>MU226000.1:231189-245811 GCA_018584345.1 Thuja plicata
CTCTTAGTCTCTACAATCAACTCTCTAAGACAATATGCCTCATCAAATGCAATTGAATTACTTTATGATATCATAGAATTATAATAAGTGTAATAACATTATGATCAAAATTCATCTCTTCATTACTTTCATCAATATTGATTTCTAACCCGCCCACATAAAAACTTGAGCACCCATTATCTGAAGTAATGATTGATTCATTTTCATTGAAGAAGATTCTGCCATTCTGCTAAAATAGAATTATGCTAGTTCTATCTTCTATTTTTTTTGTCCAATCATCCTTGGCCGACTTAGTGAGACTAGATTCTATTATCTCATCAATGAACTTATTTGTAATAGATGAAACACATGATGATTCATTTTCATTCTCATTGGAATAAAAAAAATTTCTTCAAATGTATTACTTTTCAAACTTCTTGAAATGAGGGTTTAAGTATATTGGTAGTCTTTTGATCTTTTGACATCTTTTTCATTTTACCAGTGCATAAGTGATTAGGCTTCGAAGACCCTTGCAAGAAAAAAACATAATTTTTTCCTTCATAATTATTTCTTGCTTCCATCATGATTTCTTATATTGGAAGAACCTTTTTATGATTTCTTCTTAACACCAAATAGAGACTTTACCCATTCAAGATGCTTATGCACTTTCTTATGCAATTACTTTAAAGTCCCTTCATAATTTTTCCAACTCTCAGTATAGCTTTGACAACTTTGCTTCAATTCTACAACCCTTTCTAGTATTTTCTCCTCAAAAGTCTTCATCTTTTCAAATAGAATAAACCAACACATTATTGCAACCTTTTAGAACCAATTCTAAAATTTATAGCCTGTTAGGTTGAAAAGATGTATAACTCTAATATATTTTTCCCTACAACTAACTCTCATATGAAATGCTCAAACTTGACATGTAATTATTGACCATATCATTCAAGGCTCCAAAATGGCATGAAAACATATAGATACTCTCAAAATATAGCATACACCCAACGAAAGCAACATGTGTGACCCTGGGACTTCTACAAACTGAAATGAAAGAGTATCAAACTCACATGCAACTGATAAACCCCAACAAACTAGTAGGAAAACTAGCTCTGATACCACTATAATGACTACCCCTAATTTTTTTCCTTTGAAATAACTGAAACAAGATATAACTAATGCTAGATGTTAGCTTCAAATTACATGCATGAACAATAAACCCGCATATGAAAATTCTCTCATGGACAGACTAATTAAATGAGTGGGGGTTATTTGCAGCAACTCAATTGGTATAATAATACAAAATTAACACGAGATTACAACTATCTAGATATGCAAAGGTTTATCACCATCGCTACTTAACTAGTACAATAATATGCATGAGAAAATGAGTATGCAACTATCTAGCTGTGTGGGGCTTTGTCACCATCACTGCTTAGAAAATTACTTGTAATATGAAATAAGTGTGGCAATGCAATAAATAATCTAAATTGAAGATACTTCGATGGTGAAAACTAATTACAAACATTAAACTCACATACCTAGTTATACATAATGGTAAATAATGGACAAGAAACAAAAAAACCAATAGATGAGGGTTTCCAAACCCTAGCCACCTACACCAAAAAAATCCAAATTGGATGACCAAAAGAATGGAGAGAAGAAGGGAGTAAATGTGCCAAAAATCTAGTCAAAAACTTCTGCAAACTCAAATCAAACCCTCCAAGAAATTCCACCCCTGTTCTCAAGCAATGTACAACCCCTTTGAAGATGTATGACTAGCCCTAGAGTGTACACCCACCAATGTGCAATGAACTCTACCAAACTTCCTCAATAAACCATAATGAATTATCTCTAACACTTTGTAGCTCTTGAAACTAAAGAAAATATATCAAACACCATTGAAGCTCAACTGTGATCTCTATATGAAATTGACAATCATGCTTCCCTGCCTACATTGCTAAGCCTATGATAATTTTATCGACTTTCTCTATCATTTATTTTAGCATAAATTAGGGCAACTCCCTCATTGATGAGATTCTATTGTAAAATCTACAGATTTCAATTTTTAGTTTGGAGATTGCAATTTTTTTGAAAGCCTCCAAAGATGTTTCAAATCATCCATTTTGAATGCATGTTGCAATCATGGCAATGCTTGAGACCACATTTTATTGACGGTTTGTGTCAAACAAAACATTTCAAGAGGTAGTTAGTTAACATGTCAGGCCTAAGCTTTCACGTTTTGCATATATCACTACCATGGAATCCATTGTTTTGATGCAGTGATTTCACCTACAAATTGCATTGGCCGTATAGAAGTTTCTAGATAATATTCAACAAATCCATGGTCTATGCATCTCGCTACCTAGTCATTTCTTTGGTTTAGAAACCCTCTATACCTGTGTGTGTTGATGGATGTCCATAAATTACTATTACTAAACACAGAGATGTGCATTTTAATATACATATATGAGCGTGCATACATACCAGCACTCCAGCTCATGACATGCCACTGGGTGATAACTTGTAATGATAAGGGTCGCCCAATAAGAATCAGATGTTGTACACTAGATTGAAGAGCATCCAACACTTGAGGCTCCAAAATAACTGAGGCCTCTTCGTGCAATAAAATTCTTCCGGCCTCCCCTCTACACAATGATGCCCTAGTCCTTGCGGCCTCCCTTCTGCAATGGGAAACTAAAACAAAATGAAATCAACAATGAAAGAGATCAGCCCTTTTTTTTTAGTTATATGCCCGGGTTTTTCAGTATTTTTATGAACATGGGCATGGATTAAAAAAAAATCAAAATTTTCCTTCAATAAACCGACAAAGAAAAAGCATTTTATAGGTTCGTGGGAAATGTTGGTCAATTTTTTGGGTGTAATGTACTAGTGAAGCCGTTGTACAATTCCTCTATATGTATCTCTACTCTTCTATATGTTATTTTCGTGTTATGTTGTACTAGTGCTATTGTTCTTAAATGTTTTCCTTGTGTAGTCCGCTTGGATCTGCGACATGGTAGCATTGATTCTTTTTGGTCTCCATGTTGTGGTCCGAAAAGACTCTTCTTCGTAACTCTTGCATTTTATTTCCTCCATTGTGATTGTAGTTCTACTTTCTATGGGGAATGAAGTCAATTCATTTGCTATAATATCATACATATATATTATCTTATGATCATATTGAGCCCACAGTAGGTAGATCCCTTTTGTGTTCTTTGTATGTTTATGTGGTGTTTCCCTTGATTTGTCTTCATTTGGGTGCATCTCATAGTGGAAACGTAATCAGTAGAGTTGTTTATGTTTCTGTTAAAGCCACTGCTCCTATTAAAGTGTTATAAATTACTTTAACATGGGGGCATACACTCTACTCACTTTTTGCACACATGCACTTTCAACATATTTTCAAACTTAAAACTTTTTCCCTTTATGGATTAAAGACTAATCCTTAAAGCATGGATTTTTACCTTATAGGATTTCTTGATCCCTCCAATTTAAATTTACAATGTTTTGATCCCTTAAGGTTGGAAGGTGTCCTTAAGACTAGATCTCCCTGATGGGTTGACTAGTGAGTAGCCACATTCACTAAGTGGTTCAAATTCATCTTTCAAGTTACACTGTTTCCTTATGTGGTTCACAATGGGACATAAGTTCTCATTAGGAAAGGTAACCACACCCTCTCTTTTTTCTCTTTAACTAGTGATATTTCTCTTATCATGATCTTAGGGTTGATAAAGACTTAAGTCCCTAAGGGTTTAAAGATTCCTTTTTCCCTTTTGATTTCAATAAGATTATCTTTCCTTCATGATCTCCTTTACCAAGAGTTTGCATCGAGTCCATACTCTTGCTAAAGTGGGGGCTAAATGTATAGTCAAAAAATGGAAGCACTTCCATTGTAGAATTTTTTAGCCCTCTGATTAAGTGGTTTGGGGTCATTTCAAGTGCCTTGAATGGGTCTCTGTTTTGGATCTGGCTTTCTCCCCTGTTCTGTCCCATTTCCCACTTTTCTTCGGCCTGTTTCTGGCATCTGAACTGCAAACCTGAGATTTTTGACCTCAGGGTCAAAATTGACCTTTCTGGGTTGATTTCAACCTCAACCTTGACCTAGGTCAAGATCGACCTTGATTCTAACTCAGGGTCTAGGTTTTATGTTTTTTGGGGTTTCTGGATGTCGGGCTTCAGAAAGATTTAATTCCCGCTTCTAGGTCAGTTGTTTTGGTCTTCGGAGCAATGACTCTTGAAATTATATTTCATATAGGTCCACTTCTAGGGATATAGGTCTAATTGGAATTTAATTCTCCTATATAGGCCTCTCTAGAAGATTGTGCCCTAGATTGGTATATAAGGAAGCTTTCTCCTCTCATTTTCTCTAAGTGAAATCTAAGTGTGAAGGACAAGATAAGAAGCAATATTTGAAGCAAGCTAAATATCTATTGAAGCATTCATCTACTCTCAAGCATCAAAGCATTCAAGAACTTTCAAGCACTCAATTCATCAAGGAGATCCATTGGTATTCATTGAAGGATTCAAGCTCTATGGAACCCTCTTGTTGAAGATTTCTCCATCCACATTCCTCCAAACCTCTTCCTATTCCAAGATCCATTCAAGATTGGTGTTGAAGATCTACAAGCAATTGATTTGAGACATCGTACATCCAAAATTATATATTCTACATCCATTTGGTCCATACATACTTGTGGATCCACAGATTTGAATCCTCCATAAGGGTTTCTATACAAGCAAGGGATAGGTTTGGAACAACGAATTGGAGTGCAGATTTAGATACCCTTTTCGGTAAACTGTCAGAATCCAGAAACATATTTTATGTCAGACATTTTGGATCAAAAATAGAAATTTTGGGTCAAAGGTGACATTCATTTTTGGGTTAGAATCGACATTCTATTCTGGGTCAGAATCAAAAATTTAGGGTCAAAGGTGACATTCATTTTTGGGTCAAAATCGGACCTGAGCAAGATTTGGAAAAGATTTCTGGGTTTTCTTTGTCTCTGCAATTCTGTTCCAGATGCGGTTGTAGAATTTCTAGAAACTCAGTGCAGACACCCAAAAACAAAATTCTTTAGATATGTAGCATTTTGAGGTTGGTACTTGTCTTCAATTCATTTCAATTAAAGTTTTAATCTTCCTAAATCTATCACACAATATCTTCTATAAAAAGGAATTTAGGGTTTTTCTCTTTATCCCTATCCTTAATAGGTTGATTCATTTATGCATTGATCCTTTCTTTGGGGTTAATCAATTTGGATCTTCCCTTTATAAAATTTGGGATTAGGAGGACAATCTTACCTTCTCCACTATTCCTACATCACATATAATATATATACATCACACATCATTATTTATCCTTTACATTTTGGTAACATAACATTCTTCCATTTTCTTATCTTATAGCTAGTAAGTCCAAATCTGCATATTGATGCACTAGGGCACATTATGGTTCTAACCGAGTTAGGATCTTAGTCACATCCAAGTTACTTAGGCTTAACCGAGTCAAGTCAGGATGTATGGTTTCAAAGATGCAAAGATTAGTTTTCGCCGAGCTTCCAAGAAATTCTGGGAGAACTGCCCGAGCTGTGACAGATACCATGTACAAAGCATTTAATGAAAATATTTATGATGAAATTTCTCATAAATGGTGAAATAAAAGGGTTATTGTATATAATTTACATAATGACTAAGAGCTAATAGTGATCTTAGAGAAAATTTGTGTTTGAAATTTTTAGTTGCAGCAAAGTTTTATCAATCCTTCAAGAAATTATGGCATCTTCATCTAGTAGTAAGGTTAAGAAGGGATCTGAGATGTTAGTGAGGTATAATGTCTATGAACCGCCAAATTTTAAACTTCATCTAGTGATTGCAAAGGAGACAGATCTGATGGGAGTCGATTCTGAATTTCCTCCTAAGGTACTATTGATTCACGACATTTGAGCTTTCTATCATTTCATCATTCAATAGCTAGGCACACTAGAGATGAATCAAGCATATAAGAAACTTTGTGTAGACAAAAATCTAAAGCTAGGACACAAACACCTTGAATTTAAGGAATTAACTCATATCATGCACATGCCGAAGAAATTTTAGATAAAGTGGATTAGGTTTTCTCTGAGCTGTGTTCATGACATGCATCTCTAGTTGGAGCAACCAATAAAGATCACTAAGCTAATGGTACACTGAGTGAAAGGGTACCCAATACTTGACAAACCAAAAGGTACCAAAACCCTACCCCAGGATGACCTAGCCAAGAAGACTATTGCTGAGTGGGATGGAAGAGGCATGAAGTTGAATGGAGTCACTGACATGGAATTGAAGTTTGGAATTCATGTAATTGCACACAAGATATATAGTTCTAGCTGACCAAACAGTGTACCAGTTGAGGCTATGGACTTGGCATACAAAGTGGTCAAGAAAAATCTGTCATTTGACCTTGCCAAGTTCCAACTCATCCAACTAAGTTAAAACATGGAGAGAATCTGGGCACCCAAGACCAATCCATGTAAGTTTGGTTCACTTCTAGTCTGCATATTATTTTATGTTCAAAAAAATTTCCCTTCAAAAGGCGCATTTGTATGGAAAAAGGACAGACCTATAGTCTATCAGATAAATGAATTCATAGAAGAATTAGGAGATAACTTTGAAAGCATCATGGATGCTTACTTTGAGAGTTTCATAGAGAAAATATAGAAGAGATACAAAATTCCTAAACAATTGGTAGAGGACTATAAGGATGATATTTGTTTTCTAGTTGACTATGACAAAGTATACATTCAAGCAATCAAGCCTAGGGTTGCATGGGTGAAACCTCTTGCATATGAGGTTAACATTGATGAGACAAGAGACATTATTGAAGCTCTTGTAAATGAACCTGTTGACCCTAAAGAACCATATTTTGGTACTTATAAATAAGCCAAGGGCATAATATCATTAGCGATTGAGATTCCCAAAATATTGAAGAGAGGAAGGAAGAGATTAGAGAAGTTTGGAAATAAGTATGGAAATTCATCAGACTCTCCTCCTCCAATCACTGAAAGCAAAGGAGATGACATAAATATAGAAGAAGATAAATCTGAGAAAGAAGTAGAAGAGGTAGAAGAAGATCCTCCTAAGAAGAAGAGGATGACCCCCAAGAAAATGCCAAAGATATCTACCCATGTCTTCACTACAAGAAAACCCAGAAGATCTAGAAGAAAGTTGACAATGCCTAAAGAAGAAGAAGAAGAAGAAGAAGAAGAAGAAGAAGAAGAAGAAGAAGATACAGTCATATTCAAGAATCCCCCACCTACCTTTGAGTAGAAGATTGAAGATTTGAAAGGAGGTAATTGTATGGGATCTCTCAAATCATTGAAGTATGCTACCAGAACCAAAGATGAGAAAAAGATGATTGAGGATGCATTAGTAGAGAAAATGGCAAGATGGAAGTATGATCCATCTGAATTGAAAAGCCATATGACTGAAGACCTTCTCAAGGAAATCACCATTTACTAGCACAATGCAGTTCAAATTGAAAAGGACATCAAAATTCAAACCTTAAATAAAGTCATGCCTACTATGACTAGTGAAGAGGCAAAAGATGCTATGACTAAGTATGAGGGTAATCACACTCCAAGGTTTAGGACTTTTCAAATCTTGAGCAAGAAAATAGAGGATGTTGTGAAGTCCATAACAAAGATATGGAAGATAATTTTTGAAATCAAGGAAGAAGATAAGGCATAGAAATAGAGTACAAACCCTCATGTAAGGGATAAAGATAAAGAGTTACCTAAGGTTCAGACAATTGAAGAATGTAATGCTGAACAGATAGCAGTAGAAGTGATGGCATCCCTACCCCAATCACCTATTCAAAAAATCCTATCTCTGAGAAAAGAAAAAGTCACAGAGTCTACATTAGGACTAGTAGGAACCAAGCATCAGGCTCTACCTACTACTGGGCCAAGCCAAACCAAGTCACAGAAGGAAACTGCGAATGTTTCTATAGTTAGCACTAATTCTGTAGTTGGTGCATTGAAATTTAATGACTTACTCCAACTAAACACCGAGGACAAGAATGAGGTTGGAAAAGGTAAGGAAATTGTTCCTTCACCTAATACCAAGGTCAAGGGTAAAGAAAAGGAAACAATAACTGATGATGTTGACCTTGAGGAAGATATTGTGATTCCAAATTGGGATCTCTCCAACTTGACAGTCAAGCAGATGGACATCCTTGGGGAGCTATGGAAGAAAAGAGCAAAACAACAAAAGCTCCGAGCAAAGAAGAAAAGAAATAGAGTTCTACAGGACATCAAAGGTATTTTCCTGAATTCACTAGAGATTGAATTCAATGAGAATGATTCCATAATGGACCAACTTGTTGACATTGTTCACAAGTCTAATCATGACCTTAGTGGACAGGAGAAATTAATGCAGAAGGCAGAAAGAAAATTTGAAAATAAGGTTATAGAGAATGTTGCAGGAAAGATTGCAATAGATCAAGTAAAGCTAACCACTATCATTAGCTCTCTAGAAACCACTGTGAATAATGTTGTGGAATTATTTGTAAATTTGAGTGACACTTCCAACTTTATAATGTAAATAAAAGACAAGATGAAAAATATTAACACTGATTTGAAGGCAAGTGCAAGCCAGTTGGCACTTGATCCAAGTTCAAGCTCAACACATTTTGTAAAGATCAAGTATCTGACTGATCTGCAGGCAAAGATACTAAGGGAAGAAGAAAGAACAAGAGAATCCCTAACATAAATACAGAGCCAACTCCTTTCACATGTGGATGTCATGCAGAAACATATTACTCATGCAAAGACACTCATACATGATAAAAAAAATTCAATTGCAGAGCTTATGATGGAGTTATTTGTAAAAAATAGAGTTATTTGTAACCAAGTTGCAGAGCAACAGTCGAAACCCGAGCAAGTACCCAAGCACATGGTAAGGGGGAATTTTGACTTAGCAGTTTGATCAGAATTTTTGGATACATGATAAGTGTTTTTGTCACTAATGCCAAAGGGGGAGATTGTAGACCTTATGGCAAGACATGTTGTCAATTAGTGCCAAAACACTTAGTCACTTATATGATTACAGTATTGACTGAGCCAGCAGCTTGAAGTGTAACCCGAGTAGTTGCAGTGTTGACCAAGCAGTTAGTTCATAACAGTATCACCCGAGTCACCAATTTTACCTGAATTACCATCTCTGAGTGATCAATGTGACCCAAGCACCCAGTGTCACCCGAGTGTCAGAGTTGCCAATTCACTGTGTCGCCCGAGTGTTAGTATATCACCTGAGTGGATTACTCGACCTGAGTATTAGCATTGGGCCGACTTAGCACATATTGTTTGATACTAATTAAGTATGTTAAGTAGCCAACTTATGAAGGTAATTGATTTGGATAGATATATATGTAAGGTACTTTGTTTATCCAAAATGTGGAATAGAAGTAAGAGTATGGATATGTGAATATGAAGTGGCAAAATGATTAGAAGACTACAACAGTATAAAGGAACAACAGAGACTCATCTATCACATTCAAACGATCAGTATTATTTCAAAGGATCTTATTCAACAAATCAGAGTTGCATATCAAATCATTCAGTGGTTCATCCTAACAGGTGTATTAGCAAAATCCTTTAACAGGGTGGACTTAACAATCCTTATAAAATCTCCTAACAGAGTGCATACTTTATTGTATTGCATAAATCCTTTCACAAGGTAGACCTAATAGTCCTTATTTCTCCTAACAGGGCAGGCCATCAGAAGTGGTCAATTGTAAGTTAACCAGCCAAATTTATTTATGTACTATTAAATCTTGTGGGTACCATCCCCACCCCAGTTTTACTTTCTATTTGGAAGGTTTCTGGGTAACCAAATATTGTGTCAAGTGTTGTGGATGTTTAATGCTTTTATGTTCCATGCATGCAATCATATTAGACAATCTAACAAAGAATAAAAGTGAATAAGTTTTATTGGTTCCTGATTCACCCCCCCTCTCACTCACCTAGCCTCAATATATTTCCAATAGGTCGCCCCTAACCTATTGTTTTGAGTTGGAATTTGGATCACATGTCAGTTTTTGTCACAACAAGTCTCGAATCTTGTCTCAAAATTGGATTCTCAATCTTTTGTTTACCTACATACATATACAATCATCTCTCCTTTTATTCTTTCCCTAGATATTGCATTTATCATTCTCATTTGCATAGTCATCTTCCACTCAAGTGAAGGATTGCTACATCCTCCTAGTGCTCGAGCCTCCTTGAGCCTAGTGGATTATTTTCCTTCCAATATGTGGGAGGACATAGGTGTGAGAATACTATTTGACCATTCATCCTAGCAAACTCCCTTACATCCTATTTTATTTAATTACAAGATCAACCATTGAAAAAAAAATAGAAAATATGGCAATCAATCTAGAAGTGTTACTAAAAGGAATGAAGTTAGCATTCCATAGTCCAAAATTGTAGAAAATTCACTAAAGTATATCCTCACTACGAAGATTTATCATCCTCTCAATCATTCATTATTTGTCTTTGAATCCGATCAAGGAAAATTCAAGTACGCATCCAAGTAATTTTCCTTTAAAAAATGTTGCTAGTTCTTCTAATCGAAGGAATTTCATGTTTTTTAAATATTTCTAATTATTTATAAATATATTTATCATGGGAGCACAACCATGAATCTAATAACAACTCCATTCAATAAACCACTCTAGAAATCACCAATGGAAGACCAAGAGTCACAACTTTGAAATGACATTCCTTTGATGTCATAGAACACTACAAGAAAACAAAAATTTAGATATTTCAAATAGAATACCTAAAGTAAAACCCCAAGTATTAAAAAATTTGTTAGTTCTTCTAATCGAAGGATTTTCATGTTTTTTTAATATTGCTAATTATTTACAAATATCTTTATCATGCGAGCACAACCATAAAAATAATAACAACTCCTTTCAATAAACCACTCTAGAAATCACCAATGGAGGACCAAGAGTCACAATTTTAAATTGACATTCCTTTGATGTCATAAAACACTACAAGAAATAAAAATTTAGATCTTTCAAAGAGAATACCTAAAGTTAAACCCCAAGTAATGAGAGAGATTAGTGTAATACGTTAAAAATTAATGTATGTATCACTTACTAGAAGAAAACCCCTTTTGTGTTATTTTGAATGATAATAAATCAATGTACAAGGTTCAATAGGTTATAATTAATGTAAACTTATTCTCTCCAAATTTTATAAATGTTAAAAATCCAACTAACCCATGTATAGATCACCTATCTTCATCACCTGTATTGTTAGAAAAAATCAAATACGAGTCATTGTGAATGACAAAATAAATTAATGTAAAATGTTTCATATTTTATAAGTAATGTAAATGGTTTCTCTCCAAAATTTGAAAATGTTACACACCATACTAACTCATGTACAGATGATCTCCCTCTATCACCTACTACTAGAAAACCCCAAAATTTTATTTTTGTGAATGAAAAACAAAATTTTCATATGTTATAATGAATGTCAATGTTTTCTCTCAAATTATATGAATTTTAAAAACCAAACTATCCCGTGCATAGATGATCGCCCTCTATCACCTATCATGAGAAAATCCCAAATATTTGTTGTTTTGAATGAAAAAATATATCAATATAAAAGGTTTCATATTTTATAATTAATGTAAATGTTTTCTCTCCAAATTTTATAAATGTTACAGACCAAAGTAACTGATGTATAGATGATCACAATCGATCACATACCATTAGAAAAATTCAAATATGTGTTACTACTTTGGGTAAATCATTGATTTCATGTTTCTTTATACATATTCAAATGTATAGACTTATCAAGCACATATTATAGATTCTGAAATGTCAAATAATTTCATGTCTATATTAGTTTCTAGTGCACTCAATTTATATCCTTAACTGAACCTCAAGGCAAGTATTAATCTATTAAATCCAACCAAGTACAATTTGTTGGTCATATTAAGGATGCTCAAGTGAATTTGACTATTTTAGTTTTTTACATCCTTGTCAGTTATGACATGTTTTTGAGAAGAAGATTTTGAACGAAATACAACTATATTGATTCCATACTCTAATTCCTATTAGTTGTAGAATGGTTCAACTAGTCTGAAAGCCCAAGGTTGACTACGTAGTACTCAATTTTTAAGATCATAGATCTAATATTCTCTATATAAGAAATGAGGTCTAATACTTATATATGTTAACAATAGAGGAAGAAGTAAACAATCTAAAGCTATATATATATATATATTGTAACATAAGAAATAGATGTCACAAAAATGTAAGATAGTGTAACATAAGAAATATTACATTTAATAATGTTTGTTTTTGAAATAGATGTATTTGAAATGTAGGGGGTAAATAAGATGCTCTCCTTTTATCCTTAGATACACAAATGAAGGATCCAAATTGATTAACCCCAAAGGAAGGATCAATGCATAAATGAATCAATCATTTGGAAATAAGAGAAAAGAGGAAGATCTTATAGATTTGAATGTGTGATAGGTTTAGATAGATTAAGAACTTTAATTGAAATAAATAGGAGGAAATTACTAACCTTGAAATGTTGCAGATCTGAAGAATGTTGTTTTCAGGTGTTTGCACTCAGTGTCAGGAAAATATGAGACTGTATCTGGAACAGAAACGCAGAGACAAACAAAACCCACAAAACTTTTTCCGTTCTGACACAGTTCAAATTTTGACCCTCAAGTCAATGTCACCATTGACCCAGAATTTCCAATTCTGACCTAGGGCATAATCAACCTAAAAATTCTTCGACAAGAAATCTATTTTCAGATCCTAAAACTTTACCGAAAAGGGTATCTGAATCTACACTTTGATCTGTTGTTTCGAACCTGTACCTGTAGGAAAAATAGATTGTTTGTTGGGGGGGAGGGGTTTTCCTTGGTCAAACCCCAATTTTAGAATTAACCTCAAAGTATAATTGAAATTGCATAAGTAAAACAAAGTAAATGAACAAATTCACCTTGCTTGTAGAAGCCATTGTGGCGGATTCAAATCCGTGAATCCACAAGTATGTATGCACCAAAAAGGATGGAGAATGTAGAATGTAGAATGTCTCAAATAAATTGCTTGTAGATCTTCAACACCAATCTTGAATGGATCTTTGAATAGGAAGAAGCTTGGAGGAATGTGGATGGAGAAATCTTCAACAAGAGGGCTCCATGGAGCTTGAATCCTTCGATGGCCACCAATGGATCTTCTTGATGAAATGAGTGCTTGAGAAGTGCTTGAATGCTTGAGAATGGATGAATGCTTCAATGGATACTTGGCTTGCTTCAAATATTGCTTCTTCACCTTTGGATCTCACTCTTCAATTCTTGAGTTCTTGCAATTATGCTTGATGATGGTTATGGTTGCTTGTGGTTAGAGAAAATGAGAGGAGAAAACTTCCTTTTATATGAAACTAGGGCACAATCCTCTAGAGAGGCCTACATAGGAGAATTAAATTCCAATTACACCCATACCCCTAGAAGAGGACCTATATAAAATATAATTTAAGATTTTTTGTTCTGAAGACCAAAACAGCCAACCCGGAAGTGGGAATTAACTTTTTCCAAAGCCCGACATCCGAAAACCCTAGAATTCTAGAATTTGAACCCTATGTCAGAAAAAAATTGATTCTAACCTAGGTCAAGGTCAAGGTCAACCTTGACCCAAAAAGTTTGACCTTGACCCTGAGGTCAAAGTCCCAGTTTTTCAATCTGGAGTGTTAAAAATAAGCTGGAAAAAGTGGAAATGGGGCAGAACAGGGGGTAAAAGCTAGATCCCAGGGACCCATTCAAGGTGCTTGACATGACCCCAAACCACTTACTCAAAAGGCTAAACCAGTCTAAAATGGAAGTGCTTCCATTTTCTGACTATATATATATATATATATATATATATAGTCAAAGAATGGAAGCACTTCCATTGTAGATGTGTTTAGCCTTTCGAGTAAGTGGTTTGGGGTCATGACAAGCGCCTTGAATGGGTTCCTGATCTTGACATGGCTTCCTCCCTGTTTTGTCCCTCTTTCCACTCCTGTTTAGCCTAATTTCTGCATTCTGAACTGCAGATTGGTGATTCTGGGCTTCAGGGTCAGGGTCAACATTTTAGGTCTATGTCGACCTCGACCCTGACCTAGGTCAGGGTTGACCTCGACCTTGACCCAGGTTTTAGATCCCGGGGTCTCACAGATTTTGGAGGTCGGCCTTTGCAAAAAGTATTTCCCGCTTCCGAGTCGGCTGTTTCAAGTTCCAAAGCGTTGATTCCTAAATTATATTTAATATAGGTCCTCTCCAAGGGGTAAAGGCTTTAATGGGAATTTAATCCTCCTATGTAGGCCTCCTTAGAAGATTGTTCCCTAATTTCATATAAAAGGGGAGCTTTCTCTCTCATTTTCTCTAAGTCTTCTAATGGTGATCAAGAATTCTCAAAATATCTTCAAGTGTGATTCAAGCAAGCAATCAAGCAAGATTTGAAGCAAGAATTCATTCATTCAAGCATCCATTTTCATGAAGGAGATCCATTGGAGGCCATTGAAGGATTGAAGCTACATGGTGCCCTTTTGGTGATCTCTCCATCCACCTTCTTCCAAGCCTATTCCA
>MU226000.1:259386-281193 GCA_018584345.1 Thuja plicata
TTATATTATAAAAGATTAAATTTTATTTTAAAACTTATAAAATTAATATATTAGATTTTTAAAATAAATTTATTTACTCTTTAATAATTATTAGTTTATATTACTTTATTTTAATTTTCTTCTTATAATTATTTACAATCATTTACTTATGCCAATGCTTGTTCAATCTATTCAAACAATATTTATTTTTTTACTATTAGGCTGGACTCCAGCTGTAGCACAGCTCTTGTTTGCAGTAATTCTCGTGGAGTTTAAGTTTGAATGTAGATCAGTAGTTGTAACTTGAGTTTGAATGTAAGTCAATTTTTTAAGCTTTTCGCCAACTTCCAGGAGTGCAAGAATATTGATGTCAATAAACTCCAAGCTGGAGTTGGAACATTATTTTAATGGATTTTTCAGATTTTAGTTATAAGATTAATTTATTGTTATATAAGTTTGTGGATTTGATTGTGTAAATGTTTTTTTCATCAATCTTTTGAATTTCACTATGTGATCTATCGTGAAGATGCAAGAGAGCCAAAGAAAAAAAGAATTTTTTTTATCAATGTTTCGAATCAAACTACGTGATCCATCATCAGGATGCAAGAGAGCTAAAAAAGAAAAGATGATGGATCAAGCAGTGTGATTCTAAATGTTGATGGGAAATATTTTACAAAATCAAATCTAGAAACTTGTATAACATTCTAATGGATTGTGGAAATCTAATAACTCCGATTAATTTATTCTTTTAAAATAACATTATTTAGTGGATTTATTGTAGTTTTCACGTGACAAGTATTAAATAAATAATTTTAAAATTTAAATATTTTATTAGGATACTTTTTAAAAAAAAATTATTTGAATTATATTTTTCTAATTTTAATTTTTATAATATATTGTTATTAATATAAAGTATTTTATAAATAAATAAAATAAATTTATTTTTTAAAGCTATTTTAAATTTATAAATATATTTTAATACACACACATATATAGATACGTTTCTTAAATGCAACTTCTAGATATCGTGTTTCTCATCTCTTGCTTTTGGTAACATTGATCTGGAGTCGTGAGCTCAATCCAAACCTAAGAAGATTTTTATTGTTTAGATTATGTAAATTAGATCTAAGTCATTTTGTAGTTAGGGATCTAAAGGCTAAGTTTTAAAAATTCAAAATTTAAATTTACATGTTGATCATTTCATTAGTAATTTTGAGTCAATAAGCTTATTTAAGTACTATGCTATGTATTTAAAGCAATTCAATCACTCACTTGAAAATTACATAGGAATTTATTTGATATATTGAAAATCTATTTTGCAATATAAATTAAAGGAATATAATGACATTATCAAAATATAGTATTAGCATACACCATCCTAGGTCCATTGTATGATTGTTTGTTAATCTTAATCTTGGGTCATTATCATTGTATAAATTTAGCTAGGGTTCTAACTAAAGAGAATAGGACTCTTGCAATTAAGAAAATTACCCAAAGGTGTTCTTCAACACCACCTATTCGTGAAAGATTGACTATTGTTAGACATATTTATATATAAGAAGATTAATGTGAATAAATTTTGTTGATCTACTTTCTGCTAGTTCATGTCTATAAGTTATGGCTTAGTTCTACATTTTATATCATTTATCCACATGGGTATATGCACCAAGTTGTGAACAAAAAAGGGGGGTATAAGTGGACACATTTTTTCTGAAATTGGGTAAACCTGAACTTGGAATAGACATTTGAGGGTCATGCACTCAGAATAAGAAGATGCGCAAAAATTAAAAATTGTAGTACTCTGAATCTAGTTTATAAAATACTAATTATTTTTAAAAATTGATAAGATTAAGAGGGTCAAACCCCACGCGCATGAAAACTTATTCCTAATTTTTTCAGAAAAACATAACATAGTTTTTTTTCGTGCGATATACAAAATATATAGCTATATTCAGTATTTTTCAAATCCCTTTGGTAGGATGATAGGTAAGAGTGAGATCTAGAAGTTGTGTATTTTTTTGTAATTTCCTGATGAGTACTTTTTTCTGTGATTTTTTAAGTGACTGCATCCTGAAAAATTTGGTACATGTTCGTGCGCTAGGCATAACTTGCATCAAAATAATTGAAAATGAAAACTTTTTTTTAAAGTGTATAGAATCAAGTGTAGAACAATAATATGTAATTTATTTGTAATTTGGTTAAGTATATCAAAAGTTATTTAAAAAAGGGTAGACATATGTCTGTGAGGACTGTCAAGACATTGGTAAAGAAAAGTAAAGTTTACTATGCTAATGTTGTCCAAAAATAGAAAAATTTATATGGTTAGAAAGTTAAGAAGACGTATGAGATTATGGTGAAAATTATAGAGATACCCTCTTGACAAATTGCAAACCTGATGAAGATAAAGTCAAGAATTCATCTTACAAGATGAAAATATGTCTAAAAGAACAAAAATAGAGGGAAAATGAGCCTCCAAGCCTTAGGGTCATTTTCCAAGCCTCTTCCCAAGCTATAACCAGATTGGGTTTCTAAATTTCAAATAACCCGATGGGGTTCTGGAGAATAAAATGCACAATTTTCACTTCTTCAAAACTCGATTGGGTTTTGAAGAAGTAAAAATTTTGCATTTTATTGTCCATAACCCGATCAGATTATGAAGAAATTAAAATAGGCTTTGCTCTCGAAGCCATAACATCCACATACGGAGTCTGATTGACTCCATTCAAAAAGCGTAGGAAATATCTTGAGATGATCTAACACATGATTAACCTACGATCATCTTTAGTCATCAACATTTTCTGTCATCCGTTTGAATCAAGTAAGGTATAAAATAGGTACTCATTATTGCCCATACATGCAACATATAGGAAAATTAATATGCTCTCTCTCTCTCTCTCTCTAGGGAGGTACTAGTATTAGGATCTGTAAAAGGGCACATATGTCACAGTTTTTATGGCCTTTCTATTCACATCCTCATATGATAAACCATCAGCATAATATGTACGACATCTATCCCTCCATGAACCCCATTTTGTCACCTCTTGAGACACCTCATTTGCACTATTGGTCATTTGTTCTAATGTAGTGGCGAGGGTAGAGTGATGCTAAAGATCAAAAGTCTTCAACCTATTGACTAATATATTAATTTGTGCACTATTTTGGTTAAGGCATTGCACGAGGTCCTCTTGTGTTGCATTTACATGACCTAATGACACATGTGGAGGGTCTACAGGTGGCAATGGTTGTGGAGGAGGAGAATTTTGATGAGGGTTTATGGGTAGCGATGGTGGTTGAGGAGGGCTTATAGGTGTCGATGGTTGTTGAAGAGGATTTTGAGGGTTTTGTAATAGGTGTGCTTCTACGGGGGTGGTCTTTCATTTATTGTTCATCTTCTTGGGTTGTTTGATGAATCTGATATGAAATTAATAAAAGAAAATAAAAAATCAATATCATAACCTAATTTGATTACAAATGCAAAAAAACAACAAAACAACAAAAATAATTAAACATACCTTTGTTACGGGGCGCCATTGCTTGAAAATGTCAAAATTATAGAAGAAATGTTGTTTTCTTTAGAGAACGATCAGGTTTTACTGCTTTGTTTCCCTCCTTCACTCTGCTACTCCACGGTTTAGGTGTTAGAAAAGGCCTAAGTTGTGGGCTTTCAAAAATATGTTATGTTTCTAATAACCCGATCGGGTTTTGAGACAGATTGAGTTTTCTTTATAATATTTTATAGGCTTGGTTACAAAGCCTAGAACAATTTCAAATTTTCAATAACCTAATCGGGTTATATGAGATTTGAATTTCTTTTAAAGATGTGTCCACTTTTTTGACTCACAACTTGGTGCACATACCCACATATGAATATTGATTCTTTAAGCATGAATCTAAAACAAAGAAACAATTTGTTAGTCTATAGCTCGTCATATCCATCTGACCAAAAATTCTAGTGTTTATGTTGAAGAAGTTTCCAATGTCCTACACACCGTCTTCTCAACTTTAGAACCTAGCTAAGTATTGAATTTAAAATTCTTTTTAATTATATATTTAGTTGAGCATTCACTATTTCCAATCCTAACTAATTTGTCTAGGTTAACTAAATTACTCAATTTCATTCTTTATTATATGATATGCTTTCACTTTGAGCTTATGCCCACCAAAAAATTATCCATGAGAATTTGTGTCAGAGACAACTAGTTTAGTAAATCACTAGAAATTTGTGAGGTGTCTAGAAAAACCTAGTAAAATTATACTAGGAAAAAAAAAGAAGAAAATATCTCATATTAATTCTCATGAATTATCACAGTTACAGCAATCGTAAAAAGTACATGAAAACATGACCTCAAGTAGCATATAACAAATGAGTTGTAAAGTCCTAATTGAAGACCACTTACTATTTATCACTAGTGGAATAACATACTGCTATGGTACCCCATAATGACTTCATATTCCAACAAAATCTAACAACCACATGGAAATGAGACTTCATAAAAACCTCAAAATCTTATAAATAGTAAAACCCTTTGAGTAATTTAGAAGTCAATTGAACCCACACATATTATGTCAAGTATGAGCACATAGAAATGGCATAATATGGTCAACACACTTATATCCATACTAGAAGATTGCTCACATGGACTACAAAATTACCAAAGAGTATCAAAATAAAAATAAACTCTAAAACTCTTCGAACATGTTTGAGGATAGTTAAAAAAATACATCTCTTCTCTCTTTTTCAATCCTTGAATAGACTTATTTCTATCAAATATGATATTAAACATGGAACATGCATTCCAAAGGAGGGTGCAATGATCAAGAATGGGAGCGACAAAGGGTTTTCAAATGATGGGGGTGTAGAGGGGGACGAGGCCAATGACGACAATAATGATGGTCCTTTGGGCTTGATTCTGGATTCTCTTGTGTGCTCTCTATGTGATGCTTTCTTTCTTATTTTTTGCAAGTTTTTGGTTCATGTCATTGGTTCTTTGTGGCTCTATGGTTGCACCATGGTGTGGCCCTTCCATGAGTTCATCTTGGTCAAGTTGCATCTGCTGGATGAGGGATACCTCTTCTTCCCTGTCTGTAGTTAGTTTTTTTCTATTTGCTTCCTGGGGAAGTCCATTGTGCTTATTCTTGTAGGAGTTAGGGTTGCATTGTTTCCCCACTTCTCTTTTGTGGGTGGGGTTTCCTCCTCTATTAGTTGTAGTGGTGGGTTATGGATGTAGTCTTTTGTTGTTTTTTGTCCTCTTTCTTGTGGTCATCTTTATTTAATTTTTGTTGGTTAGAGTGCCTTTGGTTCCCTCTTGTGTCAGGCATGGGTTCAATTTTTAAGTTCGTTTGTTGAGGATTTTCCAGTTGAAGTTTCTCTACTCTAGATTTTTTTCCCTTTGGAGGTTTCTTCTATTGCAGCTGGTGGGAAAATTATTTCTACTGTATTTTTGTTTTATGGTCAGATGGTTACTAATAATTATCAAGGGCTCGTTCTAGCCTTTTTTTGTTTTTGGTTAAGGGATGCTTCTAGTTTTGGGCCTAGGATCATCCCTATTAGAGCCTAGTTCTTTATGTTATACTTTATCAAGTGGGCTCTTGATGTTCCTCTCTGGTTTCTTCCCTGTGTGACTCTTATGGAGGTGGAGTCTTCCCCTATTGAGGTGAGAATTTTTCTCGTGGCCATGGAGAGGGTTTGGTTTATTCTGGTCCTTTCTTCCTTTTTTGTAGTTCCTATTGTGATGGTGGTGTCCCCTATAGAATTAGAAATTATCCTTTTGGGGTAGGTTGGAAGCTTCTCTATGTTGTATTTTTGTGTATGTGGCTTCTTGGATGTAGGTTTGAATTGAGTGCAACTTTCCCTTCTAGTGGTCTCTTCCTTTGTCGCTCCTATTGAGGTAGGTTTCTTTCCTATTTTGGTGGAGAGGAATTTTGTAGGAGAGGTCTTGATTTTATGTTGGAAAGGCTTTACAAATTTTTGCAAGATGGTTTTAGGAGCCATTTTAAAATTCAAAGTGAAGGTTGGGGAACCTTCAAAGCCCCATGTTCCTTGTCTTGATCTTAGTTGCTTGAGAGGTTCAATGTTTTCTAGGTTGTTTTCATGGATTATCTTTATGTCACTGGAAGTTAAGGTCTTAGGAGCCTTGTTAAAATCTCAAAGCTCAAGTTAAGGGAGCCTAGAAAAACCCTACGATTATGCTTAAGGTTAAAGGATCTTGTAAAAACCCTTTGTAATAATTTTTAGGGTCTAGACATCTTGTTGTTGTAGCTTGTACCTTGAATTTTTAGTATTATTTACGTTGTTTCTTTTCTATTGGTTGTGATCTATCCTTTGTAGCTATTTTTTTTAGGACTCCATAGCCTATAAAGTTATGCTTGTACAAGGTTCTAGGGCCCCTTCAAACCTATTTTACCTTAATAAAAAGCATGGAATTTATTATATTTATGGGAGATGCACATTTGACATTCTCTAACTAAACAAGACATTATAAAATATAGATTCAACACTAGAAATAGATCCAATTTCTTTTAAAAAAACTACCAATAGTTTATACTTCCCAAACTTAGGACAACATGGAAATATTTGTGTACCTATGAACAACCTCATTATGATCCAACCTAGCCTTATTCTTGTAAAGTAACTCAATATACAACTATTCCTACACTAATTTCCACTTCTAAAGAGCTAATTTTATAGACTTTTAAAGAGGTCTTAAACGTGAAACATGTTTCCCAAAGAAGAATATTTGTTCCATATGTCCCAAAATTTAATTTTCCTTCTTGAAATGTGGAATTATAAGGATTTTGTCTCCAATAACTTGCCTCCAACTTTAGCACAGACCCTTCAAAATGAAGCATCACATTAAATGCCATAAAAGACAATATACCAAGACACATGTTGCCTCTTTTTAAGCACTCACTTTGATAAGCCTAGAAATCACCCATTTATCCTCTTCACTTGTCTTATATCATCCCATTCTAGGTGTTCACATGTGGAGAAAATATTAATTAAATGTTTGTGTCAACAAGTCATGTTCACTCAGCCTGTCTCTACTCCATCCACTCATCATCGTGACAGCTTCTCGTACATCCTAAATCCAGCTATAGTGGATCAGAGAGCTACACCTCCATCCTTCAAGTGCAAGTTCGAGCAAGGCCTAGTCCCAGAGTTTAGGCATCGCAGATCTTCTCTGGTAGACCCTATTATCATTTATATTCTTGCAGTGGAGAAAGATACAACTTCTCCCTAGTTCTTCTCTTCCCCTTTTGCAGAGATTGACAAGGATGCCTCTTCATCTGCACCTCCACATGGATCCCCTGCAAGCATTGATGCTTGTATTTTCAATTCACTGGAGGATATTCTAGAATTGATGATGATCTTCACATGACCCCTCTCACTCACTGTAGTAGATTCCTTGGATGGGGACCTATCAGGTGCTTCATCTTTGGCCTTAGCTGTTGGTGAGGCGCTTGGGGGGGGCCTTAGCAGTTGTACCATTGTAGTTTTGACCTCCCTCTGTATATGATCAAGATTGGGAGGATGACGATTTGTTGATGGAAAACCTGTGACGGTCATACCCCCTTCTACATCTATAGATTAGAGTGTGCATGTATGTGTCACCAATGCTTGTCTTTTAATGTTGTTCCCTCCAGGAGGACCCTTGTACTCTATTGGTACCTAGAAATAGGAGGTTTTCTATCATGCATTTCTTTTATCTGATGTTTATTTCTTCTATTTATCATAATCTCAATTTTCAATATTTGGGGACGATGCAAAGTGTTGGGAGAATCTAGGCACCCCTTCCATGTTAACCCAAATTTTTAGTTTTATTTTTTTCTTCATGTATATTTCTTCAGATCCAAAACCATGTTGACGGTGATGAAATATCCCCAGAGAATAGACATATTCTACACTTCTGAGCTCTTATGCCATTCCCTTGGATCCCCTTGTCCTTGTGTGAGATGTTGTGGAAACATGTGTCACCCATCAGAAAGTGACATTCCATGACAACATCTTGTATGGTTCCATGCCACCTCATCTTTTTCCTTCCTTGGAATGTTCCATGCTCCCCTCTGAGTAGCATAATCCATGCTAAGGGGGATTGTGTTACATGGATATCTTTGTTCTTTTTTATCTAACAATTTCTTTACAACACACGTTTTCTCATAATTGTTTTTCAAAATTCAGCATTATCTATCTTCGTGAGGGCCAAACCACTAATTTGTGTCTCGTTCTTGCTGTATCATACACATATCTAGCTTAATGCATAATGATATTAAGTTGTCCTATCACACGACTATCTAGCTTAATGCTACGCATGTCAGTGCACTATGTCTAAGCTTCCCTATCACATGCCTATATAGCTCAACACTACGCATGTTGGTGCACCATTAAAAGTATCCCTATCATATGCATATCTAGCATGTCAGAGCTTATCAAAAATTTCCCTATCATAAGACTTGGCATAATACAACTTGTCATCCATATTGACATACTATCAATGATCCCTTATCATAGTTTATCTTCATCAGCTAGCATGCTCGTCTGTTGCATATATGCTAGATCCAGCTCAATGTCAAATGAGGAATTCCCGAATGGGGGAAATTCCACTCGACATAATTATTGCAGGTAAGTCAAGTAAGATCTTCCTTACTTTAGCTTCACATTTCTCATAGAGATGATATGCTCGCTAAAGTGGGGGAAAAATGTAATGGCATAAATTTTAAACCCCCATGTAAGATGCCATTCTTGCATTTTATTTTCTTTATCCTAAGATGTAAAATCCCATCACACCCCTTTTTCCATGTCATTGGCCAACTTGTCACCTAGCTCAAAATTCCCACAATGAAGCCCCTAACAGTTTTGGACACGTGTGCACCACATATACATCCGTATAGTGCACTCTCATCTACGAATATGTAGACGTGCAGGCGGTCATTGGAGCATTATGAATCTACCACCCTGTGAATGTAACACCTGCAATGATGGATTCCCCTACACTAATTCTATCCAGGTCTATCAAATATCCTCTTCTTGCATGCCTTTGGCTCTTGAACATTCATAAAATCTTCGCGCTTGTACTCTATAGCTTCTAGGTGATCTCACACAATCTTCTGGATCTCACACAACCATTTCTTGACCATATTTGGCTCCATTACCATTTTTCTTGCAGGTTCCTCCTTCATTGGGTAACCCAAGCTCTCGTACTTTGCTCTATTTTGCACATCCAATCTCTTTACCTCCATTTGGGATTCTACTTCATATTTTCATTGTGTCTTTGATAATATTGTTGTTCTTATCACATTTCTATTTCATTTTAGTATTTTTGATCTCTCTTATTCGGTTATCTATCACCAAAACCATCATGTCTAACGAAGGTTCGTGGAGATGGAAACACCAAAGTGAGGATTTTCCTAAGGCGAGCCTCTTTAAGACCACAACTATTTTCCATCCTTGTGTATGTGTAGGATTCTATTGGGATTTTGTGGATTCAAAAACTCCAGCCAAAATGTATTACCAACTGTCGAATTAGGTGTTATTGTCTTTATCATTTTTTAACTTTCCATTTTACTTATAAAATAGTTATTTTCATCGTAGAATCATAATATGTTTATTCCATTGTTATTCCTTTCATGTCATAAAACTAGACTAGTTCATTTCACTTGGAACACGTTATCTCCATCCAGCCTTGTGCTTTTGTAGACTAGTGTTATATTTTGTATCTTTTAATTGTTCTTGCTAAGTCTGTACAAGACACCAGCACAGCACGCTGATGTCGATCACTCGTAATGTAGTCCTTGGGTTGTGCGTCTGTCCAAGGCAGTGACCTTATGGAGATTAGGGTTTAACTCCTTCAGTTGGGTTTTTCACTTTCCATAATCAAAATACTTTAATTAATTTATCTATTTAAGTAATTTGCATTTGATTCTGTTTAGTTGCATTTGGACACTTACACATAGTCTCTCAATCAATACTCAATCAATCTAAGCAACATATAGTCACATCAAGATAACCAAGTTTCTTCCATCATCTTGTGTTTGATCTCCCTAGCGCTCCTAGCTTGTAACATGAGGTAGTGCAAGGAAATCGTGTATCCCTTGTGGTTTTAACCGACTTCTCGGTAGGTGCATTATTTTCTTCCCCATATTTTGGTGAACCCGATGTGATTCGCTCCTTTGACAAAAGATATGGATGAGGTGAAGCTCTATGATATTTATGACTTATACTATGATAGGATTTGTTGTGCAAAGTTCTGCAAGGAATGGTGTCCCTCTTGATCGGTACAATTCGGCTAGGCTAGGACTCTTGTTTACCAAAAACTTGGATGTGAATTATTTGAGTGGATCGTAGTTCTTCTCAGGACCAACCCTTGGAATCGCTACCTCTTCGAAGTTCGGATATCATACCACACCTAACAGTTCTCCCCCAAAGTCCTATCCATAGTGGATCATGATTTATTTTTCACGGTTGAGTTCAATAAGATCCAATCCCTTGAAGAAAATATTAAAAAAATTCAAAACTTCCTTAAGTTAAAAGGTGCTCATCCTAAAGCTAGAGATGTCATCTATAACTTAAGGGAGCTATTGGTAGTAGATAAAGAAGCTCTTGAAGTACTCCTAATGATAGGGAAGATGGTAGAGGAAACCATACCTCTCCCTCCTCCTAGACCACAAGGGACTCAATCAGGCCTTACTAGGGAACAAATAGATCTTAGCATGCCTGGAGAATCTATGCACAGGGTAGAACCTACCACATGTGTTTCCCCAGGAAGTGGTACTACTGGTCTAAGTATCACAATAAATAGGAACGCCTTCAGTTCTGGTTCACAAAATACTTGCACTAACTATGGAAGTGGTGGTCGATGAACTGCACACAACGAATGATCTGCCCCACCTGGAGGTAGAGGCAATCCTCCAACACCTCCTCCACCTAGAAATCTAGTACTAAACACAATATTGCAAAATATGGGTCAGCTTCAACAACAACTAGCCAACTTTTCAATTGCGACCAACCAGAGTTCTTTGAGTCCTTTCTATCATTGCAGTCCATTGACCATGCATGTGTTGAGTACTTTAATTTCACCAGGGGTTGAATCCCTGAAGTTTTAAAGGTATAGTGGTGATGGAGATCCCCGAATCCACATCAATTCCTTTCTGAAACAATGTAACGATTACCATACTATGGATTATATGTTGCTCAAGTTGTTCTCTAGATTGTTGAAAGGAACTACCATGAAATGGTACAGTTCCCTTCTGGACTATTCTATTGGGACCTTTGATCATTTGATGGATGTCTTCCTCACTCAGTTCTAAGATAACATTGAGAGAAAGGTCAGTATAGATGACCTTGTACATTGCAAAAAAAATTCAAACGAGAAGGTGAGTCACTTCATTTAGAGATAGCATTTCATCTCTACAAGACTACCTTACAACCTCCCTGATGTTGATCTCCAGAGGATTTCCATCGACAACTTGTAGCCGTCTCTAAGTAAAAAATTTGTCCCTGAATAGATATCATAACTTCACCTGTCTTTGGAGTTCTCTGATAGATTATCAACATACTATAACTCAATTCAAGGACTCTTCCTCGAATGCTTATGGAGGGGCCTCTACCTCTAGAGGATCCCAAAATAAAAAAGGCCATGGTCAATGTTATGGCACTACCACAACCCAATGCCGAGAGGAATTTCTTCACAATAGACCCTCAAAGGAGTCAAACATTCACTAGAATCACAGATTCCTATACAAGTATCTTGCAGAAGTTACTCAAGGACAATTTGATGACTCCTCCAGAGATAAGAAACCTCCCTAATAATATCCCCTATCCCTAATGGTACGAAGGTTAAAATTTTTGTCAGTACCACAGTGTGCATGGTCATGACACTGAAAGTTGTGTACGTCTTCGATATCTATTGCAAGACCATATCGATAGAGGAATGATCAAGGTGAATGAAAGGAAGCCTAAAGAAAACAAGTCTATTGACAAAATGAAAAATGAATTCCTGATCTACACTCACATGTTCCCTCCATATTTTTCCAACTTCATCATGACTTCTTCGTCATCTCGTCCATCAGTAAGCAATAGTTTGTATGTAAACATGGTGAGCATCACTCCAATTTCCCCACAAACTTGGAGGGTGCCCAAAATGACTATCTCTTTCACCCCTCTAGACAAGAACTATAATGGACAACCTACCCCCTTATATGTACCAACCTCTATCAATGCAATCTCTATCAGGGATGTCTTGGTGGACTCCTCATTCTGAGTCGATATAATCACAGAGGGAGTCCTCTTTGTGAATGGCTTGAACCAGGTAAAGTGTGATTAGTGTAATGCCACCATTCGTACACATGAGGGAGTGCCTTTTCCACCCTTGGGGTTGACCACGTTGACTATTCATGTGGGACCCAAGGCGGTCTTCTCAAGTTTTATGGTGATTCCTGAATCAGGCCTCTGCAAGGTCAAGCTAGGTATCCCCTAATTGACCTCCATGAGGGTCATCCCTTTGGTAATCCATAAATGTCTGAAGTTCCCGCACGAAGGGACTATCCAAACTATCAAGGACACTGGACATCATCCCCTAGCATTTTTTGGGGGCTTCACTCTTGATCACTCTTGGCCTACTCTAATAGGGCCCCTACATCCCTAGAAAGATTTCACATTTCTTGAATATCAGGCATATAAGTCTAGGGAAATGAGCTGCATTCTATAGCATCTTCAAGTGTCTCACCTTCTTGTAAGGATCAATGTGCCTCCTTCTCTGCCCCTTCTTTTTTGGGGGCTTAGGGGAAGAGTGTGCCTCATGGGAAACCTCCTCACCCATCAAAGGTTATGAAGCCTCTTGTGGTGT
This sequence comes from Thuja plicata, assembly GCA_018584345.1. Taxonomy (NCBI): domain Eukaryota; kingdom Viridiplantae; phylum Streptophyta; class Pinopsida; order Cupressales; family Cupressaceae; genus Thuja; species Thuja plicata. Next base: position 272,208 of record MU226000.1, read on the forward strand.
CTTCAGTTCCTGCTCCCACATCCCATATGGACAAAAGAAAGGTACCTATGTTTCAAAAGCCTAAGGTGCGTTTTCCTCCCACCATCTTCATCATCCTGTATATTCCTTTCCCTATCAATTATGGCTAGCGAAAGAAGGCTCAGAAGCTTGCATAATCTCCTTTGGTACCAGTAACTCAGGCTTTGAGGGCATTGTTTGTTCCCCTAGCTGCCCATAGGGAAAAAAGGATAAGGTTTCCCGTGATTGAGCCTCTGGTACCTCCTACATCATCCCCACATCCTACTCCATCTGTTGGGTCTCCTTTCATGTCAGTCACGACACTAGTGGCTTCTCCTATGGAGAAGGATGGCGTTGCTCCCACACAACCTTCTCAGTCGGGTTCTCATCTGCATCAGAACTAGTTTGCATGTGAGCGTAAGTGTCATCGACAGGAGAGGGCACTATCTTGTGAGACCACTATGAGGATGGAGAATGCATCCTCTAAGTCTTTGTTCATTGTCTCTGCATTTTCTTCTAGCTTTGCTCCTTCCACAACCCCTCACCCCTCTGCTACCTTCATCACACTTCACCCTGCACCTAGAGTGACCATTGGGCCTCACACTAAGGAGGTTCAAGTGTTTATCTCTCCATTCCAGGAACCATCGCTGATCACCACACTCCCTAATATCCCTCCATTTTGAATGCCTATAAACATGTTGCACACGCAAGTAGTCTCTAGTGCATTCATGCCCACTTAGCCTATCTCTGCTCCATCCCTTATCGCCACGCTAGCTTCTCAAGCATTCTGAAGCTAGCTATAGTGGATCAAAGAGATTCACCTGCATCCTTCAAGCACAAGTTCAAGCAAGGCTCAATCTCAGAGTTTAGGTGTTGCAGGTCTTCTCTGACAGACCCTCTTTCCATTTTTGTTCTTATAGTGGAGCAAGCTTCAAATTCTCTCAATTTTGTCTCTTCCTCTTTCGCAGAGGTCGGCAAGGATGCCTCTTCATCTGCACATCCACATGGAACACCTACAAGAATTTATGGTTGTATGTTCATTAGAGGATATTCCCGTACTGATGACAATCTTCACATTATCCCTCTCACTCTCCACAGTGGAGCCCTTGGCTGAGGACCTATTAGGTTCTTCATCTTTGGCCTTAGTTGATGGTGAGGCATCTAGGGTCGCCTTAGTAGTTGTACCATTGCAGTGTCAACCTCTCTCCCCATATGATCAAGGTTGGGAGGATGACGATCTGTTGATGGACGACCTGTGAAGGTCATACCTGCTTCTACATATGTAGATTAGAGTGTGCTTTTATGTGTTCCAAAGTTCTTTTCTTTTAATTTTATTCCCTCCTAGAGGACCCTTGTACTTTGTTGGTACTTGGAAATGGGAGGTTTTCTATCGTGCACTTCTTTTGTCTGTTGTATATTTCTTCTATTTTTCATTATCTTGATTTTTGATATTTGGGGACAATGCAAAGTGTTGGGGTATTTAGGAACCCCTTCCATGTTGACCCAAATTTTTAGTTTTATTTTTGTCTTAATTTGTTTTTCTTCAGATCCAAGACGAGGTTGGCGGCGATAAAATATCCCCTAAGAATAGACATATGCCTATGCTTCTGGGTTCTGATGCCAATCCCTTGGATCCCCCTATCTTTGTGCAAGATGTTGTGGAAATACGTGTAACCCATCAGGAAGTGACATTCCATTACAATATCTTGTATATTGTCATGCTACCTCATCTTTTTCCTTCCTTGGAACATGGGGTCTTCATTGAAGGGGCAATACAATATCAAGTGTGTTCATATTAAGGCGTTTAGAATGGGTAAAAAAGACAATATACTGTCTAAAAGGGGAGAGGGTTTTTTTTGTGGTTTGGGGTGGGGGTTTATATAGGAAAATAGGTGTGGGGGTATTGGAAGGGGGTGACAAAAAAGAAGTTTGGGGCAATATTTTTAAAAAATAAGGGGATTCTTTATTATACCATGACAAACGTTCTATAATTCAAGTTCATTGAGTGAAGCCCCTATGCCTTGGAATTCTCTATACTCCCCTCTGAGAAGCATAGTCCATCCCAAGAGGGGGTTGTGTTACATGCATGTCTTTGTTCTTGTTTTATCTAACGATATCTCTACACCACATGTTTTCTCACAAAAGTTTTCAAAATTTAGCATTATCTACCTTCTTGGGGGCCAAACCAATGATCTATGTCTCAGTCTTTCCATGTCATACACCTATCTAGCTTAACTCTATGCATATCAACAATGATCTTAAGTTGCCCTATCATAAGCCTATCTAGCCTAACGCTATGCGTGTTAGTGCATTATGTCTAAGATACCCTATCACATGCCTATCTAGATCAATGCTAAGCATGTCAATGCACCATTAAAAGTCTCCCTATCAAATTCATATCTAGAATTGGGTATGCATGTCAGAGGTTACCAAAAATTTCCCTATCATATGACTTGGAATAACACAACTTGCTAGCCATATTGGCATACTATCAATGATCCCTTTTCACAAGTTGTCTTCATCAGCTAGTATGCTCATCTGCAGCATGTATGCTAGATCTAGCTCAATGTCAAATGAGGAATTCCTAGCTGGGGAAAACTCCATAAGACAAAATTATCGCAGGTAAGTCAGTTAAGATCTTCCTTACATTAGCTTTACATTTCTCATAATAGATCATGTGAGCGCTAATGTGAGGGAAAAATGTAATGGCATAAATTTTACACCCCCGTGTAAGATTCCATTCTCGCATTTTGTGCACTTTAGCCTAAGACGCAAAATCCCATCACCCCCTTTTTCCTTGTCATTCGCCAACGCATCACCTAGCTCAAAATTCCCGAAATGAAGCCCCTAACAATTTTCGACATGTGCACGCTACAGAGACTTCCATATGGTGCGCTCTCATTTGCAAATTTATGCAAACATGTAGGCGTTCGTTGGAGTGTTACAAATTTTCCACCCTACAAATGTAACACCTGGAATGACGGCTTCCCCTATGCGGATTCTATTTGGGTCTATTAAATACCCTCTTCTTGCATGTATTTGGCTCTTGCACACTCATACAATCTTATCGCTTGCACTCTACAGCTTCTAGGTTATCTCACATAGTCTTCTATCTCTCACACCACCATTCCTTAACCATCTTTGGCGCCATACACCATTTTTGTTCCAGGTTCCTCCTTCATTGGGTAACCCAAGTTTTTGTACTTGGCTCTATTTCGAACATCTGAGCTCTCTACCTCCATTGGGGAGTCTACTTCATATCATCATTATGTATTTGAGCATATTGTTGTTCTTATCACATTTCTATTTAATTTTAGTATTGTTGATCTCTCTTATTCGGTTATATATCACCGAAACCATCATTTCTAACAGTTGTCCGTGGACGTAGAAATACCAAAGCATGGGTTTGACTAAGGAAAGCCTCTTTACAACCACAACCATTTTACCTCCCTATGTATGTGTAGGCGTCTATTGCGAGTTCATGGATTTGAAAGCTCCAGTCGGAACACAATACCAAATGTCGAATCAAGTGTTATTATCTGTATCATTTTTCTCTTTTTATTTTACTCATAAAATATATTGTTTTCATCTTAGAATCATAATCCATTGTTATTCCTTTCATTTCATACAACTAGACAAGCTCATTTCACTTGGAACATGTTTTGTCCATCCATCCTTCTTGTGCTTTCATAGACTAGTATTCTATTTTGCCTCTTTTATTTCGTTCATTCTAAGTATGTACTCTTCCTGTACGAGACGCTAGTACAGCGCACTGGTGTCCATCATTTGCATTATAGTTCCTGGGCCACACATCTGTCTAAGGTAGTGAGCTTACTAAGCTCGGGGTTTAACTCCCTTAGTTGGCTTTTTCACTTTCTGTAATCAAAACACTTTAATCAATTCATCTGTTTAATTTATTTTCATTTGATTAGTTTAGTTGCATTTGGACACTTACACATAGTCCCTCAATTAATACTCAATCAATCTAATCAACATCTAGTCACATCAAGATAACCAAGTTGCTTCCTTCATCTTCTGTCTGATCTCCCTAGCACTCCTAGCTAGTAACATGATGTGGTGCAAGGAAATCTTGTATCTCTTGGGGTTTCAATCAACATCTCAGTAGGTCATTATTTTCTTTCCCACAGTTGTAACCATACAATATGACATAGGATTTACAAGGTAGATGACAACTTAATTCTAGCAATACTAAGCATGCTTAATTTAGTGTCCATAATTCTCCAAAATTCCTCTAACTTTTACAAAGAATAATATTTTATCTCTTTAGAAGTGTAAATGAATTTTGAACATTTATTTTGATTGTTATGATTTTTTTAGAGTATGTCAAATACTTGATAGGGTGTCATGAATTTGGTTGAGAGAGAAAAATGAAGTAGCTGTTGTCTGTATATACAAGTATAGAATGAACCAAAGTTCAAACTTAAGTTAGATCATAAAAAAAAATGTAGAATACAAATTGAATTCTAAATGCTCAATTTGAGGTTAAGAAGAAAATAAAGTTAAAATAAATATACAACTAAAATTGAAATATATTGTTGCAAGTGGATTTTCTTGATGGATAGAATGTGGTTGCTCAAACACCCACTTCAAAAATCCTATTATATATGACTGCTTGATATAAATAGAAAGATGCACTAATTTATATTTTTTGGAAAGGAGGATAGATGGTGAGGATTTGATTAGAAGATATATGGTGGAGAATAAATGAGTATAATTTGTTAGAAACAAAGTGAAAATTGAGGTTTAGAACAATTTTTTCTTAGATAAATGGCTAAAATTACATTTGTTAAAATAGTAATTTGTTGGAATCATATAAATGGGGAGGAAGAAATATTTATTTCTACTTTAAATAATAGAAATAAATATAGGTAAATTAGCTAATAAACTATTCTCTAATTTAATTAAATATATAGTTAGAAATTTCAATAATCAAATAATAACACTATTCTTTAAGTGAGATAAAATTTAAGTAGATGTGATATTGAGTTAGACTAATTAAGTTTTATTTAATTAGATGTGATATCAAGTTAGACTAATCAAATAATATTAATACAAAATAATGGTAAGATCATTTTATGGTCCATTATATCATATAAAATAAGCTAATAACAAGATTGAGATCATTACAATGGTTCATATGGAAATAAGCATTTTTATTATTTATTTTACTTTTTACATTTACTTATTATATATTTTATTCTTTGATTTTTAGTTTTTTATTATAAGTGCATAAACTTGTCATATTGATAGAATAAATTATTAAACAATAAGTGTTAGTCTTCTACAAGTTTACTTACCATATTTGTTTGTGTTTAGGTGTCTCTCACCACACCTCAACACCCCTAATTCAAACAAAACAAACCTATAATAATTTTTATTTTTATATTGTAGATAATTTGAACTCACTACCATTTAAATACCAACAACATAAACTTTACCATTAAACTAATATAATATCTTCTACACCTTTTTAGAGTAAATACACATGATATTAATTTCTACTAATAATATAGTCACTCATTAAAGTACAATAATACATCAACAATAATTATCTTGTTCTACTAACCATTGAACACCATTATATGCAAGTACTAGTTTTATATCAAACGTGTTTTATAGACAGAGAAGTGACACTTTCTTCAACATCGCTGAATTATTAGTTAGTCATCCACGTGTATTGTTAATTAGTCTGTGACAGCCTTACATTGTTCTAAACCGTACTACCCACGTTTTCTATTTCTCCTCATTTCGCTTTGCAAACTCTGCCTCGTTCCTACCCATGTTTTTGTTCTGCCAAATGACACCCTTTGCTTTCTTCCTCCTTTAAATACCATTCTTCATCAAATCATTTCATCATTCCATTTAATTCAGTTCCATCAGATTTCCAAGGATTATTTGGCCTTTGTTTTGGTTAGAATGTCTCAATCTCAGCTGTTCACCATCGATTTCTTAGGAATTGAAAGTTATAACGATGGCAGCCCCCTATTGGATTCCGCCATGGATTTCCACCAACAATCTCTGCACAGTCGATGTAAGTTATCTTTGCTCAATCTACCGATTTTTTATTTGACACAATTTATAAAGAATGTGTTCGTTTGATCCTGATATTGTTAGGGTTTAAATGTATGCAGTCATGCAGTCAAGCCTGGGAAAAATAAAACCCCAAATGCTGCAACAAGTGATCTCACACGGATGTTTGAGCGATTCAGAAAATTTTCACAGAGAAATTCAGATTGGGGTTTCAGAAGGAATCAAAACCCTGGATCTGTTTCCGCAGCATCCGTTAGGGTTTCAATCAAACGGTCAACGGAACAAGAGCCAATTGGCTTTGTTGAGTACACAAATTGAAATTTCTGAAGCTGCTACAGACAATCCATCGTCCGCCCAACCAACGATTTTGTACAATTATCCGAGGCAAAATGTTTCAAATTCAGAAGAATCCATAGAAGGGGAATAGCAAAGCCACGCTGTTGAAACATCAAATTTCAGTAAGTTATCCACTCAATTTTGTGACAATTTAGAAAGGGGGAAATCAATTATAGAGTACATTAATGAGGGATTAATTTTGTTATGCAGATCTTCCGATGGCTAAAAGGTTGTCACTTCAACGATTTCTGGAGAAACGGAAGGACAGGTTAGTTGAATTTCTTGCTTGATTTCTGATATTGATTTTAAAAAACAGAGCATTTCAATGGTGAATTTTGACGAATTTGTGCGGTGTATGTGCAGACTTAGCAAAGCCATTCCATACTCCACGTCAGCAAAGTAAGAAATCTCAAAATTTTTGAGTTACTAAATGGGAAAGCGGAAGGAGGATGGTTTGTTGTTATCCGGAAGTAACTTTCGGGGAAGCTGAAGATACAAAGTGAGTGCCACGTGTTCCCACGTGCTTTGACCAATTTCACGTGATACAATATTCACAATCTGATCGCCTTGCGCGCCAGTGCATATTGTAATCAACGTGGAAAATATGTTTTAAATCATGTGACCGGCATTACAGAAATCTGTCGTTTCCATTTGTAATTGCGCTGTGTTAAATACGATTCCTGTTTACAGATATTTAATCATATTTATATTGGTCTACTATGTATTTTTTATTATTTCATTTAAGAATTTGGCCGCGTTTAAAAGGCACACCAAGCATTGAGTGTCGAGGTGACGGGGCATTTAATCCGGGAATTTTCTGTTCGTGTTTGCAATTTCCGTTCTGTTAACATTCCCCGTTTCCATTTCCGCGTTAAAATCTCGCGCACTCCGGTAAGAGCACCTAAGGCCTACAGCCCAGCTAGAAAATCATTATGTGCTATTAACGGTCTCTTTTTAAGAAAAAAATTAGTAATTAGATAATAATGTAAGTTTACTAAGATTGTCTCATTATTGAGATACTTGTGCAAAAGTTGTATGATTATGAGGACATTTGTGTAAAAGTCTTACATCCGGCTAATGGTGCAAACGGGGTCATGTATAGGACAACACTTTGAAATAGGCACTTTTTGATACTTTGATGCATCACAAATTCAAATAATTTGAAAGACTAACGGGCTTTGGCTCGACAATTATGGGTTTGAAGACGGATGCGATTGGAGGCTCTGTGAGCCGTTGTGCATGCTCGCAAAGGGGCTAGGGCCTTCGTTTATGCTCTCTTGTTGCGTGGTGTGATTTGCCCATGGCCAGGGGGCGTTTGACTGTTGCTTGGGGGTGGGCAGTTGTGTTTTGTCATCTGGTTATGCTCTTGCAGTGTTTGTTACTGGCTCGTTTGCAGTGTTTGGAGTTTTCTAAGAGTGGTCTCTTCTATTTGGTGGCAGGATTTTTGTTCTGGCTTACTTCTTTTCTGCCTTTGCTTGGGGAAGGTTGTTCATTTGTGGGTCTGGTGCAGAGGGTTGGCTTTTTTCTTCCTAGCTTTCCATTCTTTGATGAAGATGGTTCCTTTTAAGGATATTGTGAGTAGGGGAGGAGTATCTCCAAATAAGCCTGATAATTTTGGCCTTGGAGCAAATAAGTTTGGATTTGAAGCGGGATCTTTATAGGATGGAAGTTTTTGACCGTCGAGAGTGAATGGTTGTCTCCCTAAGAGTGATCAAAGGCCCATGCTTGTGATTCAACCTGCCACTGTGGAAGAGGATGTCAATTACTTTTCTAATGGGGATTAGAGTTTCTTTACCTTTTTTGGAATCGTGGGCCCATCGTACTTAGAACCTAGAGGGAGAAATGGTAGTGATGTGACAACCAACAATTATTTTGTGGTGGTTTGTTCATGTATTTCGGATAGAAATAAGCTCTTTGAAGGAGATCCTTATTTTTATAATCAGGTTGGTTTATTCATTAAACCTTGACATGTTGGCTTCAACCCCATAGAGGAGTTATCATCAAGAGTTCCAGTCTGGGTGTATCTTCCATGGTTCCTATTAGAATTTTTTAGGCGTGACATTTTCATTGGGTGACTTTGCTGCTTGGAAAACCAGTTGGCCCATCAACACAAACAATGGAGAAAAGGGTAATTACTTATGCTACTATGTATTGAGATCGATTTGAGTAAGCCTTTGCCAAGGTAGAGGTGTTTAGTTTTTTGGCATCTTTGAATATGAAGGAATCATGCACACACTATGTAGATGCATTCATTTTTACAATTGCATTTGATGCATAAGTGGATGTATGTTTTATGTTTATTTAAAAAATAATAATAATAAATAAAATACATTGATTGGATATGAATTTTTTTTATGGTTAGTTAAATTTCTTTAAACAAAAAAAGAGAAGAATTATTATTTAGTTTGAAAGGTTAAATATTGTCTTCTTTGATAAATTGTTTTCTAAAAATTTATATTTTAATAAAATAATTAGTCTATAATATTGTTTATTTAAATTAGATAATTAAAAAGTTGATTTTGTTGTATGTATTTTTGAAACAAATATAATTACAATTATATATATATATATATATATATATATATATATATATATATATATA
>MU226000.1:281390-295054 GCA_018584345.1 Thuja plicata
GGGATATTACCTCATCTAACATTTTATGGCAAATTTGGAAGTGCAGAAATGAAGAAAGGTTTCAAAATATCCCCAGAATGCTTACTGAGTCTCTTCGAAGTCTCACATACTTTAAAAATTTTTCGCAGATTCAGATGACCATGAAAATCAACAAGGCTAAATTCAAAAGGCTGCTTAAGGACGGTCATGCTACCTTTTTTGCAAATGAGGTTAAAAATGGTTATTTCTGGAGGCTGCACTTGGATAATATACATGCTTTCAATCAAACCTTCAGCAGAATTAGCAAGGAGATTAAAAGAAGACCTCACAATGCTAATAGTGAGATGGTTTACACGCTGAAACAAAACCAAGATCAGAAAAGCATGGTATGGATGGATGGCTCCATGGGCTGGGTGGCTTGGGTGGACACTTGGGATGAAGTGCTTTACTAGGTGTCTTGGTTTATGATTTTGTTCTGCTGTTTTGTTGTATATAATTCTTTTCTGATGGTGTGAGGCTTGGCCTCTGAACTCTGATACTCTGCGATCTCTTGTATTTTTTGATCTCCTTATTTCTAATACAAAAAAGTTTAAAAGAAAAAAAAAAAAGATTCACATTTAAAGTGTGAAGTGTGGTAAACGATAATAGGTGTCAAATGCATGAATTGGTAGGTATTAAATGTTTGAGTAGTATCATATCAACTGCAATAGCATGAATAATATTAAAAATTTGATAAAAAGATAAATATGGGCTTATAAAAGGAGTTGTCCTTTCTTGAAATTCACATAAGAGGAGGAGATTTCTTTTGGCTATCATTAATAGTATGTGGTTGTTTTTTTAATTTTTTTACAGTGACATTATATCAAATGGAGGGATATGTAGTTTTAGAATTTAAATATTTTTTTTATTAAATTATGAAAATATTTTTATATATTATATGTTTAATAAGATTTTTATTTTTATTTTTAGATAGATGTAATAATAAATTTAATATATCTTAAGTTACATAAGTAAAAAAAATTTAATTTTTGATTTGTTTATAAATGGAAGCTAAATATGTATGTTGTTTGTCAATTGTATGCATACACAAGTGTACTATGCATATGATTATATATAAACATACATACAATGTATTAAAGACATTATTGAAAAATATTGTGAAATGATCTTCAAATCTTAAGTTGTAATATTTTGTTCTTTATGCTAAAATAGTTATTATCTCTATTTTGTGTGTGTGTGTGTTGAAATGACTTATATATATATATATATATATATATATATATATATAATGAACTTGCATTTTGAGGAAATTATTAGAAAAGTATTAAAATGGGAAAATAAATACACGTAAATAATTTTAATGTGAATTTTAAAGAATAGATGGTAAATTACACTACTTATTGATGTGTGCAAGGGAATGAAATATGCATGTATTCTCCATATGCATTGTTGGATTGTTAAATTATTATAAGAAACTATGATGTTAGATTAGAAAAAGATTGTCTTCATGAGTATTTGTGGAAAGATTACCTTCCGGGATGGGTGCCTAATATGGGGTTATAAGAATGTATAATATGCTATTTTCAGTTCTACTTTATTTCACCATATACAAGCTAATTTTAGACCATTGAAATAGTAATTTTAGACCAGAAATAGATGGGTTAAATTTATTTAATTTGCTCACTGCCATCTCCTGATATTTTATCATAGCTTGTTCTCGTAAGATAGGATTATGCATGTAGATACTATCAAGCACACACCAGATTCCCTCATGTTCACAGATTCATTTTTGCTAAGCGTCTCATGCAGGGTCGGTGGTTCTTCATGTCAGGAAGAACTCTTCGGAGAAGCATAAGCTTCGTGGTTGGGTGGAAAAAGCACATTGACCATGTTTTCATCTTTGATTGATAAAGATTATTAGAATCGACAGTATTAGAATCCAGAGTATTGAAGATTTCATTGTTGTACACAACTTTTGTACTCTTGATATATTATTGTGACTAGTGGCGATGGACTCCCTAAGTCATACTTTTTTAACATGTGTGATCATGCTTCATGCATTGATATCATTTCATGTGATGAAGTAGCATGTATGCAATATGTACATAGGAATAATGTTGCTCTTGTATTTATCTCCTTATTAATATGATTGATGTGATGATTATTTGGTTTATGGAGATAGTACTGGTTTCGATCCTTACAGTTAGGCAACTCCTCTTGGATCCAAAAATTAAACTATGAAACCCTTCCCTTTCATTGTCAGATTTTCCATGAATATGGTCACTTGCAAAGGATGTTTCCCAAGACTAACAATGCATGGGCCTTTGGGCAAGGAGTCATCTCGGCCTCCTCCTAAACATGATAAAGGGAAAGCTCCTTTAGTGGAAGATAAAGAGGGTTTTACTTTGGTTAAGCTCTGTGACAGAGGTAGAGGTCAGAAAAGAACTTCAAGCGATAGACAGGCATATCAGGTTTTCAACACTTTTGAGGCCCTAGAAGAATTATATCAGTTTGATGCAACCTTGGCAAGATTACCTTCAAGCCAGGTTCCTATGAGTATAGACATAGTTTCCAGTGGGGAGGATTCCTTCCCTTTAAGGGGCCTATGATAGGAGGACTTGGTTCCCAAATGGATACATATGTCACTCTATAATCTACAAAATTCATGGAGATTAAGGGTGGTAAGGAAATTGGAGATGTGACAAGTGGAGGAGATTATGAGGTTATTCATGAGCAAGAGCCTGAAGAAGTTAGCAAAGGTAAGGGTACCCCACCTGCTTTGGGACTTCTCCAAAAACTGTATCAAGAATGGGGCTCTTGAGAAGCCCTCTAAGGTGGGTCGGAAGAAGGACCAAGAGAAGGTGAAATTGCTTGGTGAAACTTTGGTTGAGTTTGGATCGGTGAAATCGATTGATTCACACTTTTCTTCATCTTAGAAATGATAGTTCTCTCATGAAATGTTAGGGGTATGGATAGCATCCCTAGACAAAAGGCTATTCGATATCTGGTTTGTGGTCATTCTCCGGATATGATTTTCATCTAGGAGACTAAGTTTTATGTTGAGGGAATGTTAACTGTGGCTCCTAAGATTTGGTCTAGGAGTCAGTGCCAGTACATTGGGGTGCATGCTAGCTTAGGTGATGTTGCTTGCCTCTAGGACCAAAGAAAAGTGGCTCCTATGTGGTAGATTTCTAGTAGATTTTCCTTGTCTATTGTGGCCTCAAGTCTTGAATATGGTGAATTTATTCTATTCACTAATGTGTATGCTCCCACAAATCTTCGTGGAAATCTTTGCTTTGGTCTCACATCAAGATGGTTAGATCCCCTTGGATCATGGTTGGGGACTTTGATGTTGTTTCAAGTATGGATGAAAAAAGGGGAGGTATTGCCAGGCTTGATCAATCTTCTAGGCTCTTAAAGGGAGAATCTAAAATTCTAAATCACAGCGTTACACTGTTGTAAAGCGTACTACCCACGTTTTCTATTTCTCCTCACGTGCACCTCATTTCGCTTTGCAAACTCTGCGTCGTTTTACCCCATGTTTTTGTTCTGCCAAATGACAGCCTTTGCTTTCTTCCTCCTTTAAATACCATTCCTCATCAAATCATTTTATCATTCCATTTAATTCGGTTCCATTACATTTCGAAGGATTATTTGCCCTCTGTTTTGGTTAAAATGTCTCAATCTCAGCTTTTCACCATCGATTTCTTAGGAATTGGAAGTCATAACGATGGCAGCCCCCACTTGGATTCCGCCATGGATTTCCACCAACAATCTCTGCACAGTCGATGTAAGTTATCTTTTCTCAATCTACCGATTTTAGTTGACACAATTTATAAAGAATTTGTTCTCTTGATCCTGATGTTGTTAGGGTTTACATGTATGCAGCAATGCAGTCAAGCCTGGGAAAGATCTCACACGGATGTTTGAGCGATTCAGAAAATTTTCACAGAGAAGATCAGATTGGGGATTCAGAAGGAATCAAAACCCTGGATCTGTTTCCGCAGCATCCGTTAGGGCTTCAATCAAACGGTCAACTGCACAAGAGCCAATCGGCTTTGTTGAGTACACAAATTGAAACTTCTGAAGCTGTTGCAACGAATCCATCGTCCGCCCAACCAACGATTTTCTACAATCATCCAAAGCAAAATGTTTCAAATTCAGAAGAATCTACAGAAGGGGGAAAGCAAAGCCACGCTGTTGAAACATCAAATTTCAGTAAGTTATCCGTTCAAAGTTGTGACAATTTAGAAGGGGGGAAAACAATTTACAGTACATTAATGAGGGATTAATTTTGTTATGCAGATCTTCCGATGGCTAAAAGGTTGTCCCTTCAACGATTTCTGGAGAAACGGAAGGACAGGTTTGTTGATTTTCTTGCTTATTTGTGATGTAGATTTAAAAAAACAGAGCATTTCAATGGTTAATTTTGACAAATTTGTGCGGGGTTTGTGCAGACTTAGCAAAGCCATTCCATACGCCACGTCAGCAAAGTAAGAAATCTCAAAATGGTTGCGAAAGGAGGATGGTTTGTTGTTATCCGGAAGGAACTTTCGGGGAAGCTGAAGATACCAAGTGAGTGCCACGTGTTCCCACGTGCTTTCACCAATTTCACGCGGTACAATATTCACAATCTGATCGCCTTGCGCGGCAGTGGATATTCGAATCAACGTGGAAAATATGTTTTAAATCATGTGACCGGCATTACTGAAATTTGTCGTTTCCATTTGTAATCGCGCTGTGTAAAACACGATTCTTTTTTCCAGATATTTAATCATATTTATATTCGTCTACAATGTATTTTTTATTCTTTCATTTAAAAGGCACTCCAAGCATTGGGATGTGTCTATGCAGCACAATATTTGCATCTTAGTAAACAAAATATGTTGTTAACAAAACGTGTTAGCAACATGTGTGTTAGTCTATTGTAGTTGTTTACAAATTATAACACACGTTTAGACTAGCATACATGTTGCTAACACATTATGTTAACAACATATTTTGTTTACTAAGGTGCAAATATTGTGCTGCATAGACACAGTCCAAGCGTTGAGTGTTCAGGTGACGAGACCATTTAATCCGGGATTTTTCTATTCGTATTTGCAATTTCCATTCTTTTAACATTCCACATTAAAATCTCGCCCACTAGGGGAAGGGCACCTATAGCCAAGCACTAGAAAATTGTTTGTTTTTAAAGAAAATTGGTAGCAATGAGATCAATAATGCAAGTTTATTGGTATTAAGACTATTTTATTATTGAGTATTTGTGTAAAAGTTGCATGCTTATTAGGAAATTTGTAAGGACACTTTGAAACAACCATTTTTTGATATTTTGACCCATCACAAATTCTAGAAGCTATATTAATACCCAAAAGCCGAAAAAAATATTTTTAATTATAATGACTACTAGTAGCTTCCCCTATTTTGTACAAACATTGTTGGAGCCCAAATTTTAGATAGATGTTTACTATGGTAAGTGCAAATATAAGAATAAAGGACAAATATTTAAGTAGTTCATCATTTTTTACCACGGTTTTGCAATTTTGCCTTTATCAAGGTCTTAAAACTTTTTTATTTTTTATTTTTTTTAATGTCCTAATTCGTTGTCAATTTTGCTTTATTTTTACATTTAATGGAAAAGTTTAAGGTGCACAAAGTTATTTTGTACAATGTTTTGTGATCTCATAACTTCTACAAATTTGGAATAAATTGTCATTTACATTAAATTTCAAAATTTAGAAGTTTAATTTGAAATGAAATTTATGATTTTTCAAAAAAAATCTTGGTGATATTATAAGAGGAAAACTAAAATAACCAACCACAATCATTTTAAAAAATCAATAACAAATCTCTAAATTTAAATACAAAATATTTAGAGGAGAGATCTTAAAAAAGAGGTATTGAAGATTCTTTATCTTTCTTCAAAAACATGATTTTTCTATATACTCTACAAGTATATGTGGAAATTATAAGTCATTAAGTGTGTCATCATCCCCTAAAAGGCTATATCAATTTTTCTTTTAACCACATCACTCACCTTACATGGTTCACTATTTACTGTCAATTGAAAGCAAGCTTGTTCTTAAAACATGGCCCAAAAACTAGTGATACCCTAAGGTGCCACTAGTGGTCCTCTTGTCCTTGGCAATCAACTCCATGACATCCCATATAGTTCAAGGAATATTGTCTCTAGATTTAAAGGGGACGGGGAAGTCGATATGGATGAGCATATTAATGCATTCTTTACAACTTATGGAGTTTTATCATTTACCTATAGCTCCACTAGAACTTTGAATGATGTTAAAATGAAATTCAAATATATGTTTAAAAGCATGGAAGAGACGCTTTCAAATAATTTGAAAGACCAACTAGGTTTGGTTAGGCAGTTATGGGTTTGAAGACGAGTGCGATAGGAGGCTCTGCCAACGGCTATGCATGCTCGCACAAGGGTTAGCACCCATGCCCTAGCCTTCTTTTATGCTCTCTTGTTGCGTCGTGTGGTCTGTCCATGGCTAGGGGGCATTTGATTGTTGCCCGAGGGTGGGGAGTTGTGGTTTGTCATCTAGTTATGTTCTTTCAGTGTTCGTTACGGGTTCGTTTGCAGTGTTTGGAGTTTGCTGAAAGTGGTCTCTTCTATTTGGTGGTAGGGTTTTTGTTCTGGATTAGTTCTTTTCTGCCTTTTCTTGGGGAAGGTTGTTCATTTGTGGGTTTGGTGCAAAGGGTCAAATTTTTTCTCTTCTTGGCTTTGCATTCTTTAATTAAGATGGTTCCTTTTGAGGATATTGTGAGTAGGGGAGGAGTATCTCCAAATAAGTTTGATAATTTTGGCCTTGGAGCAAATAAGTTTGGATTTGAAGCGGGATCTTTGCAAAATGGATTTTTTCTGTCGTCGAGGGTGAATGGTTGTCTCCCTAAGAGTGATCAAAGCCTCGTGCTTGTGATTCAACCCACCACTATGGAGGAGGATGTCAATTACTTTTCTAATCAATGCTCTCATTTATAAATTTATGGGGATTAGAGTTTCTCTTCCTTTTTTGGATTCGTGGGCTCAACGTACTTAGAACCCAAAGGGAGAAATGGAAGTGATGCTGACAAGAAAAAAATATTTTGCGGTGGTTTTTTCTTGTATTTCAGATATAACTAAGGTCTTTGAAGGAGGTACTTGTTTTTATAATCAAGTGGGTTTATTCATTAAACCTTGATATGTTGGCTTCAACCCCATAGAGGAGTTACCGTCAATAGTTCCAATCTGGGTGCATCTTCCATGGTTCCCATTAGAATTTTGGATGCGTGACATTTTTCAGCGACTTTGCTACATGGAAAACCAGTTGGCCCATCAACACAAATAATGGAGAAAAAGGTAATTACTTATGCTAGAATCTATATTGAGATTGATTTGAGTAAGCCTTTGTCGAATTCTATTGAAATTCAGTTAGGTACCTCCTCTTGGATCCAACAATTAGAGTATGAAACCCTTCCCTTTCATTGTTGGATTTTCCATGAATATGGTCACTTGTAGAGGATGTGCCCCAAGACTAACAATGCAAGGCTTTTGGGCAAGGAGTCATGTCGGCCTCCTCCTAAAAAGGATAAAGGGAAAGCTCCTTTAGTGGAAGATAAAGAGGGTTTTACTTTGGTCAAGCCGCATGACAGAGGTAGAGGTCAGAAAAGAACTTTAAGGGATAGATAGGCAGGTGAGATTTTCAACACTTTTGAGGCCCTAGAAGAATTAGATCAATTTGATGGAGCCTTGGAAAGATTACCTTCAAGTTAGGTTCCTATGACCACAGACATAGTTGCCAGTGGAGAGGATTGCTTCCCTCTAGAGGGGCCTATGATAGGAGGACTTGATAGCCAAATGGATACATATATCACTCTACAGTCTACATAATTCATGGTGATTAAGGGTGGTCCAGAAATTGGAGATGGGAAGGTGGAGGAGATTCTGAGGTTATTTGTGAGCAAGAGCCTCAAGAACTTAGAAAAGGTAAAGGTACCTCACCTGCTTTGGGGATTCTCCAAAAATGTATCAAGAATGGGGCTCTTGAGAAGCACTCTAAGGTGGGTCAGAAGAAGGATTGGGAGAAGGTAAAATTGCTTGGTCAAACTTTGGTTGAGTATGGATCGGTGAAACTAATTGCTTCACACTTTTCTTCATCTCAGAAATGATAGTTCTCTCATGGAATGTTAGGGGTATGGATAGCTTCCCTAGACAAAAGGCTATTCGAGATTTGGTTTGTGGTCATTCTCTGGATATGATTTTCATCTAGGAGACTAAGTTGTATGTTGAGGGAATGTTGGTTGTGGCTCCTAAGATTTGGTCTAGGAGTTAGTGCTAGTAAATTGGGGCACATGATAGCTCAAGTGATGTTGCTTGCCTCTAGGAACAAAGAAAATTGATTCTTATGTGGTGGATTTATAGTAGATTTTCCTTTTCTATTGTGGCCTTAATTCTTGAATTTAGTGAATTTGTTCTATTCACTAATGTGTATGCTCCCACTAATCTTCCTAGGAAATCTTTGCTTTGGTCTCACATCAAGATGGTCAGATCCCATGCTTTGTATATTCCTTGGATCATGGTTGGGGACTTTAATGTTGTTTTAATCATGCATGAAACAAGGGGAGGTATTACCAGGCTTGATCAAACTTCTACGCTCTTAAGGGAGAATCTAAATTTTCTAAGATTGGTGGATATTAGATTGTCCAATGGAGTCTTCACTTGCAATAATAGGTGGTGGGGTTCTGAAGCTATTTCTAAGAGGTTGGACAGGTTTTTGGTTTCTAATTTTTGGATTGCGGATAGATGAAACACTTACTCTAAAATCTTGGATTGGACATGAGCATAACATTGGCCAATCAAATTTTCTACTTCTCTATTTGGGTCCCCCGAAAACCCATCTTTCAAATTTCAACTCATGTGGCTTCGAGATTCTTCATTGCATGAGTGTATTGTTGATTGGTGGGGCTTGGGGAAGTCACCATTTGGGACTGCAATGTATTCTATTTTCCAAGAGACTCCAATTTATCAAGTATAAGTTGAAGAAGTGGAATAGACAATCCTTTGGGAATGTTTTCATGGCTAAGGAAGCAACACAGTCTCGCTTGGATAATATAACTCGCCAGATTAGAGAGCAGGGTTTAACTAAGGAGTATTTTAGTTTAGAAGTTGTTGCCGCTGAAGAGTTAGAAGAATGGGAGCTGAGGGAGGAGATTTTCTGGAAGCAGAAATTGTGTATTGATTGGTTGCAGGATGGGGATATAAACACTACCTTTTTCCATCATTGTGTGAAGGATACGAGACAAGGGAATATTATTTCTTCTCTCTGATCCTTAGATGGAAGTCAACTCTCGTCTTATAGGATGATATCTAGGGAGGCCACTCAATTCTTCTCTAGAATGTTTACTAAGGATTCTCCTTTGGCTCCTGAGGAGGAAAACATTATTCTCAATAACATCCTATTATTGGTCACTCATGAAATGAATGTTTCTCTGATTAAACCTATTGCTTTGGAGGAACTAGAAGGAATTGTTTTTCAGATGAAGAAGGGGAACGCTCATGGTCCTAATGGTTTCCCAATAGAGTTTTATCAAGAATTTTGTGAGATTGTTAAGATGGATCTTCTTGAGGTGGTTTTGGAATCTCAAAGGAATAAACAGATGTTGAAAGCTATGAATGCTACTTTTCTGTCTCTTATTCTAAAAAGGAAAGAAGTAGATTCTCTGGATCTTTTTCGGCCTATAGCTTATGGAATGTGATATATAAGATCATAACTAAGTTTATTGTTGAAAGGCTTAAATTGTGGCTGGGTGTATTATTTTCAAAAGAGCAAGGAGTTTTTGTTGCTAGAAGGAAAATTTTGGATGGGATTGTGGTGGCTACTGAGGCTATTCATTTGATGGTTGCTTCCAAGGAGAAGGATATGTTTATTAAACTGGGTATGGCTAAAGCTTATGACTAGGTCAAATGATATTTTCTTGACAAATGCTTGAGAGCTTTTGGGTTTGGTAGTGAGTGGATCATGTGGGTCATCAGATATGTTACTTCCCCTGTTAGTAATAACTGAGAGGGGGGGGGGGGTGAATCAGTGGCCTCAAAAATTTATCCTTCAAATTTGACCACCAATCAATAAATCTCATATTATTATGTCCCTACAAGATGCATGCCATGAAATACTAATAATGATTAACAGTCTGTCGATTTTCTCTGTCAATCCTTATTCTTTCTTGATTACTGATAAGCAGTATAACTATTTACCGAAACTCAGTAAATAAGCAGAGTATACCGATCAATCCAGAGTTAGCTATGTAAGATGCAAGATAGTAAAGAAATGAATCATACACACATAACACATGAATTTTTAACGTGGAAACCCTGTTAAGGGAAAAACTACTGGGACCGGTACCCCAAATTTTCACTCTTCTGAAGTGAGCCCTGTTAGGAGCCAACCATGTTAAAGGTTACAAAAACACTATTAAGTGCGACCTTGTTAGAGGATTTTTATACATAGAGGTTGTCACTTAGTATCGGGCATCTATTGCTACCATCCTTGAATCAGCCTCCTTAGACTGTCAATAGGTATCAGGCAAGTCCAATGCTACTTTCATGAATCAAACTTTTTGGCACTCCTTGAGATGTACCTCAATATATAGAAGACTGTTAAGTCCTGCTCGGTTAAGAGACTTGATGCTTTAATGGTTAAACTGAAACACTATGACCTGTTCATATTGCAAATTGAATTGCAGATTTTCAGATCTATTTAAGTACATTACCTCTTTGACCAATGTATCAATTCAATCCTTTGTTCTCCACACTTTTTGCTCTGTGATGTTGTGCTCACTGTTCGTCGGTGTCTGCATAATTCCTTAGCTCTTCCTTCAGCTTGTTTGATCAGTACTGCATGAAGTTGTTCTTCATCAGTTTCTCTTCAGCATCCTCTTTCTATTCACTCCCCTTAATCCCATTTGTAAATGAATTAAGCTTGTCTCTTATATAGACATAATATTCATTGTTTCTTGGTTCTTGATTCTTGGTGTGATAAACAATCTAGCCAATTGGATTTAAAGCATAACTCTTGATTTGTCTCATAGATATCTTCTTGCCAACTATACAAATCAGCTTTAAATCAATCACTTATCTCTAGTCGAATAAAAAAAAGTAGACAACCAGTTAAGTCTATATTTAGCTCTGCCAGCTAGATATTTTGTCATTTTCTGAACTCTCTATTCTGTCAGTCACCACTACCATTAGTCATCGGTGACAACTGACTGATCCGTCAGTGAGACTCCTGTTAGCTTCGTGATCTCCATCCATCGGGCATCATTAGAATTTTACTCGTCGGGCAACTTTGTATCTTTGGTTGTTGGGCACTTTGAGTCTTTAGCTCATCGGGCAACCTTCTGACTTTGCTCGTCGGGTATTCTATGGTTTTACTTCGTAAGGCAATACTATGCTTTTGATTGTTGGGTATCACTGTGACTATTCTTCTTTTCTCTGTCCGACAGTGTGCACTCCGTCGATGTTGTTTGTCACTTAGTGAATACTTGACTTTTATGCATTGTTGAAAGCATAACTTTGGTTCTCTAAAGTCTTTGGCATTATGTACATGACCGTACAGATGATATCAAGTTGACATCAATGACAATACAGTCCATTAACTGATTTAATGACTTTCATGATCATCAACTTAACATCTTCAAACATTCAATTAGTTACATGTCATCATCCGCCTCATACTCAGTCCTTATTAATGTTGAACCTTCAGAAATTTTCTTTTCTTCTTAGGGGTTACGTTAGGGGGACTCGTTATGTCCTTATCTTTTTGTTCTTATGGAAGAAGGTCTGGGGAGGTTTATTAATTCTTGGGTTTAACAAGGGTTGATTTAGGGTTGGAATTGTGTGTGTGGGGGGGGGGTGTATTATGACCCCTCACTTGCACTTATAGTTTGTCGATAATACAACTTTGATGGGGTTATTTAAATCCAATGAAGCTGTCAATTTCAAAAGGCTTTTGGATATTTATATGGTTGCCTCTAGTCAAAGGATGAAAGAGAATAAGTACTCCATCTTCTTCTTCAACTCTCCAAAGTCTATTCAAATTAGGATTGCGCAGATTATTAGATTCTGTTATGCCCTGCATCCCCGTCCCTACATTTTGTGTGCAAAATGTTGGGTCCCCCTTTTTTCTTTGCTTTGCTTTTTGTTGCGGCTCTGCCTTTTCTTTCTTTTCTTCGCTTTTCCTTCTCTGGGGTTTTCTTCCCCGGAGTGTGTCATTTTCTTGGTTTGTTTTTCCCCTCCCGGATCCCGGATCCCGGATCCCGAATCCCGGAGGTTGTCTTTTGGTGGGAAGTCTGATTCTGGACTCCGGGATTGTTTGCGATAATGTTCCTAAGTCTTAGGAACATCATCGCAAGGAATCCCCGGGTCCGAAGTCCGGGTGTTTCGTCTAACCTAGAACTCCGGAAGGGGGAGCATTGTTTTTACCGTGGGTATAAATAGAACTTACCTGTCATTTTCACATTTACCGCGATTAAAACCTTTTGAGCACTTAGAGTGAAATATAGCATTTTCAGAGCGATTAACAGAGTTTGCAGAGAATTTGCAGTAATCAAGGCTTAAACCCCTTCTGTGTTCTCTGACATACGCGAGTGCTCCGTGGTGGTGATCTTGGCGAACTAACGATTCAAGTGTTGCAGAGTTCACTCGGTAATCCCTTCCTCCACCTTCTGCGTTTTCAGGTTGGTGCTTTCGCTTCCCTTCTCTCTGTCTTGTGTTCGTTTTCTGGTTTGTTGTTTTCGCCTGGTTTCATTTTCGTTTGTTTTAGTTTCATTTCGTTTCGTTTCTGCCGTCTATTCTTTTCTCGCCTCTGGTTCGCCGCCCGTTGGTGGGTTGGCTCTGTCGGAAGGTTGTCCACCTTCTGTGCAAATGTAAATAGTTGTTAATAGTTGTAAATAAGTTGTAAATGGTTTGTAAATAGCTGGTTCGCGCTGATGTAAATAGTTTGTAAGTAATTTGTAAATACCTGTAAATGGTCTGTAAGTAGTTGTAGATATCATGTATATGGTCTAAATAATTGTGTAGTTTGGTTTCGGCTTCGTCTGGTTTCTGTCGCGGGAGTCACCCGCGTGTACATTAATGTATATTCATGTATATATTTCTGTAGGTAACCCTTGTATATATCCCCCCATCCCGTGTATATATCCTTCGACCCTCTGTATATCCTTCCGGGTGGCTCAACGAGCTGGTCGGGTCACCCTTGCTGTTGGTTTTTCGCTTCGAGTTGGCTTCGAGGCAGAAAACCACTTGTTTGAAGCTCGGCTCGTGGCTGGTTTCAAACAGGCGGTTTTCTCTCTCCTCCATCAAGGCTGTCAGAGCCTTATTTATTTCCCATGCGCGCAATTACCTCTGGCCATGTGGCTTTCCCTTTTCGCGCATTCGAGCAGTCAACTCCGCCGCCAGTACCATCCCATCCATTCAATGCTAACGCACGTGGCGCCCACGTGGACGTGCTTCCACATTCTTCTTCACTAACGGTCACTTCTCCGGGTTGCGGGTCCCTTTTCTGTCATCCATCCCATTGCCTTTGTCAAGAGTGACAAATTTTCCCGGACCCGGAGATATAATGAAAGTGCCAAGTTATGTTTTGCTTTTCGGATACTTATGCAAAAAAACTAACTTTTCAGGAAAA
>MU226000.1:300081-319313 GCA_018584345.1 Thuja plicata
AGATGCTCCCTTGGAGCCACTATTGTATCACGCACCAGTGCTTGCTGGATTGGACATTAATGAAGAAGGAAGGATTCATGGCAATGTTGTTGTTATCATCTCTGCTTCTGAGTTAATGGTATTTCATATTTTAACGTTCTGCATGTCCTTTGCTCTGAATGTGTTAAAGTAGATTAACGACCTCTTTATCCCCGCTACTGATAAAATGCTAACTGAAGGTTGTGTATTTCTTCGGTATTTAGTATAGTCTTTCAGAGTATTGTTGATGTTCCGGACTTTTCAGCATGACTGTAGTTAGATAAATGTCTCTAACCCTGTAGGATCTTTTTTCGTTTTATTTGCGAAGTGTGGAATACTCCGGGAAAACCCTCACCAGATGGAATCTCCGGGAGAAATGAGTTGAAGTAACCAGCTATCCCCCTCGAAAACAGTCACCTCTCCCAACCGAGCCCCGCACCGTCGTGACCCGACACCCAGGTGCTTGAAGGCCCGGAGGATTTATTTCCCCCGGACAACCTTTACAGGCGGAGTTGGCCGGTTTCTCTGGAACCCAGTGACAACTTATGACTGTTGGCAGACCCGGTCAGCAAAACCCCATCAACCGATTCTAGATTGGGACTCTCCCCCTAATGTATCTTGGAGTCCCTCTTGCGATTGGTGCTTTACCTAGCAAATTTTGGTAGGAAATTCTTAATAAATTTTGGAAGAAAGTTTCTCATTGGACCTATAAGTGGCTTTCTTTTGCTGGAAGGGTGATTCTTTTAAAAAGTATGTTATTCAAGCTCTGCCTCTTTATAGAAGTCTTGTTCAGGGCGTTTCTTCTAGTTTCATTCACAAATTTGATGCTCTCTCTCGACCATTTTCATGGGATGGAAATCTTTCCTCTAAAAAATGGATCTTGGTAAAGTGGGCTTTGGTTTGTAGGACGAAATAGTTTGGGAGTCTTGGGCTTCGACAAACTAAAATGAATGGGTAGGCCCTGACGGCTAAGCTCTATTGGAGATGGTGTTTCCATCAGGATCAAGATTGGGTTAGGATCCTGTCTTTGAAATATTTAGGAGGTGTTGAGAGTAAGGATGTTTCCCAATATAACTTGGAGGGGAAGGGCTCTATGATTTGGAGTACTCTTAAAAGAGGGGCTAAGTTTATTAAGCAGTGATTGTTTTGGATATGCAATAGGGGTTCAGAGGCTTTCTTTTCGCTTGATTCTTGGGATGGGTTTCATCCCATTATTTCTATGTTTCCTCACCTTCGAGATTTGTGCTCTATTTTTTAGGAGGTTGGTTGGAACAAGGTGGAGGATTTTAAGACCTTTAGTTATGTGGGTAGGAATAAAATGTTTTGATGGAAATTTCCACATGAATGGCCCCCTGGGGGTTCTGAGGCGGATCGCTAAGAGCTTAGCAAGATTTTGGAAAGCATAGAATGTAATTCTTTAGAAGGAAGTGATATTTTGGCTTGGAGTCCTAATCCGAAAGGTAAATATTTTGTTGCTTCAGGATACCAGGAGCTTGATAGACAATATTTTGGGCAGAGGGAAGTTCCCTGGTGGAATCAGGTTTGGACTAAGTTTTCTTGGATGAAATGCAACTTTTTCATGTGGTTGGTTGTTTAGAATAGATGTCTCACTTGGGATAATTTGTGAAAGAGAGGTTTCCATGGCCCTTCTATGTGTACATTGTATAATGGCAACGAGGAACCTTCATTTTCTTTTAATGTCCCTACGCCAGAGAAATTTGACATTGTTGGTGGGGGATTCGAAGGAAGGCTTGTTTTCATTCTTCTTCGTTGATTTAGTTTTGGAGTCTCTTGGGGAGCTCCTCGACCAAGTCCCCAATTTACAAGTTTCCTAGAATGTAGGCCCTACTTTTATCCTCTTGCAATTTATGGTTAGAAATGAATAGAAGAATTTTTCAAGACAAAATGATGTTAGAGTCACCAATTATGGATGAGAATTATTAGTACTTTGCAGGAGACTTTGCTTGCTAAATATGATTTGTCGACCTAGGTGGATCCAGGAGATACATATGCCCTTCAGAGATTGGGGATCAAGGATTGGAGCTCGAGGCCCCCTAAGACCAATTAAACCCACATGTCCAAGAGTAAAGTTAGGCGAGATGGTCATTGGTCACCCCCCAAGCAAGGAGTTTTGAAGATAAACAGTGATGGCTCTTCTAAGGGTAACCTCGATCATACTGGGATTGGTGGTGTTGGTAAGGATTGATCTGGTGTTGTTTAGTTCCTATTTTCTATTTATAAGGGGACACACACCAACAGTCTGATGGAAGCCTATGTTATTCTATTTTCTTTGGAGAGAGCTTGTGCTATGGGTTGGAGAGACACTATATGTGAGTTTGACTCATAGATTGTGATTAATTTGTTGAATATGAGGAAGGTAGAGGAAATACATTGACAATAAGCCTTGGTGGCTAATCATATTTGGAATTTTTGTATCTCTTTGGTCACTATTACCTTCTGTTGAATATCCCCCAAGAATGGAACAAGGTTGCAGATTGTCTAGCAAAATGGGCTTTTGATTAGAAGGAAACATGGAATATGAAGGATTGGAGTGCTTTATGCTCAGAGTATTCTCAAATTTAGATGATCTTGTTACAAAAGACATGAGAGTTTTTTTAGGGATTGTTTCTTAACTTGTTGGTTGCTTCTTTTGTTGTTCTGTGGGTTTTGAGCCGATGTGCTCTTTTTTTTTATGTAATGGCCTCTTGTGATCAATAAATTTTTACCCCTTTTCTAAAATTTTAAAAAAACATGGAAGATGAACATTGCTTATTGGATCAACTGACCCAAATGAAGAAAGAGATATAAGTATCCACACAATATTTTGTGGCAACATTTAATAAATTGGTTAAGATCTAATTGAAGAAATAAAGAGGCCAACACCTAAATATAATAAACATTTTTATGTTTATAAAACACTTAGCAACCCAACAAAGATTTCATTTAACAGGAGTTAGACTTGTTAATCTATATGTGGTTCAAACCATGGCTATTGAATTAGAGGGTGATCTCCTCAATCCTGGAAAAGAGAATTGTACAAAGGTAAGACAACAACCACCTCAACCACTTCTCCTTAAAAATGCTAGAAAATTATTTTATTTCACTAAATAACTTCTTTCACAAATGTAGTAACATTTTAGCCTTTACATCAAGACATTCTAAGAAGGAACCTTGTCCCTTCAATATTAATAACAAGCCTACAAGATCTTCACCTCCTTTATAGATTTTCGCTATTGAGCGACCCCTCCTAGAGGAACTATAATACTAATACTGTCAATTTTCACTTAATAAGCTACTCCCTATCTAGAGATTACCAAACATATGAAAATGAGCACTTTAAGGGAAGTAATTGAAAAGTTACAATATTTAAAGGTGATATAAAACTATATGGAAACTCTAGAATGTATATTTTTAAAGATATGAATAGATTACAAAGAAGACGTATTAACTGATATTTAAATAGTTAGTCATGCAACATTTTCACTTGAAATCAACCATAAGAGAAAAAAATAGAAATTGTGGTAACTAATTTAGAAGTTTTCTTAAAAAAGAAAGATGCTAGCATTCCACAG
The DNA here is from genome assembly GCA_018584345.1 of Thuja plicata. Classification (NCBI taxonomy): domain Eukaryota; kingdom Viridiplantae; phylum Streptophyta; class Pinopsida; order Cupressales; family Cupressaceae; genus Thuja; species Thuja plicata. Next base: position 303,672 of record MU226000.1, read on the forward strand.
TCCAAAGGGGTAGAAAATTTGTGCTAAAGTGTATCCTCATCAAGAAGAATTTGTCATCCTCTCAATCATTTGCTTATATGTCTTTGAATCAAATCAAAGAAAATTCAATTGAATCCTAATCATTTGCTTAAATGTCTTTGAATCCTAATCTTTAAAAAAACTCCAATCACCCTAACCATTGCACCCGATTACCTATATCCTAGTACTAGTTTTTAGCCATCGAGATATCTCCTGAAAGACACTTTCTTCTCCATTGCTTTGGATAAAATTTTGCCAATTCCCCACGTGCACTGATTATATGTCGGCGACAACATTGCTGTAAAACGGACTATGTACCTTAACCAATATGTAAGAGATGTCTCAATCTCAGCTATTTACCATCGATTTCTTGGGAATCGGAAGTCATCAGAATGAAATCTCCCAATTGGATTCCGCCATGGATTGCCACCATCAATCTCTGCACAGTCGATGTAAGTTATCTTGTTCAATCCACCACATTTTTCTGACATGATTTATGAAGAATTTGTTCGTTAATACTGATTTTGTTTGGGCTTTAATGTATGCAGTAATGCAGTCAAACCTGAAAGATAAAACCCCATATGTTGCAACAACTGCTGTCACACGGACGTTTGAGCGATTCAGAAAATATTCACAGAGAAGCTCAGATTGGGGTTTGTGAAGGAATTAAGACACTGGATCTGTTTCCGCAGCATGCGCTAGGGTTTCAATCCAATGGTGAACAGGAAAAAGCTCAATCGGCTTTGTTTGATTCACAAATTGAAGTTTCTGAAGCTGTTACAAACAATCCAAGGAAAAGTGTTTCAAATTCAGAAGAATCCACAGAACGGGGAAAGCAAAGTCACGCTGTTGGGACATTAAATTCCAGTAAGTTATCCACTCAAATTTGTGACAATTTAGAAGGGGGAAAATCAATTTTACAGTACATTAATGTCGGATTAATTTTGTTATGCAGATCTTCCCATGGCTAAAAGGTTGTCCCTTCAACGATTTCTGGAAAAACGATGGCTGAATTTCTTTCTTGATTTGTGATTAGATTTAAAAAAACAGAGCATTTCAATGGTGAATTTTGACAAATTTGTGTTCTGTCTGTGTGCAGACTTAGCAGACTCACCCCTTACGTGACGTCATCGAAGTAAGGAATCTCAAATTGTCTTTCTTTGTAAAAGGGAAAGTAAAACGAGATGACTTGTTCTTATCCGGAACGAACTTTCGGGTTGGAATCCACCAGAAAAATATGTTTTAAATCACAATCTGATCTCCTTCGAATCAACCAGAAAAATATGTTTTAAATCACAAGGCCGGCATTTGTGAATATGCCGTGTAAAATACAAATCTTCTGCGAATATTCAATCAGAATTATATTCTTTCATTTAAGAATTTAAATGCGGAGCTATCTTTAAAGGGCCAATTAAACATGGGATTTATAATTAAACATGGGATTTATGTAAATTTTTATTTAGTTTTGTTTTTATTTTGAGAAATATCTCGATGTATGTATATTATGATTTATTCGGCCTGCCTAATCATAGGCGGAGACCAATGTTTTCATGCTGCTTCTGTCGATTAATCCATGCCTCAGAAATTGTGAGCAATCGTTTTATTCTATTAAAGTTGCATTGTTCACATTTATTTCTATTTTGTGATTGGTTAATTAAAATCTACACAACGTACGAATGCAACCATTATTTTAGCTGCATACTAACCAGATGTTTTTAAGTCCTCTGAGAGGCTTTTTTAAAAACCTAATTATGACCTTTAATTCTTTTTAAGGGTCCGACATTACCAAGGCAAATCCATGCCTTTTTTGTTGGCCCAAAGAAACCCTAAATTTGATGCATGTAAATCCTTAATTGGAGCATGAATTTGATGTAAGATTTAGAGCTTAAATGCTTTCAAGATTTGTTCATCTACTCCTCTGTTTTGAGCCTTCTGTAGAATATTATGAATGCTTTGGACCAAAAAGCAATTGAATTGGTTTGCATTGTAGTCCCAGAGTGGGAGAATACAGTGGCAATATGGTCGGTGCAAAACAGGGGTAGCATGCTGCCATGCACAGGGCTTCCAAATGGAAGGCAGAGAAGAACAGAGTGAAGGTTGTGTTCTGTTTAAGAACAGAATGAAGGTTGTGTTATGTTTGCAATTGCAAGCCACACAGGTATTTATTCCCTTTGCCTTTCAGTTTTATGGTAGATATTTGCTTTGAATTGCAGTCCTTTGATTTAGATGTGTTTTTCCTGCACTTCGATTACAAACAATCAACAACATCGGCAGGCATATGGCAACATCACAGTCCTTGGCAATGAAGAAATGGACAGCACAAACAACCCTGTTTTGAAAGATTTGCAACATGTGTCCAATGTAAGAATTATTTCCTCATCTAAGATATGAATTATTTTATATCCTTAATTAAAGTTTAACTGGGTTGTCCTTAATGTTGTGCCTGGTGACCCAAATTTTCAATCATTGTAGTATTGGTTTAAGCAAAAACCTCCTTGTATAGGAGAACCTAATGACTTCGAATTCATACATTTGGCCCTATTTCAGATTCATTGATTATATTGGGTGTTATGATTCAAAGACTAGACTCTTTCTTTCCCTCGAGTGAGGGGTCCAAGCGGCAGGTAATTGGTGATTTGGAACAAATACAAATTAGAATCACTCCTCAAGATCACTTACCCTTATTAGGATTGGAAGGTTCTCCTTAGTTGTGGAAGGAATCAACTATCCTTTAGTAAGACCAAGTAGATGACGTTTCAAAGGGATAGAATTGACCCTTTATTCGTCTTTACAAGAATTTCCCTATCGACTTAGACTATGGTGTTAGTTTAGGACATTGTTTCGTGGTCCCTTAGACTGTTGGTCTTCTGGGCATCATTAAAAGTTTGCATTCATTCATTTAACTTCACATTTGTTTGTATAAATGACCATTAGATTTGCCTTAGGTCTATTTCGTACCTCCAACGACTTACGCTCATAGGTTTGTGTGAATCAAATACAAATTTTTTCCATATTTTCATTTAGTAGTAAGCTTAGGTTAATCTAATTTAAGTTGTCAACTGAGCATATCTTGCAATTGGAATGGAATTTGCATTTTTATCCTTAGTTTTTTGTCGCAAACCTTTGAAACACTGGAGTGTACTCCTTTTATTTTATTGCACAATTTTACTACAACTGATCATACTTTCAAGGTGTTGTCATTAGCAATCTATAGTATTTTGATATTTATATTATTCTAGGCAGAGACATTATTATGTTTTACAAGTGAACTCTAACAAAAGCATGATTTGCAAGTTCAGAATTCTCATGGGAATTTTTCACTGATACACGAATCCTTCTTATCAATTGAGCTTCTAATATCTGGGCAATACGCATGTTTCTTATGCATTGAATCTCAACACAATCTAGATTCCATCTTTTGTAATAAAAGCCCCCATCACTTTAATTTATGGTCTCTGCACTATGGCAGGCTACTTTAGTTTCACATATTTTAGAGACCAATGTTCTGTATATCCTTTTTGAGTGCTAGATTGAAGTCAAAACTCATGGAATTGGGTGATGGGACTACAATGCATTGTTGGTTCCCCCAAAAAGATCATAGATAAACTTGTTGGAAATAATGAAATGGTGTATATTGAGAGGGGAGGGGTAAATCAGTACCCTTAAAACTTTTGTCACTTAACCTTAATCCTTTATGTAATCAATTGTATTACCAACCATATGTTCTATCCTATCTTTGTGTATGTTAATATCAATTCATAAACTTAATAAGCATGTAAACATTCATAGAAACATTCATGAAATGTATTGACACATGACAAGATTTGGTAACGTAGAAAACCCCTGTTAGAAGGTAAAAATTGCGGTGGGGATAAAACCCACAAAACTTCACTATCTGCAGAATGGAAGGGGTCGGTTAAGGCTTACAATTTTGATCACTTATGATGATATACCTTGTTAGGAGTATCTCGTGGAGACTGGTTAAGGTCTACTCTGTTAAGAGCTTTAGCAACATTGTTTAGTGTGCACTCGGTTAAGAGATTTACAAAGGATTGTTAAATCCACCTTTCTTGAAAGGATTTCTTCTATTTGCTACACTTGTTAGAATGTAGTAAAAACTACTTATTGACCTGAGTATATGCAATCTACAATTGTTGATTACATATCCATTAAAGATTACATGTATAATGTATCACCTATTGTGATTGATCAATACCTCTGTTTCTCGGTAGCCTTGAATCTGGTTCTTGATAACCTAATTCATCTTTTGTTGTTCTTATGCTTGAAACTCTTAGTCTGATCCATAGATGTGCTCCTCGGCTACAATCATCATCACATTACTTGTTCTGATTGATTACACACCTATTTATACAATAGATTGACCTAATTTAGTTTCATGTATTACAAAGTTACCTCTATGATCAAAGGTTTACAACTTGACCTTGATCTCCTAGTTTGCATGTTTTTAATTAGTTAGACTAATTAAAACAATTATAATGACATTGCTTGACGCTCAAGAAATGGATTTAAAGCTATATAAAAAGCTAAATATAAAACACAAGTGTTTTATCTAACGTGGAAGTCAGATCCACATTTCTCAGGATTTAACTACCTCTTGGTAGACTGGTGCTTGGGTTGCTCTTGTAGTCTATCAGGTTCCTCTGTCTTCTGTTCTATCGGTTTACACTATGATATGCTTGTGGGGTTCCTCTGTAAGGTTGCAGTGTCGGGTTGTACTTTAACATTTTTGGTTTGCATTGTGTCGTCGGGTTCCCTTGAACTTGTCTGTTGGTTTGCACTTAACCTGACTTTCGGTGTTGGCGTAATTGATGGTTTCAAAACTGTTTTCCTTTGCATACTAATGGCAAAATATGTCTTCAAAACCTGCTTTAATTCTCATTCATGGGGTAGGAGAAAATGCACTTTGGCAATGGAGTGCCCATATTCGCCCTTTTACTGTCTACTTCAATATCTAGATTTCTTTCTATTTGGCTTGCATTTTTTCAACTTATTGAGCATTTTAAAACTTGGATTTTGTAATTGGCATGTCTAGTAAAGTACCAAAGAGGGAAAGTCTACTCTCATAACATGTAGGCAATGACTAACGATTTCACCATAGTGTTTGCAATTGGTCTACTATTTGGAAATCATATACAAAGTTTTATATTATGGTATGTAAGAATTTATTATATAATTAATTTTTTTCTGGATTGTTCTAATTTTTGATTGGTGAGTGTTAAATTTTCCATGATGAATTTTAAGCTAAATAATACTTGGTAGTGTATTTTCTCTCACCTTGGCCACTACATGAATCCATTTTGGGTTGAGTATCTTCATATGATTTTTTTACAAAGCTCTAGCAACATTTCACGCTTTTTTATTCTCCATTCCTTCAAATCTTCTTTTTCCATTTTTGAATTACTTCTATCTATGTAAGCACACATGTATTATATGCCTTTGTATCAATAACAACCTATACACATTTTGTATCCAAAGCATTTCTCTTCTAAAAATGGTAAGTATATTGATAAATACTTAAAAAGTATGGCTACAAAATTGTAGCCAACTTATGTTAAAGGTTTTAGTTAATCATTTTAACGATTTCATGTTGATTAAATGTCATTAGATTGATCTAATATAAAGTATATATTTTGTGTGTTGTTGTTCCATCTCTTTGATAGCCACAGGTATGTAAAGCATATAAGCAAAAACTTTTCTTCCAAACTTCAAGATGGGGCTTTATTTACATACATCCAAGTCAATCTTTCCAATCTTAACATTAGGTAGCGACTCCGGTTTTGGGACTCTGATTTTGCAGTAGTGCAACTCCTGTTATTTATATGATTTTGTATGAAGTTGAACAATTTATTATTATTATTATTTTTATTTACACAAACATATCTACATACACTTATCTTATTTCATTATAGATATGTACATGTACATTCATAGTATTTATCACATTCACCTATGCATTAGGTTTCTAGTATGTTCTTATAATTGATTCAATATTATCTAGTTACATCTATTCTCCCCCATGTGTTTGCATATCTTTACACACCCTTCTTATCCATGTCCTAATCACATTACCTTTGAATTCGCACAATTCCTTCTTATAACCAATCAAATACAAGTTTGTGACACTTTTTGTTGATCTTAAATTTAAGGACATTTAATACACTCATTTTGCATATCAAATATTCATGAATGCTCTCATTCCTAGGAGCAAAGCACTAGGATGTGTTGCAGTAAAAGCAATCTAATTTTGTACATGATATGATAGGAGCATTTGCATGATTGGAGATTATTAGAATGGATGATTGAGAATTTTTGTATGGGTTTTCATTCTTGCGTTTTTGCGTAAGTATGCACCTTTATGTGCATTGTTCTTGTAAAATATCTACAGTTTAAGTTTATGAAAATTATAGGTTTGAGACATTCTTTGGGTGCTTTTTGATTTGTTAGAATTATAAGATTTTGCAATTTCATTTGATGTCATGACATTCATATACTCTTGAATTCCTTCATTTTCTTTGAATCATCAAGTATGTCCTCCTTAAAGTGCCATTTCCATCTTCCCTCACTATCCCAATCTTTTATGTTCAAAAAAATTCTCTTTTAGATCAAGAAGTTTGACCATACCTAATTGGCATACCCCATTCAATTCATTTTTAAATCCTAGTTTCAAACCGTTTATATGTAAGCACAACCACATTTTTCTTATATTGCTAATCGTTTACAAATATTTTTCTCATGTGAGCACAACCATGAGACTCTCGAGCAAACACTATAGAAACCACCAACGAAAGAACAAGAGTTGCAACTTAGAAATCCACACCCCTTTGATGTCATATAACACTACAAGAAAATGAAAATTAACATCTCTTGAGTAAAATATCTTATGTTAAACCCCAAGTAGTAAGAAAGGTTAGTGCAATATGTCAAAAGTAATGTAATACATTCTCTACAAATCATGCAAATTCTACAAACCAGAATAGGTCATGTATAAATGATCTCCCTCTAACACCTAGTATTAACAAACCCCAAATATGTATTGTTTTTTATTAAGGAAAATATGTTTTGATGTGTTCCTGAAACCCTATAGAGCTATATATAAAAAACCTAGAGCATATAAACGTTAAGTATCAACTAAAAAGAAACAGGCAGTCCAAACAAAACAGTCCCAGAAAATATAGAAAGCCAGGGACAAAACCCATAAAAGACCAGGATATAAAACCAGGTACGCAAATCAGGCAATGTCTCTGAGAATCTCAGTAGCACACATCTCCAGCTCGGTCATTCTACCTGCAGCCTCTTTCAGGTCAGCCAGCTCTTTATCAGCTTCCCGGTTCTCCGTCTTCTTAGTGGCCTCTCTTGTCCTCTTCTTATTTCCCTCTTCTGGTAGCTTATCCCTGTCACTATTCAGCGGCTGATCCTCCTTGTTCCCTCTTTGCTCTTCAAATTTGTCAATAATCACCTTAATATTATCATTTGAAGCCTTTAGTATATTGTAGCTTTGCTCAGCTATTTTGACCATTGAGTCCTCAATACTTTCGACTCTTTTCTTCAGCTCGTTCACTCTGCTATCCAGCTCCCTGTCCTCCGCAATGTTCTTGTTATTGTTAATTATGTTATCTTTCTCCATCCTGTCCATTCTTTTTTTCAGCTCATAGATTTCGTAGAAGGTCCATTTTGTGGTTCTATAGCTATCAATGACACTATTTTTAGCATTGTTCAGCACGTCCATATGAGGATCCTCCCGCGCATTGTCACTAAGAATCACCAAAGCTGGATCAATTAACTCTTCCATCTGGATTCTGCCCTCCTTGTTCTCCTTAACCAAAGTCCTAACCATTTCTCTCTTTATCCCCATTTTAGCAGAGACCATTTCAAAATTCCTCCAAACAACTTTCTTGTTTTTGCCAGTAATGTTGCAGGTGTAATGATCTTCCCCATATTCTGCAAAACCTTGACTATGATCATCCTCCTCATTCCCCCTCCCCTGACTATCCTCTTTTTCGTCTCTCTCCTCTTGTATATTTTCTTAACTGTCCTGCCTCTCCTCCTGGGTTTCCTCCTTAATCTGATTCCCTCTTTTGAACCTCGTTGCCCTCTTCCCTGAGCTTGCCTCCTCATTCTGAGCCAGAAATTTGATTGTTATCTTCCTCTTTACTTTCATCTTCCCCTTCTTCCCGCCTTGTTTCATTTTTCCCTCTTCTCCAGAACTCTCATTCTCTGTTTCCATTCCATCCGTGTTTTCGTTGTACTCCCTGTCAGAGGAGATCTCAATGTGTTGTTTTAGAGACTCTATTTTAACTCTTTTCTTCCCCTTCTTCGTCTGTAGAGGCTCTTCCTCCTCAGTTTTTGAGTGCATATCTCGGCTATCTCGGTATCAGAGGGGACATAATCCTCACCCGAACCCTCCTTAGATTCATTATTTCCCTCCTCCATACATTTAATTTCCTTCCCCATAGTTTGAGCTTTAAAGTATTCATAAATTAAGAACAGTAAACCCTCATGGAAAGCCAGGTTGCTAATGTGTTTTTCCTTATAGTCATTAATGTTTTCGTTGATAGACGAATATAGGAAGAAAGGAATGGATATCTTTGCCCCATACCTGAAATGTTTGAAAAGCTCGAAGTGGTGAGTGCTGATGCGGTCGAATCTCGTATCCAGAGAGATGAATTTGATAATAGCCTGCAACACGAATCTCCATAGCAGCTTGATTGAGCTCAATTGGTAGAAAGTGCCTTCTTCACAAGTGCTTTCTTTTCCTCCGCATTTTTAACAAAATCTGTCAGAGCTTGACTAGAAATCTTCCTATCCCTATAAAATTTGTTCCCAATGATGGGTATACCAGTCATAGCCGACACAATTTTCTATGTCACCATAAAATCCACCCCATCAATTTTCACCTACCCTTCATTCCAGCTTTTCACCATCATCATCGTAACCGAGGGCTTCCACCCATGAAGACGCTCAATGAAGGTAGTCACTTCACCCTTTTTCAAAATCTCCCAAACCTTGGATCTATGTTGCCATTTTTTAGTTTCCTTCTCTGGTTCCCTCCTGTGCCTTTCACCCACCATGTCTGCGATTTCTCTGCCTCCTCTATTTCTGGTATAATTCCCACTAAAAGCCCTCTGTTTCCAAGTGATATTGAGTTGATGTTTTGAGAGACTTCTTTTGGCCTCGTGAATGCTATAATCAATTTTATGCCTCCAAGTGTGCCGATGAGACCATAAAATGATAATCCCTCCGCCTCTCCCATACTTGCACATCATTCGGTGATTCTTCCCCCATCTATCATTACTCTTCATAATTATCATTTAATAACTCTGAGTATGCCCGGAACCCGATCACTTTCAATGATTCCTAAGATTTTTGGTGGTAAATTATTCCCGTCATTCCACCTTTTAGCTCCCTCACTCTTGACTCCCATATTTGCCAGCCTGTCTGCCACCTGGTTGGCTTCCCGGTATTCATGTGCCACATGGACCTGTTCAAAAGTTTTGAGGATTTGTCTGCACTCCCCAATTATGTTCTCAATTGTCCACGTAGGCTTGTTCTTTTCATTTAAGCAATCTATGATGTTATTTGAATCCCCTTCTAACCATAAATTCTTGATCCCCATTTCCTGGGCTAGCCTTAAGTTGTGATGTGCCGCACTTGCCTCAGAATAATGGTTGGTTTGTAACCCCAGGGGGGAAAATATAGCAGCAATGCCTTTGCCATGTGAGTTCCTTATGATTCCTCCCACACCAGCCATCCCAGGGTTGCCCTTTGCAGCCCTATCAAAGTTAGCTTTGAATCACCCTTCCAGTTGTAATGTCCATCTGCAATCCATTCTCTTTTTGGTATTATTGGGCCCATTGTTGTGAACTGGACTGATACCTTTGCTATTAGTGTAGTTTTCCATGAGGGCATTTGATATTTTGTGGGAAACATACTTAGCAAAGGTAGCCTTTTCCCTAAAGATCCTGCTATTTCACTCCTTCCACACTCCCCAGCATATGTGTGGCATTACCCAAGGCCATAGATTATGACCTCTCAACCCCTGATTCCATTGGTCAAAGAGCTCAAGAGTCATATTGGGGAAACACCAGGATGTCTCAAAAAAAGACAGGAAATAATGCCATATTTTTTTGGTGAAGTCACAGTGGATAAACAAGTGGTCCACATTCTCACTTTGATTTTTGCATAAAATACATCTATTAGCAATGTGATGTCCTCTCTTTAATAGGTTATCCATAGTCAAAATTTGATTTTGGAGCATTGTCCAGAAAAAGATGTTGATCTTAGGGATAATACCAGGGTACTAGGCCTTGGCCCATCTGGGGATAGTATCAATGTGTTGCATGGTTTCATATCCCGAAGCCACCGTGTAGATACCATCAGTAGTTTCCCCCCAAACAATAACATCTTCGTTGAGAGAGAGGGGAGTGTGACCAATTTTGACCATAAGAGGTTTAAGGTCCTGAGACACCTCAGTTAGGTTCACCCATTCATTGTTGATTCTGTAGTCACTAACTCTGCTGCCATATCTTTCAATGCAAGATTCTTCCCATCTATTATAAGGCTCCAAGTTCCATAAAGGACCCTGTCTGAGCCAATCATCATGCCAAAAGTTGACATCCTTACCATTGCCTAATTTCCATCTTGCTTTTGCGGTCGCTATACCCTTAGTCCTCAGAATGCCATTCCATATGTAGGATCCCTTCGGGTCCATTTCTCTGCTGATGAACTGTTTGAAGGTTATGTTTGCTGCATATTTATCCTTCATAATATCCCTCCAATCCCCTGTTGAATTGAAAATTCTCCAAATCTATTTAGCTTGCAGAGCTTTGTTGAACTGCTTCAAATTCTTGATTCGCAGCCCTCCATGTTTTTTTGGGTTGCATATAGTATCCCAAGCCACTAGTGGGTACTTCTTGTTTCCTTCTTTGTCGGCCCATAAGAACTTTCTTTGAATTTCTTCCAGAGAGTCCGCCACCTTAGCAGGTATAGAGAAGAGGCTTAGTGCATAAGTAGGGAGGTTCTGAAGAGTAGATTGTATCAGTATCACTTTTCCTTCCTGACTAAGGGTGATACCCTTCCAGCCCGCCAATTTTCTGTTGAATCTATCAATAAGGCCTCCCCAGAAGGACTCGGGTGGTTTGGTTCCAAGAGGAAGACCTAAATAGGAAGCAGGAAAGGATCCAAAACCACAACCCAAAATGCCAGCCATTTTCCTCTGTCTATCCATGAGTGTATTAATGAAGAACACCAAGCTCTTGTTCCAGTTAATAAGTTGACCCGTAGCATTGGAGTAAGAATTTAGGATTTACCCAAATATGTATTGTTGTGAATGACAATAAATCGATGTAGAAAGTTCCATAGGCTATTACTAATATACAAATGTTTTCTCTCTTAATTTTATAAATGTTTCAAACTAAACTAACTCATGTATAGATGTTCTCCCTCTATCACCTACTATAGAAAAATCTAAATATGTGTTTGTAAAGGGGGAAAATTTGTTGTGGATTGATTTAGTTTTGTAGATTGTATATTTCCTTAACCTTTACATTTAATTTGTGTTTTGAATGTGTTATTATAATGTGATTACAAATATAGGGGGGAGGAATATAAGATGTTCCTCTTTTATCCCCAAATGCACAAATGAAAGATCCAAGTTGATTAACCCAAAAGAAGGATCAATGCACAAGTAAATCAATCATTTGGAAATGAGAGAAAGGAAGATCTTAAATTCTATTTTATAATTAAAGAGATATGATATATGACAGTAATTGAAAAGGATGAGAGGAAGTACTAACCTTAAAGAATTGCAGATCAAAGAATGTTGTTTTCTGAGGTCTGTACACTATTTTTGGAAAATCCAAAGTATGATCCAGAACTGAAATGCAGAGACGAACAAAACCCAAAAATATTTTTCCTATCTGACACTGTCTTGAGAAAAAGGTCGACCTTGACCCACAAATGTCACCCCTGACCCAATAATCTCGACCTTGACCTGTACTACCACGACAGAAAATCTATTTTCAGATCCCGATAGTTTACTGAAAAGGGTATCCAAATTCGAGTTCAAATCCACAGTCCTGAACCTGTACCTGCAAGAAAAAGAGGTTTGTTTGTTGGGGGGGAGGGGTTTGCCTTAGTCAAACCCTGACTTAGGAATTACCCTTGAAATCAATAATTGAAATAATAATGCTAGCAAGTAGTAGAATTGAATCTAACAATGAAGCTATGATATTCAATAGATATGCAATTGTATTTCAAATGTAAGTAAGTATGAAAATATGAAAGCTTGGACTCAATAGAAACCATAAACCTTCATGATTATATGCTTGGAATCCACCTTGAAGAGAATGAATGAGTGTTGAGGATGCACAAAGGATCTTGAAGGAAGATCACACCACTATGATGGCTAGATCTAGGGTTTGAATGATGAATCTTGCATGTTTGAACCTAATCCCCTCAAAAGGCTTGAAAGCTTTGAATCCTTGATCTTCAATGGAGAACTTGAATTCTTGAGAGGAAGAATTGAAAACCTTGAAAGCTTGAGAACATGTATAACAATGGATGCTTGAACCTTTTTGCACTTACAAGACTTCTTTTTACTCAATATCGCTTAGAGAAAATGAGAGGAGAAAACTTCCTTTTATATGAAACTAGGGCACAATCTTCTAGAGAGGCCGACATAGGAGAATTAAATTCCAATTAGACCCATGCCCCTAGAAGAGGATCTATATTAAATATAATTTAGGATTTTGCCGCTTCGAAACCCAAAATAGTCGACCCGGAAGCAGGAAAATGAATTTTTTATGACCTCCAGAAGCCGACAAGCTTCCAGATTTGGAAGGGGGATCTAGGTCAAGGTCAAGGTCAACCCTGACCTAGGTCAAGGTCGAGTTTGACCCTAACCTAGGTCAAGGTCGAGGTCGACCTTGACCCAGGGGGTTAGAACCCTGGAAATTATGCCAGGTGGGGTAGAAGGTGCCCGGAGAGGCCCAATCAGGGTCCTAAACAGACACAGAAGCAGGAGATGATGTAGAAAGGAGGGGACAGTATGATGGTGGTAAAAAACATCCCCTAAGGAGGGCTAAACATTCTTAACATGTAAGTGATTGCATTTTAAGACGATACATTAAGCCCCCACTTTAGCGGAAGTATGGAAATCGAACATGCTTTTGGTAAAGTTAGAAGAAAGACTCTGGTGGATCGCAACGAGGTAGAACATCACTAGGTCAAGGAAATGAGCCCCTAGACCAAGGATTCTGACTCAACATACATGCATAAAAAGATACGAAAAATAAAGAGAAATCAATCATAGAAACATATGTGACAACATAAGCAAGACAAGAACAACAATATAGATAACATAGCTTCATGATCTAATCCTACTAGCATGAAAGTGAAAGAGAGAGAAGGGAAAGTGATTACCTCGCCTAGTAAGAAGCCCACCTTACTATGAATCACCGAGGAGGGAGAGCACAAAAGGTTCACCCATAAACTGTGCTTGTAATTGTAATGCATCTTCTGACGGCTTATGAAAATATCCATAGATCCACATTCTTGTATCACTATGAATATAAAATGTGTGTCTTCTCAGGATTTAGCAACTTATGTGCGTTACCTTCCAAGGATTTAGCATACTGTAAAAATTAAAAAGGGGTGTGTATCTCTTCAGGATTTAGCAACTTATGTGCGTTACCTTCCAAGGATTTAGCAAAAATAAAAGTAAAAATTGCGTGTCCCTTCAGAATTTAGCAACTTATGTGCATTACCTTCCGAGGATTTAGCAGAAATAAAAGTAAAAATGTGTGTCCCTTCAGGATTTAGCAACTTATGTGTGTTACCTTTCGAGGATTTAGCATGCTGCAAAATGTAAATTAATGTAAACTATAGTACAAGGGAGACTCTATATATGCCCCCTCCTTATCATGACTACCCACTAGGCAGGATAAGGAAGAAAAAAGAGGATACCTACTTCACAAGGTAAGGATATATATATATATATATACAGCTTAACAACAATGTATACCATATTCCTAGCGAAGAGCCTTGACCCTTACATCCAAGAGCATAGATAATCATGAAATGGATATGTCACTTATGGAAAAAGGATCCTCAAAAGGGAAGAGATCTTACCATCAAGACCCTCACCATAGAGGAGTGCTTAGGATAAAATGTCATGTTCTCAAGAAAAGAGGGATCAAAGATTCAATCAACAAGCCCCCTGTAATCAAGAGGAAGTGGAATCTTCGGATGAAGGAATCAAACTCTAACCCAAAGCAAGAGCAAGAGTTTATCAAAAGAATAGTTTGCAAAATAAAGAAGAGGTAATGACCTAGGACAATCACCTCTCATATAAGAGGGTATCCATAGTAAAAAACATACATCTTTATAAGGAAATAATGTTATATGATAAACAAATGCCACTATGCTAAGGAAAGTGAATCCTTAGATAGAGGAAGGAGAATACCTTGCTCCCCAGGGGTGAAGGTAAGGGATATATCAAATTATATCAATATATTTCATAGCAAAGTGATATCTTTACAAAACAAATGTCCTAGAAAAGATATCATGAATGATTATAAAGATTTATGGGGATAGAATAGAGAAAGAATAACCAATTAAACTCAAAACAAAATATATGCTAAGAGCCAAATGGATCCTAGAAGACTGGAATAAGATACCTCTTGCCCCCCAGTTAAGAACAAGAAGAAAGATGCAATCTAACTTGTAGAGGAACAAGGGGAATGCCCTATATCAAAACTATGAAGAAATTGTAATACTGCACGAGAATGAGATATAATTCCCAAGGCAACTCTTTCTCTAACATATAGCTTAAAATGCAAACAATCAGCAAGTAAATGTTTATTACTATAATGAAAAGGACATTTATATTTAGAGAGAGCATTTCTCGGAATAGGTTTGAAGATCTCTTTCTTGGAATTCATTAATTGGACATACACTTTCTTAGCCACATCTTGAGTATCATGGTGATCTAAAGAAGGTGTTGGAAGAAGAACATGAAGAGGAGGACGATGGTTAAGATCCACTACCTTGATTGGAGGCGGTGGGAAACCTATACCATGCATATCTTGTTTAGGAGATGAATGAATCGGGTTTTTAATGCCTTGTTCATTGATACCAGGTCCTAAACCTTTATAACCTTGTTTATCTACCATAGTATATCCGATAGTGTACCTATCTTGCAAAGCTTCAATAGGAGGAGATTGATTAAGGTGCTCATGATAAAATGTTGTGTATGGTGGAATGATAAGATTAGAACAGGTTTCCTTGTTTTTCCCTTTATCATCATCATGGATTGGATAGGGAGGTGAAGGTAAATGAAAGAATTCTCGAACATCATTATCATGGATCCTAGCTTGAGCCCCATCATAAGTGTGGGAAGAACTAGGGATTGAAGGTGGAGAAATAGAGATAGGAATATTTGGAATTGTATTAGAATTGATAGGATTAGGGTTAAGAAGATTAGGAACTAGATTAGGCATGATAGGATTAGGAAGGTTAGGAGGTGAGGTATCATCTACCCAATTCTTCACATAATAAAAAAGAGTAATAAGTCCACTACACAAATCCTCAATGAAAGTTTTGAAA
>MU226000.1:336763-348911 GCA_018584345.1 Thuja plicata
ATATATATATATAATAATATCATTATTATTTATATATATATATTAATATGCATATATAATATAGAATAATATTATTTCATAATGATGTTTATTTAATTCAATGTTAAGATCATTTTATCTGATCGAAGCTATAAACATCAACATATATGTTTATTAAACTGTGCATGGCTAAAGCTTATTACTAGGTCAAATGGTCTTTTCTTCACAAAGGATTGAGAGTTTTTTGGTTTGGTAGTGAGTGGATCATGTGGGTCATGAGATATGTTACTTCCCCCTCATACTCAGTCCTTATTAATGTTGAACCTTCAAAACTTTTCAATTCTTCTCAGAGGTTAACAGGGGGACTTGTTATCTCCTTATATTTTTGTTCTTATGGAAGAAGGTCTGTGGAGATTTATTAATTCTTAGGTTCAACAAGGGTTGATTCAGGGTTGGAATTGTGGGAGGGGGCGGGGGTATTATGACCCCTCACTCGCACTTACAATTTTTTGATGATACATCTTTGATGGGGTTAGCTAAATTCAATGAAACTGTTGATTTCAAAAGGCTTTTGGATATTTATTTGGCTGCCTCTAGTCAAAGAATTAATGATAATAAGTCCTCCATCTTCTTCTTCAACACTCCAAAGTCTATTCAATTTACGATTGCATAGATTATTAGATTCCAGATTGGTACCCTCCCCCTAATGTATCTTGGAGTCCCTCTTGCGATTGGTGCTTTACCTAGTAGATTTTGGTAGGAAATTCTTGATAAATTATGGAAGAAAGTTTCCCATTGGACCTATAAGTGGATTTCTTCTGTTGGAAGGGTGAGTCTTTTAAAGTCTGTTATTCAAGCTCTTCCTCTTTATAGAAGTTTTGTTCAAGGTGTTGCTTCTAGTTTCATTCACGAATTTTATGCTCTCTCTCGACATTTTTTATGGGATGGATATCTTTCCTCTAAAAAATGGAGCTTGGTAAAGTGGAATTTGGTCTGTAAGCCAAAACAGTCTGGGGGTCTTGGGCTTCGACAAACTAAAATGAATGGGTAGGCCCTGACGACTAAGCTCTAGTGGAGATGATGTTGCCACCAGGATCAAGATTGGGCTAGGGTCCTCTCTTTGAAATATTTATGAGGTGTTGAGAAAGGATGCTCCCCGATATAACATGGAGGGGAAGGGTTCTATGATTTGGAGTACTCTTAAAAGAGGGGCTATTTTTATTAAGTAGGGACTGTTTTGGATATGCAATAGGGGTTCAGAGGCTTTCTTTTGGCTTCATTATTGGGATGGGTTTCATCCCATTATTTCTATGTTTCCTCACCTTCAGGATTTGTGCTATATTTTTCAAGAGGTTGGTTGGAACAAGGTGGAGGATTTTAAGACCTTTAGTTATGTGGGTAGTAATAAAGTGTTTTGATAGAAATTTCCACATGAATGGCCCCCTGGGGGTTTTGAGGCGGATCACCAAGAGCTCAACAAGATTTTAGAATGCAGAGAATGTAATTCTTTAGAAGGAAGTGATATTTTGGCTTGGAATCCTAATCCTAAAGGTAAATTTTTTGTTGCTTCAAGATACCGGGAGTTTGATAGACAACATTTTGGGCAGAGAGAAGTTCCCTAGTGGAATCAGGTTTGGGGTAAGTTTTCTTGGCCGAAATACAACTTTTTCATGTGGTTGATTGTTTAGAATAGATGTCTCACTTAGGATAATTTGTGAAAGAGAGGTTTTCATAGCCCTTCTATGTGTACTTTGTATAATAGCAGTGAGGAATCTTCGTCTCATATTTTCTTTCAATGTCCCTATGCTAGAGAAATTTGGCATTGTTGGTGGGGGATTTGGAGGAAGGCTTATTTTCATGCTTCCTCGTTGATTTAGTTTTGGAGTCTCTTGGGGACCTCCTCAACCAAGTTCCTAATTTACAAGTTTCCTAGAATGTAGGCCCTACTTTTTTTCTCTGGAAAATATGGTTAGAAAGGAACAGATGGATTTTTCAAGACAGAGTCACCAATTATGGATGAGAATTATTAGTACTTTGCAGGAGACTTTGCTTTCTAAATGCAATTTGTTGAGCCAAGTGGATCCAGGCGATACAGAGGCCCTTCAGAGATTAGGGATCAAGGATTGGAGCTCGAGGCCCCCTAAGGCCAATTGGACCCGCATGTTCAAGGGTAATCTAAGGTGAGATGGTAATTGGTCACCCCCAAGCAAGGAGTTTTGAAGATAAACAGTGATGCCTCTTCTAAGGGTAACCCTGGTCACGCTGGGATTGGTGGTGTTGGTAAGGATTGTTCTGGTGTTGTTTAGTTCTTGTTTTCTATTTATAAGGGGCAACGCACCAACAATCTCATGGAAGCCTATGCTATTCTATTTGCTTTGGAGAGAGCTTGTGCGATGGATTATAGAGAGATTATATGTAAGTCTGACTCATAGATTGTGATTAATTTGTTGAATAGGAGGTAGGTAGAGGGAATAAATTAGAAATTAGCCTTGGCGGCTAATCAAATTTGGAATTTTTGTAGCTCTTTGGTCACTATTACCTTCTATTGAATATCCCCCAGGAATGGATCAAGGTTGCAGATTGTCTAGCAAAATGGGCTTCTGATTAGAAGGAAACATAGAATGTGAAGGATTGGAGTGCTTTATGCTCAGAGTATTCTAAGATTATAGAGGATCTTGCTACATAAGACATGAGAGTTTTTTTAGGGATTGTTTCTTAACTTGTTGGTTGCTTCTTTTGTTGTTCGGTGGTTCTAAGATGATGTACTCTTTCTGTTATGTAATGGCCTCTTGTGATCAATAAATTTTTACCTTCTCTAAAATTTTAAAAAAAATAAGCATGGAAGATGAACATTCCTTATTGGCTCAACTGATCCAAATGAAGAAAGAGATATAAGTATCCACACAATATTTTGTGGCAACATTTAATAAATTGGTTCAGATCTAATTGAAGAAATAAAGAGGTCAACACCTAAATATAATAAAATTTTCTATGTTTATGAACACCTAACAACTTTACAAAGATTTCATTTAACAGGTTTTAGACTTTTTAATCTATATGTAGTTCAAACCATGGATATTGAATTATAGGGTGATTTCCTCAATGCTGGAAAAGAGAATTGTAGAAAGGTAAGACACCAACCACCTCAACTACTTCTCCTTAAAAATGCTAGAAAATTATTTTATTTCACTAAATAACTTCTTTCACAAATGTAGTAACAATAGTAATCTTTACATCAAGAAATCCTAAGAAGGAACCTTGTCCCTTCAATATTAATAACAAGTCTACAAGATCTTCACCTCCTTTATAGATTTTCTCTATTGAACCACCCCTCCTAGAGGAACCATAGTACCAATACTATGTAAATTTTCACTTAATAAGCTACTCCCTATCCTAGAGATTACCAAACATGAAAATGAGCACTTTAAGGGAAGTAATTGAAAAGTTGCAATATTTAAAGGTGATATAAAACAATATGGCAACTCTAGAATGTAATTTTTAAAAGATATGAATAGATTACAAAGAAGACGTGTTAACTGATATTTAAATAGTTAGTCATGCAACATTTTTGCTTGAAATCAACCATAGAGAAAAAATAAAAATTGTGGGAACTAGTTTAGAAGTTTTCTTAAAAAAGAAAGATGCTAGCATTCCACAATCCAAAGGGGTAGAAAATTTGTGCTAAAGTGTATCCTCATCAAGAAGAATTTCTCATCCTCTCAATCATTTGCTTATGTCTTTGAATCAAATAAAAGAAAGTTCAATTCTACACATCCAAGTACTTAATTTCTAAAAATGTTGATAGTTCTTTTGATTCCTTTAATGTCTTTTAAAATGTTGCTAATCATTTACAAATATTTTTCTCAAGCAAGTACAACCATGAGATTAATACCAACTCCTTTTGAGCAACCACCGGAGAAGACCAAGAGTCACAACTTTGAAATTCACATTCCTTTGATACCATAGAACTTTACAAGAAAACAAAATATAAGATTTCTCTAGTGGAATATCCAAAGTTAAACTCCAAGAAGTGATATTCTCTAAATTTTTTACATGTTGCAAATTAGTGCGGTATATGTTTTAATGATTTTCCCAAACACATACTACTGTAAACCCCAAATATGTGTTGTTGTGAATGCCAATGTATCAATGTAAAAAGTTTTAATGTAGATGTTTTCTCTTTAATTTTTATAAATGTTAGAAACCAAACTAACCCATTTATAGATGTGATTCATAGATTACCTATTACTAGATAAGTTTGTAGAAAAGTTTATTATGAATAACAAATAACGTAAAAATATTTATCATATATTATATTAATGTAAATGTTCTCTCCAAATTTTATAAATGTTACAAATCAAACTAACTTATGTATACATTGTCTTCCTCTATCACCTACTATTACAAAACCCCAAATATGTGTTGTTTTGAATGACAAAATTAATCTATGGAAAAAGTTTCATATGTTATAATTGATGTAAATATTTTCTTTACAAATTTTATAAATATTTTCTTTACAAGAATTTTGCAGCATTTGAAAGGAAAATATTGGCTGCAAGTTAAATGTGACTTAATGGCCTATTCGAAATCAAATTTGATGTAGAAAATAAAATTTATCCAATTTTGAGACATTATAATAACTCTTTATAATTTGATTCAAAGATATTATAATTATTCTAACAATAGTAATTCAAAGATATTATAATTATTTTAACAAAATTTTACAAGATACCTCAAAACCCACACTATATTAAAAAAAATAAAAAATTTCTATTTACTTTTAAATATTCTAATTTTAATTTTTCAAATATTACTTTAAAAAATTTATCACCCTAATCTTTAAAAAAACTCCAATCACCCTAACCATTGCACCCGATTACCTATATACGAGTACTACTTTTATAGAACGTGGTTTTTAGCCATCGAGATATCTGCAGAAAGACACTTTCTTCTCCATTGCTTTGGATAAAATTTTGCCAATTCCCCACGTGCACTGATGATATGCCGGCGACGACATTGCTGTAAAACGGACTATGTACCTTAACCAATATCTTCTCCCACGTGCTCTTTTTTTCGCTTTGCAAACTGGTGATTGTTTTGCCCCATGTTTTTCATTTTCCTTTATATACCATTCCCCATTATATCATTTCATCATACCATTTTCAATCTCATCAAAACCAATTTCAATCTTATCAAATTTGCGCTCAGTTTTAGTAAGAGATGTCTCAACCTCAGCTATTCACCATCGATTTCTTGGGAATCGGAAATCATCAGAACGAAATCTCCCAATTGGATTCCGCCATGGATTGCCACCAACAATCTCTGCACAGTCGATGTAAGTTATCTTGCTCAATCCACCACATTTTTCTGACATGATTTATGAAGAATTCGTTCGTTAATACTGATTTTGTTTGGTCTTTAATGTATGCAGTAATGCAGTCAAACCTGAGAAAGATAAAACCCCATATGTTGCAACAACTGCTCTCACACGGACGTTTGAGCGATTCAGAAAATATTTACAGAGAAGCTCAGATTGGGGTTTGTGAAGGAATTAAGACACTGGATCTGTTTCCGCAGCATCCGCTAGGGTTTCAATCCAATGGTGAACAGGAAAAAGCTCAATCGGCTTTGTTTGATTCACAAATTGAAATTTCTGAAGCTGTTACAAACAATCCAAGGAAAAGTGTTTCAAATTCAGAAGAATCCACAGAACGGGGAAAGCAAAGTCACGCTGTTGGGACATTAAATTCCAGTAAGTTATCCACTCAAATTTGTGACAATTTAGAAGGGGGAAAATCAATTTTACAGTACATTAATGTCGGATTAATTTTGTTATGCAGATCTTCCCATGGCTAAAAGGTTGTCCCTTCAACGATTTCTGGAAAAACGATGGCTGAATTTCTTTCTTGATTTGTGATTAGATTTAAAAAAACAGAGCATTTCAATGGTGAATTTTGACAAATTTGTGTTCTGTCTGTGTGCAGACTTAGCAGACTCACCCCTTACGTGACGTCATCGAAGTAAGGAATCTCAAATTGTCTTTCTTTGTAAAAGGGGAAGTAAAACGAGATGAGTTGTTCTTATCTGGAACGAACTTTCGGGGAAGCGGAATGCCAGATGTTCCCACGTGTTTTGACCAATTTTCACAATCTGATCGCCTTGCGCGCCACTGGATATTGGAATCCACCAGAAAAATATGTTTTAAATCACAATCTGATCTCCTTGGAATCAAAGAGAAAAATATGTTTTAAATCACAAGGCCGGCATTTGTGAATATGCCGTGTAAAATACAAATCTTCTGCCGATATTCAATCAGAATTATATTCTTTCATTTAAGAATTTAAATGCGGAGCTATCTTTAAAGGGCCAATTAAACATGGGATTTATGAAATTTTTTATTTAGTTTTGTGTTTATTTTGAGAAATATTTCGATGTATGTATATTATGATTTATTAGGCCTGCCTAATCATAGGCGGAGACCAATGTTTTCATGCTGCTTCTGTCGATTAATTCATGCCTCAGAAATTGTGAGCAATCGTTTTATTCTATTAAAGTTGCATTGTTCACATTTATTTCTATTTTGTGATTGGTTAATTAAAATTTACACAACGTACGAATGCAAGCATTATTTTACCTGCATACTAACCAGATGTTTTTAAGTCCTCTGAGAGGCTTTTTTTAAAAACCTAATTATGAGCTTTAATTCTTTTAAAGGGTCCGACATTACCAAGGCAAATCCATGCCTTTTTTGTTGGCCCAAAGAAACCCTAAATTTGATGCACGTAAATCCTTAATCGGAGCATGAATTTGATGTAAGATTTAGAGCTTAAATGCTTTCAAGATTTGTTCATCTGCTCCTCTGTTTTGAGCCTTCTGTAGAATATTATGAATGCTTTGGACCAAAAAGGATTTGAATTGGTGTGCATTGTAGTCCCAGAGTGGGAATATGGTCGTTGCAAAGCAGGGGTAGCATGCTGCCATGCACAGGGCTTCTAAATGGAAGGCAGAGAAGAACAGAGTGAAGGTTGTGCTTTGTTTAAGAACAGAATGAAGGTTGTGTTATGTTTGCAATTGCAAGCCACACAGGTATTTATTCCCTTTGCCTTTCAGATTTATGGTAGATATTTGCTTTGAATTGCAGTCCTTTGATTTAGATGTGTTTTCCCTGCACTTCGATTACAAACCATCAGCAACATCGACAGGCATATGGCAACATCACAGTCCTTGGCAATTAAGAAATGGACAGCACAGACAACCCTGTTTTGAAAGATTTGCAACATGTGTCCAATGTAAGAATTCTTTCCTCATCTAAGATATGAATTATTTTATATCCTTAATTAAAGTTTAACTGGGTTGTCCTTAATGTTGTACCTGGTGGCCCAAATTTTCAATCATTGTTGTTTTGGTTTATGCAAAACCTCCTCTGTATAGGAGACCCTAATGACTTTGAATTCATACATTTGGCCCTATTTCAGATTCACTGCTTATCTTGGGTGTTATGATTCAAAGACTAGACTCTTTCTTTCCCTAGAGTGAGGGGTCCAAGCGGCAGGCAATTGTTGATATGGAACAAATACAAATTAGAATCACTCCTGAAGATCACATACCCTTATTAGGATTGGAAAGTTCTCCTTAGTTGCCGAAGGAATCAGCTATCCTTTGGTAAGACTAACGTTAGAGTAGATGACGTTTCAAAGGGATAGAATTGACACATTGCTTGTGTTACAAGAATTTCCTTCTGACTTGGACTATGGTGTTAGTTTAGGACATTGTTTTGTGGTCTTTTAGACTCTTGGTTTCGTGAACGTCATTAAAAATCTTCATTTATTCATTTAACTTCACATTTGTTAATATAAGTGACCATTAGATTTGCCTTGGGTCTATTTCCTACCTCCAACGACTTACACTCACAGGTTTGTGTGAATATAAGAGTTTTAACAAATGCAAATTTTTTCCATATTTTCATTTAGTAGTAAGCTTAGGTTTATCTAATTCAAGCTGTCAACTGAGCAAACCTTTGAAACACTGGAGTGTGCTCCTTTAATTTTATTGCACAATTTTACTACAACTGATCATACTTTCAAGCTGTTGTCATTAGCAATCTATAGTATTTTGATATTTATATTACTCTAAATTAGAGGCAGAGACATTATTATGTTTTTGCAAGTGAACTCTAACAAAAGCATGATTTGCAAGTTCAGAATTCTCATGGGAATTTCTCACTGTTACACGAATCCTTCTTATCAATTGAGCTTCTAATATCAGGGCAATACGCCTGTTTCTTATGCATTGAATCTCAACACAATCTAGATTCCATCTTTTGTAATAAAAGCCCCCATCACTTTAATTTATGGTCTCTGCACTATGGCAGGCTACTTTAGTTTCACATATTTTAGAGACCAATGTTCCGTATATCCTTTTTGAGTGCTAGATTGAGGTCAAAACTCATGGAATTGAGTGGCGGGACTACAATGCATTGTTGGTTCCCCAAAAAGATCATAGATAAACCTGCTTTAATTCTCATTCATGGGGTAGGAGAAAATGTAATTTGGCAATGGAATGCCCAGATTCGCCCTTTTACTGTCGTCTTCAATATCTAGATTTCTTTCTATTTGGCCTGCATTTTTTCAACTTATTGAGCATTTTAAAACCTCGACTTTGTAAATGGCGTGTCCAGTAAAGTACCAAAGAGGCAATGACTAATGATTTCAGCACAGTGTTTGCAATTAGTCTACTGTTTGGAAATCGTGTACAAAGTTTTATATTATGGTATGTAAGAATTTATTGGATTGAGTTTCTTCATATGAATTTTTTACAATGCTCTAGCAACATTTCACACTCTTTTATTCTCCATTCCTTCAAATCTTCTTTTTCCATTTTTGAATTACTTCTATCTATGTACCCACACATGTATTATATGCTTTTGTATCAATAACAACTTATACACATTTTGTATCCAAAGCATTTCTTTTCTAAAAATGGTCAAGTATATTGATAAATACTTAAAAAGTATGGCTACAAAATTGTAGCCAACTTATGTTAAAGGTAGTTAATCTTTTTAATGATTTCATGTTGATTAAATGTCATTAGATTGGTCTAATATAAAGTATATAGCTCTTTGATAGCTCCATGTATGTAAAGCATATAAGAAAACACTTTTCTTTCAAACTTCAAAATGGGGCTTTATTTGTACATCCAAGTCAATCTTTCCAATCTTTACATTAGGTAGGGACTCTAGTTGCAATAGTGTAACTCTTGTTATTTATATGATTTTGTATGAAGTTGAACAATTATTATTATTATTATTATTACAAACATATATACATACACTTATCTTATTTCATTATAGATATGTATATGTACATTCATAGTATTTATCACATTCACCTATGCATTAGGTTTCTAGTATGTTATTATAATTGATTCATTATTATATAGTTACTTATATTCTCTCCCATGTATTTGCATATCTTTACACACCCTTTTTATCCTTGTCCTAATCACATTACCTTTCAATTTGCACATTCCTTCTAATAACCATTCCAATACAATTTTGTGACACTTTTTGTTGATCTTAAATTTAAGGACATTCAACACACTCATTTTACATATCAAATATTCATGAATCCTCTCATTCCTAGGAGCAAAATCACTAGGATGCACTGCACTAAAAATAATCTAATTTTGTACATGATATGATACGAGCATTTGCATGATTGGAGATTATTAGAATTGATGATTGAGAATTTTTTGTACGGGCTTTCATTCTTGTGTTTTTGCTTAAGTATGCACCTTTATATCTTATAAAATATCTACAGTTTTAAGTCTATGAAAATTCTAGGTTTGAGACATTCTTTGGGTGCTTTATGTTTTGTTAGAATTATAAAAGTTTGCAATTTCATTTGATTTCATGACATTCATCTACTCTTGAATTCCTTCATTTTTTATGCATTCATCAAGTATGCCCTTCTTAAAGTGCCCTTTTCATCTTCCCTCACTATCTTAGTCTTTTTTGTCAAAAAATTTCTCTCTCTCAGATCAAGAAGTTTGACCATACCTAATTGGCATACCCCATTTAATTCATTTTTAAATCCTAGTTTCAAACCCTTTATATGTAAGGACAACTATGTTTTTCTTATATTGCTAATC
This sequence comes from Thuja plicata, assembly GCA_018584345.1. Lineage (NCBI taxonomy): Eukaryota > Viridiplantae > Streptophyta > Pinopsida > Cupressales > Cupressaceae > Thuja > Thuja plicata. The sequence goes on from MU226000.1 coordinate 346,892, forward strand.
GTTTACAAATATTTTTCTTATGTGAGCACAACCATGAGACTCCTGAGCAAACACCCTAGAAACTACCAATGAAAGAACAAGAGTTGCAACTTAGAAATCCACACTCATTTGATGTCATAGAACACTACAAGAAAATGAAAATTAAGATCTCTTGAGTAAAATATCTTATGTTAAACCCCAAGTAGTGAGAAAGATTATTGCAATATGTCAAAAGTTATGTAATATATTCTCTACAAATCATGCCAATTCTACAAACCAGGGTAGGTCATGTATACATGATCTCCCCCTATCACCTAGTATTAACAAACCCCAAATATGTATTGCTGTGAATGACAATAAATCAGTGTAAAAAGTTGCATAGGCTATTACTAATATACAAATGTTTTCTCTCGAAATTTTATAAATGTTTCAAACTAAACTAACCCATGTATAGATGTTCTCCCTCTTTTACCCACTATAGAAAAATATAAATGTGTTGTGATTTCAACAATGAATTTAATGTATAATATTTCATATGTTAAAAATTAATATAAATGTTCTCTCTCCACATTTTATAAATGTTACAAACCAAACTAAACCATGTACATATGACCTCCTCCTATCACCGACTACTACTTAAAAACCCCAAATGTGTGTTATTGTAAATGACAAACTAAATCAATGTAAAATGTTTCACATGTTATAATTAATGTAAATGTTTTCTCTCCAAATTTTGAACATGTTTTTGATAATTAAAACAACAAAACTAGGGTGTTTTCCCTTTAATACAACTACCCAGTGGACATCAGTTAGTAGATTGTCATTTTCAACACATTAATAGCACACTAACCAAACAATAAAAAAGTTAAACTAATTTCAAAACAACAAAAAGTAACCAATATTTGTTGTCCTCGTAAACACTACTAACACTAACAATATCTATGATGCTAATCAAAATAGTAATAAAAGTCTTTAAATAGGGCCATGCTAGAATAAACTACTAGTGCAATAGATAATAGTCCTAGTAATAAAAATAGGGTTTAAAACAAGGCCACATGGGCCACTATCAACACCAAGTCTAAAAAGGAAAAGAGACCAAGTCCCTAGGCTTCATTCTGCTTGCATGGATTGTTGAGCATCCTCGTCGCCCAATCCTCTGTAAGGAACTTGTAAAGCTCCTTGTAGTTGTCATCCCCATTGTCCTTTGTGTCGAGTGTGTTCTTCTGCAATAGGCATAAGATAGTGGTTGAGCTAAGCATTGTATGCACCCTAAAATGGTCGCCTAGACTTTGGGCCCCATTTATCATTTTATCAATTTATTAATTTTCCTGAATCAATGTTTTGCAATATTTTCATTTCAAATCAATTTCCTTGATCAAATTGTAATTAATTCAATTATTTCAATATTTCCTAAGGTTTGATCATATTTATCTAATTAAAAGATTTAATTTTCTTTTTAATTAAATAAAATTTATCTTATTTAATTAAAAGATTTAATCTCCCTTTTAATTGAATAAAATTTATCTTATTTAATTAAAGTAAAATTCTCCCTTATAATTAAATAAAATTCCTCTTATTTAATTAAATTCCATTTCCCCCATTTAATTAAATAAAATCTTTCTAATTTATTTAATTATAAAGAAAACCCCTCTTTTAATTAAATAAATAAAAATCCTCACTTAAAGCACTTTATTTGATGAAAAAGACAATAAATTAAATAAAAATTAAATAAAATCTATTTTTCATCACATCTTCCTAAGTGGTGGGTTTTTGCTTCTTAATCTCAACCATTGATTATTTCCTTTTGCCTCTTAATCTCAATTGTTCACTTTTCTTTATAAGGAAATCTCTCATTCTCATTTTCATATTAGGTTTTCATACTATTGTTATGCTGCAAGTTTGGAGAGCAATTTCGGAGGAGGATTTGAGCACTTGAGCTTGGATATTGCAACTTCTCTCTTCTTGTCTTCTTCTTCTTGCATCCATGGCTACTCATGTAGATTAGATTCATGTTTATTTTCATAGATTAAACTTGCATTTG
>MU226000.1:356914-369497 GCA_018584345.1 Thuja plicata
TAAATAAAATCCCTTTTTCATCACATCTTCCTAAGTGGTGGGTTTTTGCCTCTTAATCTCAACCATTGATTATTTCTTTTTGCCTCTTAATCTCAATCGTTCACTTTTCTTTATAAGGAAATCTCTCTTTCTCTTTCTCATTTTCATATTAGGTTTTCATAGTATTGTTATGCTGCAGGTTTGGAGAGTAATTTTGGATGAGGATTTGAGCACTTGAGCTTGGATATTGTAACTTCTCTCTTCTTGTCTTCTTCTTCTTGCATCCATGGCTACTCGTGTAGATTGGATTCATGTTTATTTTCATAGATTAAACTTGCATTTGTATTTCATTTCATAGATTAATCATGCATTGTTATCATTTAGATTAATTTCTTTTCATGCATTGTTATCATATGGAGTAGATCTCATTTTCATGCATTTGAATCTCTCGTTTCATGGTGTACTTGCATAGGCACTAACTAGGTCAATCTGAGGGCCTCCATTACACACCTTTGCACTCCATGACTAGAGAGATATGGATCGATATTTGAGGCCTCATTCTTGAGCAACCTTGGATGGAATGATTCATAGAAGTGTGACACATTTTCATCACACAAGCATAATTTTCAAAGAAAAGCAGGAGACATCCTCTAACCTCTTCTCCATTTCTACAATTCTTTTATTAATTTTGGTTAGATCTTCCAAAGTGACCTCACATTTACGATACTTCGTACCGAGAGGAGTAGTGCCCTTACCAGAAATAGGAGACTCAACATTTTCCTCAAACACTAAATTTTGGGTGAGGTCTACGAATTCAGTTTTGAGACTTTTAGAGATATGGGAAGAGCTACAAGAAGTCACAGAGCAGACCTCCCTCTCAACAACTTTCAACTTTTCCTCTTTTTTATTGTTTTCACTCTCCTATTCATCACCAAAATCAGAATCCTCTTTCAAGTTTTTCCTTTTTTCATAGACTTAGTGGCCAACCTCGTAGACCGACAGGGGGTGTTGGTTTCCTCAGTAGCTTCAATGTCAGAATCAATCTCCTGGATAATAAATTCAGCCTTTTTGGAGGCCTTAGCCTTCAATTGAGGAGAAGGTATAAGGAGAGTCATGGTGGGATTTCAGAGAAGGGGTTTTAAGGCATTTTTTCTTGCTTGGGTTGGGAGTACCCATAATACTAGAAGGCGACAGGGGTAGAAGAGATAAGGGTGTCCTGTATAGTTATGGGTCTAAGGAGATAGAGAGAAAGGTGAAAGTGGTAAAGTCTGAGAATAAGACCTTGTGCAGGAGTGTCAGCTTCTTTCCCTATTTCTTACTAGTCTCAACAACTTCCTTGACACAGTTCTCCAAACAGTGGAGAACAAAAAAGGGAAAGAAATTGTATTATGGTTTTTGAAGTGGTTCAGGAAAGACATGTGATAAAAATAATAAACTCCAAATATACCCTAAGAGTAAAATACTTCATCACCATCATACACACCTGGTCCCATTATTCTTGTAGTTTTATGGTCGCAACCACATCACAACTTAATAAGGTTTTCAAAAATACAAAAAAAGTGATTTAGGCTCTCCACAACCAAGACCTTGCTAGTTTTCTTTTATTTTATCCCTAACATACAAAGATCAGTATGTTGGCTATAACCTCCTCATTGATTTCAAAATAAATCTCGCCCATCGACACTCTCCTATTAGCCCATTAGGTCAGAAATTGTGAAGAAATATTTTCATCACGACCCATCATATTCTCAATAAATTGAGCCACACACCCTTCCTTACAAATACGAAAGACCGTAGCATTATCTTTGAAGTCATCAAGTTTGTTAAGCTCAACATGCACTCTATCTCCTCCCATGGTTTCGTACTCAAGAGAAAAAGACTTTTTGTTATGCAGAAGCCCCAAATTGTGTTAGTAATAACTTAGAGGGGGGGGGGGGGGGAATCACTGGCCTCAAANGGGGGGGTGAATCACTGGCCTCAAAAATTAATCCTTAAATCAACCCTTAAAACTTATAACCACAAATTATGACTCTAGTTATCTTCTGTCCTACAAGATGAATGCCTTGAAATACTTATAACAATTTACTACTTGTTGGGTTGCTTTGATAAACCTTCTTCTGTATGTTTACTGATAAGTAGTCATTCATTTACCGAAACACAGTAAATAAATAGAGTATACTGATCAATCCAAAATTGCGTATGTGAAATGTAAAATAGTAAAGTAATTAAACATAAACACATGAAACATGAATTTTTAATGTGGAAACCCTGTTAAGGGAAAAACCACTAGGACCGGTACCCCAAATTTTCACTCTTCTAAAGTGAGCCCTGTTAGGAGCCAACCCTGTTAAAGGTTACAAACACATTGTTAGGTGTGACCTTGTTAGAGGATTTAGAAAGATAGTTTGTCACTTAGTATCTGACATCTAATGCTACCATCCTTGATTAAACACTCACTTGGCCTGTCAATAGGTATCGGGCATATCCAATGCTACTTTGTATGACCAAACTTTTTGATACTCCTTGGGATGTATCTCAATTATAGAAGACTGTTAATTCCTGCTCGGCTAAGAGACTTGATGCTTCAATGGTTAAACTGAAATATTAAAGTGATATGTTCACATATACAACTTGAATTGCAGATTTTCAGATCTATTGTAAGTGAATTACCTCTCTGATCAATGTCATCAATTAATACCTTTGCTCCACATTGTTATGCTCTGTGATGTTGTCTCACTGTTCGTCGGTGTTTGCAAAATCTATCTTTTTCCTCAGCTTGTTGATCAGGACTGAATGAAGACTTTCTTCTCCTTCAGATTCTCTTTAGCATCTTCCCTCTTCTTGTTCTTTACCCCACAATTCGTAATGAATTGGGTTTGTCTCTTTATAGACATGATTTTACCTTTTCTTGGCTTTCTTGATCTTGGCATGTTCCACAATTCTTGCCAATAGATTTAAAGAAAAACTTCAGTTTTATCTCGTTGAGATCTTCTTGCCAACTGGACAAAGAAACTTTAAATAAATTACTTATCTCCACCTTTATCTGAATGATTAAAACAATGATAAGTATTAGTTAACTCTATAAATAGCCCTTGACAGCTAAGCATTTTGTCATTTCTGAACTCTCTGTTCTATCGGTCAACACTTTAGTTAGTCATCGGTGATAACTGAGTGTTCCGTCGGTGTGACTTTAGTTATCTTCAGGAACTCCGTCCGTCGGGCAACACTATAATTCTGTCCATTAGGTTACACTGTATTTTTTCTCATCGGGCAACATTGTGACTTTGCTCATCGGTAATCTTGTGCATTTGCTCATCGGGTAACACTGTGACTTTTCTCTTTTACTCTTACCATTGGTGTGCACTCCCTCGGTGTATGCAATCACTTTGTGAATACTTGACTTATATGCATTACTGATAGCATAGCCTCTGATTCATCAATTCTTTGAAGTCTTTAGCAGTATCTCCATGACCATACAGATTATATCAAGTTGACATTAATGACAATACAATACATTAACTGATTTAATGTCTTGCATGATCACCAACTTAACATCTTCAAACATTCAACCAGTTACATGTCATCAATCTCTCTGTTTGGAATTGATGGCAACATACTACATTATCATACTATACTATCACTAATACAATATGAAATATATAGTTTCATCATGCTTTCCTAATGTAACTATTACAAATGTCTGGCTTTTGATAAGCTCAAATAGCTTTGATTTGATTCTTGCAGCTTTCTGTCTGTCTTCAATCCCTTCACTGGATAGATGTAGAATCTTTCTTTCTCTGATGTGATGTGTTCTCTCCCTGTGTCAAATTCTCTCCCTTTAACTATTCTCTTCCTTTGATATTTCTTGTCAGCAATTCTCTCCCTTTGTATGTACTCTCCCTTTCTGATTACTTCTCTCCCTTTGGATACTGTGATGGATATGATCTCTTGTCCTTATGATAATGGATACAATCTATCCCTTTATCTGTATGATAATGAGATATTTCTCTCCCTTTGACATCAGTGCCAAACGGATCCTTTTTACCCATAATATATTTCTTGAATTTCCCAATCCATCGGTAATAACTCCATTGCTCAGAGTAGATAAATACCTTGTTGTGTATAGATATATCTTTAAAGTCCATCTCTCTACTTGCATCAACATGAATAATATTCTGATAATATGCAGGTTGTTGCAGCCTTCTAGTCATCTTAATGACTAGTAGACAAGGGTCTGACCCCTAGTCTCTTTCTCAAGTACTCAAATGCATCCTTGGGCAGTGGCTTGCTGAAGATATCGGCTAGTTGTTCCTTAGATTGCACATACTCTAGTATCACTTCCTTTGCATGAAATTGTTCTCTCAAATAATGATACTTGATGGCAATATGCTTTGTTTTAGCATGCATGACTGGATTCTTAGAAATGTTTATTGCACTGGTATTATCACAATAGATAATGACTGGTTCAAAAATTTGCATATGCATACCTTCCAGTAATTATTTGATCCATACAATATTTGAGCAATTTGCAGCAACAACAACATACTCTGCTTCTGCAGTAGACTGAGAAATGCATCCTTGTTTTTTGTTGATCCATGTGACAAGTCTATCACCCATAAAGAATGCTCCTCAAGTTGTGTTATTTTGGTCATCAATATTTCCAGCCTAATTAGCGTTGGTAAAGACCTTAAGTTCAAATTTTTCTTCTCTTCTATACCATAAACCATATTCTTCAGTATTCTTTAGATATCTTAGGATTCTTTTCATAGCAGTCATATGTGATTATCTGGGATTAGCAAAAAATATTGCAACTATTCCTATTGCATGTGCAATATCTGGTCTAGTATGTACAACATACATGTGTTTTCCAATCATTGATCTGTACAAAGTTTGATTTACCTCTGATGACTTGTCCTCCTTTGTCAGCTTACATCCAGTTTCCATCGATGTTCCTATTGGCTTGGATTCTTCCATCTTGAATATTTTCAGTACCTCCTTGATATATTTGGATTGTGTAATAAAAATACCTTCATCTTGTTGCATGATTTGTAGACCAAGAAATAACTTGATCTCTCCAAACATAGACATCTCAAACTCTCTACTCATTTCATTTGCAAATGATTTGCATAACATATCATTGCCTCCAAATATGATGTCATCAACAAATATTTCAACAATCAAAATGTTAGCATCAGTATCTACCTTCAAATAAAGATTAATGTTTTCACAAGTCCTTACAAATCCAATACTTATGAGATATGAATGAATTTTTTCATACCAGGCTCGGGGTGCTTCTTTCAATCCATACAAGGCTTTGTGTAATCTACATACCAAGTTCCTCTTGTCTGGATCAACAAACCCTTCTGGTTGCTCAATGTATACCTCTTCCTCAAGTATTCCATTTAGGAATGCAGACTTGACATCCATTTGGTATACCTTGAAGCCTTTATATATAGCATAAGCAAGTAATATTCTCACTCCTAGCCTAGAAATGGGTGCAAAGGTCTCTCCATAGTCAATTCCTTCTTCTTGTGCATACCCCTTGCATACTAGTCTTGTTTTGTTTCTGGTGACTTCTCCATTCTCATTCAGCTTATTCCTGAATATCCATTTTGTACCGATGACATTCTTGTCATCTAGTCTCGGTACAAGTGTCCATGTCTTATTTTTCTCTATCTGCTCAATTTCCTCATTCATAGAACTTATCCATTCATCATTATCAAGTGCAGCATTGACAGATTTGGGCTCAAAATACAAATAAGACATCTTGTGTTTAGAGACTTAATTCTAGTTCTCATACCAGCCTTCTTGTCTCCTATGATTTGGTTATGTGGATGGTTCCTTCTGAAATATCTTGCAAGTATAGGTTGAAATCTTTGTCTATCATCTTGATCATCATTTTGTCCTTCATTTTGTTCTCCATCATTTGGTGCATCATCTTGAGCAATATCTTGATCATCGGTATTTGCATCCTGATGCTCGGGTGCGATGATCTATTGCTCAGGAGATCTACATTGTTGGTTAGGTAGAGTTTTAGGCTCCTCATTGTAAGCAAAGATGATGTAGTCCTCTCATTCTTTAGTGCTTTCCTTTTCATTCTTCTCTGCAAACTTATCTATCTTTACATTTGCACTTTCAACAATTTTGTTAGAGTCTTTATTGAGACATTTATAAGCCTTGCTTTTGGTGGAATACCCTAGAAAGATACCTTCATCACTCTTGCATTCAAGCTTTCCATTTCTATCATCTTTTAAGATATAACATTGACTACCAAAGATCTTAAAGTAACTTACATTGGGTATGTGACCATACCAAAGCTCATAGGGTGTCTTTTTGGTGTCTTTCTTCAATTGTACTCTATTCAATGTGTAAACATCAGTACTGACAGCTTCCCTCTAGAAGATTTGGGCGATGCCTTTCTCTATCATCAGTTTCCTTGCACAATCAACTATGGATTTGTTCCTTTTTTCAGCAATTCCATTTTGCTGTGGTGTTCTCGGTGTAGAGACCTGTCTTTTGATTCCATTCATTGTAAAAGTTAGTGAATTCATCTGAAATAAGTTCCCCTCCTCTATCTGATCTTAAGAATTTTAGTTCCTTACCACTTTGTTTCTCAACCATTTCTTTGTACCATTTAAACATCTTGAGTGCTTCTGATTTATATTTTAGAAACATAACTGTCATCATTCTAGAAAAGTCATCAACAAAGAGAATAAAATACTTATCTCCATAGTATCTCTTTGTCCTCACTGGTCCACATAGATCAGTATGGACTAATTCTAAAATTGCATCAGATGTATGGGTTCTGCTTTTGAAACTAGACTTTGTCATCTTACCTTTTTGACAATTTTTGCACATGATATTGTCAGGCTTGGTCATCGTCGGTAAGCCTCTGACATTTCTCTTTTTGCTTATTTTTATCATGTTGTCAAAGTTCACATGACACAATCTTTTGTGCCACAACCATATGTCTTCATTTGTAGAAATCAAACAAGTGGTGTTAGTATCATTTAGATAGAATAAGTTACCTTTTGTCTGCTCACTGGTACTAATCAGACTTCCTGACTTATTGAAGATATTTGTCTTCTTATTTTCAAATGCCACTCTGTGACCTGAATTATTCAGCTAAGAAACACTCAATAGATTATAATTCAATCCATTTACCCAATAAGCATTTTCACATTTTATCTGGTTATTCAACATTATGGTTCCTCTACCTTCAAATGGACAAGGTGTATCATTACCCATTCTTACTGAACCACCAATATAGTATTCAAAAGTCTCAAACTTTTGCTTGTCACCGGTCATATGGTGAGTGCAGCCACTATCTATGATCCAAACATCATTTTTACTAACCTTAGATATGAGTGTCGTTTCTACATACCTTTCTTCATCATCATCTGAATCATTTTTTACTGCCACAAACAACATCTCAATGTCTTCATTAGATTCAGTGTCAGTATCTTCATCTTTGCATTTAGCTAGGTAATTGGCCTTCTTTCCTTTGTCCTTGTAGTCTCGGGTATCTCTTCTTTCTGATTGTCAGTAGCTTCTATAATCACCTCTGTTAGATTTCTTTTCAAATGATCTGTCATTACTTCTGTCATCTTTTCTTCTGTTAGGACATCTTGTAGCAAAGTGTCCAATATCTTTACAATTAAAACAAACAAGTGGTAATTTACCTTTGCCTTTCTGGATTCTTCTAGCCATGAGTGCTTCAATTTCATCAAGATCCTCTTCTTCTCTTTCACTATCACTATCTTTTCTCATAGTGTGTTTATGACTTGATTTACTTATTATCATAGAAGTTTTGAATGTAGACTCTATGTTTGGTAAGACACTACTATCAAAGTTATTCATCTCAAATGAAATCAGTCTTCCAATCAAACTATCTAGAGTAACATTTTTATTTTCTACTACTCTTATTTCTTGTATGTCTGATACTCTAATAACATTAGTAGGCAGTAAGGTTCTTAGAATTTTACTTACCACTGTATCTTCTTCTAGTACACCTCCAACTCCTCGGATAACATTGACTACCTCTTTGATTCTTGTGCTGTACTGTGTGATGTTTTCACCTTCTTTCATTTTGAGATCATCAAACTTTCCTCTAAGGCTTTCTTCCTTGTCTCTCAAAACATTCTTGTCACCACCATGTACAAGCATCAGTTTGTCCTACATCTGCTTTGCAGTCTTGCAGGTTTTGATATCTTCAAATTCAGCATCAGAGAGTGATGAAGCAAGCTCTATTACCATGCAGTTGTGCTCATGCTTCTCTATCATTTGTTCAACTGTGGGTGCTCCTGTGGGCAACACATATTTAGTATCTAAGTATTGAGTAACATCATTTCCAATACCTGATAAGTGGAGTCTTAGTCTGCTCTACCATGAAGCAAGATTGTCTTTGTTCAACTTGGGCACATCTCGTCTGTTCATCTTGTGATCTTTAGCTTAGGTCTTGAAACCTTCCTTCTAAGCACACAAGCTCTGATACCAATTGTTAGTAATAACTAAGAAGGGGGAGTGAATCAGTGGCCTCAAATATTAATCCTTAAATCAACCCTTAACACTTATAACCACAAATTATGCCTCTAGTTATCTTCTGTCCTACAAGATGAATGCCTTGAAATACTTATAACAATTTACTACTTGTTAGATTGCTTTGATAAAATTTCTTCTATATGTTTACCGATAAGCAGTCATTCATTTACCGAAACACGGTAAATAAACATAGTATACCGATCAATCCAGAATTGCATATGTGAAATGTAAAATAGTAAAGTAATGAAACATAAACACATGACACATCGATTTTTAACATGGAAACCCTGTTAAGGGAAAAACCACTGGGACCGGTACCCCAAATTTTTGCTCTTCTGAAGTGAGCCCTGTTAGGAGCCAACCCTGTTAAAGGTTACAAACACACTATTACGTGTGACCTTGTTAGAGGATTTAGAAAGATAGTTTGTCACTTAGTATCTAGAATCTAATGCTACCATCCTTAATCAAACACTCACTTGGCATGTCCATAGGTATCGGGCATATCCAATGCTACTTTGTATGACCAAACTTTTTGATACTCCTTGGGGGTGATCCCACAATAGTGGGTTACACTTTTCAGGAGGAAGGATTTCACCCTGAAAAGCGTGGCCCATGAAAAAACACTTCATACTTTCGATCGGAAGAGACAAATACTTCCAATCAGAAGTAAGTAACTTCCAATCGAAAGAACCAAAAATGGGTACTTTCGATCGAAAGTAGGTTAGGTCAAATTTGGCGTATATACAACCCGCCAAAATAGTGAAAATCACTGTTTCAGCTAGGTTGAAACTCTGTGGGGCATCTGAAATATCAACCGTCGACTCAACAGGTTTTTAATGTTTTCATTGCATTTTTTAATAGTTTTTTAATATATACTGTTTGTATATATAACGTATATTGTTTTTATACGTTATTTGTATATATGCACATGTATATGTGTATATATGCATGTATATGTGTATATATGCATGTATATATGTGTATATATGCATATATGTGCATATATATGCATGTATATATGTGTATACATGCCTATATATATGCATATATACATGCATATATGCACACACACACATGCATATATATATATATATATATGCATTGAATGTGCACACATATATATATTATATGTACTATATATATATGTCATATGCACATGTACAAGTTGTATACATCATACATGTACATGTATATGTATGTACACATGTACATATATGTCATATGTACATGTATATATACATGTACATGTACATGTCATATACTATATACATGTGTATACACATGTATATATGATATATATGTACATGTATATACATACATGTATGTATGGATGTCATACATGTATGTATGTATATATGTGCACACACACACACATATATATGTCATGTACATGTGTGTATATATATATATATGTCATAATTATATATGTACATACACATGTACATGTATACAACATATGTACACATATGTCATACATACATATGTATATGTACAGACCTATGTGTACATATGTTGACATATATATTCACATGTGTTGTCACATATACATACCTAGACATGTGTACATGTATGTGTGTAATTTATTTAAATGAAATTTACATGTAATTGATTTTAATTTATTTAAATGAAATTTAGATGTAATTGATTTTATGTAGACTTCATTTGAAAGTAAATAAAATCTTTCAGGTACACATATATACATATTTATCAGGCATATTGTATTACACATCACACATGGCAGATGCACCGATTCCCCCTGAGGAACTATTTGCACGCACTAATAGAGAAATTCAAAGGTTGCAAGATTCCATTAATAATCTGACTAGCTCTATTGTTTATAAGAACACATATCAATCTATAATTCATAGCTTAATTACTATTAGGGATGAACTTCATGGTACCACTCCCTATGGTCGAGATGTTATGGAGGTCATACTTGAGAGGAAGAGACAAGAGGTTGGCTCTGGTCTTTCTCTCAAGGAGGTACAGGCTTTAGTGCCTAAAGCGACCCTAAAAAGGGAAGTTTTTCCATCTTATGCAGAGTTACATTATGTGAAGGGATATCAGGTTATGAGGTGTGATGATCCTGCCATATTTGTATTGATATACCCACGATTTCTAGCTGCTCATGGTCGTTATCCAAATAACAACCATATTCCATTGTACTTTGCACAACAAATTTATGTTGAGGTTCGTTTAGGGACGCAAGTTAATTACATTGATTTTCTAGGACATCTAGGACAGGGGCGTGGCAGACTTGTTGATAGAGACGCTTATCGTCGAGCAGATCGCGAGAGGCTAGTACACAGGGTCATTGTTGGCCAGAGGGCACCTGCAATAGCTCCTTCATTGACTCCTCTTGCAGATGATGTTATCTGTAGCACCTAGAATCGAGGTGCAATTGATCGTGTGGGGGATATTGCAGTAGCTGCTACATCCATATCGAGTGATCAGGTTGGTCAGTACTTAATGTCTCGATGACACTCTAGATCGTCAATTAGAGCATCCATTAGCGGGGCCACACATGACATGTATACTGTAGTGGGGATCCCTTCACAGTCTAGCCTAGAGGGACTTACAAGAGAGACGACACGGGTCACATTATCTAGCTTGGCTCAGGATCTGTTGGATGCTTATGCATTTATAGTAGCAGAGCATGACATCCCTATATCAAGTGTTAGAGCTTGTGTGGGTACTGTCAGATTCGCCCAGCCACCTCGTTCTGACCTAGACCATGGCCATAATGGTGGTGCTTGTGAGGATCCACCCACTAACCACTTTATTGCTGCAGAGGGAGAGGCACAACATACAGACCCTTTAGTCAGTGCAGGGCACCAATTTTTTGATGTTGGCCTTGAGGATGTTGACTTCAGCATGGCCACTACAGGTTACCTAGATTTGCTAACACATGATGATACGACTTCCATGCTGAACCGCCTCACAATAGGTGTGGAATAATCATGCTCAAGGCATTTATTAGGAATGGTTTATTCAATCTAAGGAATACTTCTCCCGTTATGAGGTGCATTTAACTTGTCAACCTAGGGACGTATACTTGAAATGGTCGGCATGATATGTGCACTAGGTTCCTTAAGGGGTCATTCTGCTTATGCTGCAGGAAGGTGAAAATACATAAAAGAAACCTACACTAGTGCTGCAGGAAAAGAATACATTTATCTCCTTACTTAAATAAATTCTAGAAATTGCAAACTCTACTTAAACCTATACTTTCAACCTAGAACATCCATTATAACTATTCTTGTAGATGCTGCGGGAACATTCACAAGGTACAATGCTGCAGGAAGAAATTGTAACTTCTATATGAAATATTTGAAATGCTAGAAGGAAATCTATTCTATTCTAACCTATTCCACCTCCCAAGTAGGCCCCCTTGGTTGGTTTCTGCTAATCTATTAACACAGAACGTAAACCAAGAATTACTTCATTGTATTTCAAAAATTCATTACATAAAAACAATACTTGAAACTTGAAATAGATTGCTGTAAGATATAACAGTTTTCTTCCAAAAACTTCTTTCTTTGACTTTCCTACCTAACTTCAAACTATCAGTCCAATCCCTATATATAGAGGATCGAACACTTATTACAAAACAGAAAAGAAACTATCTTGTTGAAAACATGCCGGAGAAGAAGATGGAAATGCAACAGCCTGTGGTGTGGGTAATAAAGCTTGGGCGACCAGTTCAACATAATAAAGTGCAGAGGGAATATAGAAACACTACATCCCTGCGTCCTGGAATAATGGCTCCTCCATTGTAGTGGCCATGTTTCCTAGTGTTGTGATGATCACTCTGTCATAGCTGGTCCTCAACAGTCTTCCTTGAATGCTATCGACCACTCTCCAGCTGCTTTCTCTCCTGTCAAGTTAGTTGTGATGCAGAAATATTCATGCAACAAGCTTAATCAAATTAAATTCAGATATTAGAACATATATTTTGATGGTTATATGAAATACTGCACTATATGTATAATATTAGCAAAATATGTCACAAACATCTACCCATGGTTTATCAGTTCTATCTGGACTTTATCACAAGTTTTAA
>MU226000.1:400080-411153 GCA_018584345.1 Thuja plicata
TTTCCTCCTTTGTGATTGTAGTTCTACTTTCTTTGGGGAATGATGTCAATTCATTTGCAATAATATTATATTTCTATGCACATGTTATCTTATGATCATACTGACCCCACATTAGGTAGATCCCTCTTGTGATTCTTATGTATGTTTATTTTTTATTTCCCATGATTTGTCTTCCTTTGGGGGCATCTCACAGTGGAAACGTAATCTGTAGAGTTGTTGATGTTTCCGTTAAAACCATTGCTCTTGCTAAAGTGTTAGCAATGACTTTAACATGGGGAATACACTCTACTCACTTCTTGCACACACACACGTTCAAAATAGTTTTCAAGATTTAAAACTTTTGCCTTTATGGATTAAAAGAAACTAATCCCTAAAGCATGGTCATTTTTTTTTAGGATCTCTTGATCCCTCCAGTTTAAATTTACACGGATCTCTTGATCCCACCAGTTTTCAATTTACAATGTTTTGATCCCTTTAAGAATGGATCTCCCTAATGGGTTGACTAGTGAGTAGCCACATTCACTAGGCAGTTCAACTCCATCTTTCCAGTTACGCTTTTTGTGTGGTTCACAATGAGACATAAGTTCTCATTGGGCGAGATAATCACACCCTTTTCTCTCTCTCCTTAACTAAGTGATGTCTCTCTTATCGTGATCTTAGGGTTGATAAAGACTTAAGTCCCTTGGAAACTTGAGGGTTGCTTTATCCCTTTTGGTTCCAATAAGATTGTATTTTCTGTATGTTCTCCTTTACCAAGAGTTTGTGTTGAGCTCATACTCTTGCTAAAGTGGGGGCTAAATGTATAGTCAGAAAATGGAAGCACTTCCATTGTAGAATTGTTTAGCCTTTCGAGTAAGTGGTTTGGGGTCAGGAAAAGTGCCTTGAATGGGTTCCTGATCTTGACATGGCTTCCCTCGTATTCTGTCCTTCTTTCCACTCCTGTTTAGCCTGATTTTTGCATTCTGAACTACAGACTGGTGATTCTGGGCTTCAGGGTCAGGGTTGACCTTTTAGGTCTATGTCGACCTTGACCCTGACCTAGGTTAGGGTCGACCTCGACCCTGACCTAGGTCAAGGTCAACCTCGACCTTGACCCAGGGTTCAGATCCTGGGGTCTCACAGTTTTTGGATGTCGGTCTTTGCAAAAAGTGTTTCCCGCTTCCGGGTTGCCTGTTTCGGGTTTCAAAGCGTTGATTCCTAAATTATATTTAATATAGGTCCTCTCCTAGGGATAAAGGCTTTAATGGAAATTTAATTCTCCTATGTCAGCCTCCTTAGAAGATTGTGCCCTGGTTTCATATAAAAGGGAGCCTTTCTCCCCTCATTTTCTCTAAGTCTTCTAATCGTGATCAAGGATTCTCAAACTATCTTCAAGTGTGATTTAAGCAAGCTAAGGAGCAAGATTTCAAGCAAGCATTCATCCACTCAAGCATCCATTTTTCATGAAGGAGATCCCTTGGAGGCCATTGAAAGATTCAAGCTACATAGTGCCCTTTCGGTGATCTCTCCATCCACCTTCTTCCAAGCCTATTCCAAATTTAAGAACCCATTCAAGACTTGGTGTTGGAGATCTACAAGCAAGAGATTGAAGACATCCTACCTTTCTATATTCCACATTTTGAAGCATACTTGTGGATCCAAGGATTCGAATCCTCCACAAGGACTTTTCAAGAAAGGTGAATTTATGCATTTACTTTGTCTATTTTTGCAATTTCAATTACATATATTTGAGGTTAATTTCTAAACCAGAGTTTGACCAAGGAAAACCCTTCCCCCACAACAAAAAATCCTCTTTTTCTTGTAGGTACAGGTTCAGGACAACAGATTTGAGACCAGATCTAGATACCCTTTTTGGCTTTCTTTCGGATGGCGTGAACAGATTCTCTGTCAGACCTGTGCAGGTCAGGGTCGACATTATTGGGTCAGGGTTGACATTTGTGGGTCAAGGTCGACCTTTTTCATAAGACGTCATTGGAATGGAAAAAGATTTTTGGGTTTTGTTCGTCTCTGCGTTCCAGTTCGGGATCAACTGTCAAATTTTCTAGAAACAGTCTAAAGACCTCAGAAAACAACATTCTTTGATCTGCAATTTTGTAAGGTTGGTTCTTCTTCCTATCCTTTTCAATTACTATAATCAAACATATTCATTTAATCAATTAACAGAATTTAAGATATCCTTCTTGTTATTTTCCTTTCCAAATAGTTGATTCATTTGTGCATTAGCCCTTCCTTTGGGTTGATCAACTTGGATCTCCCATTTGTGCATTTGAGGATAAAAGAGGAGCATCTTGTCTTCTCCCTAATCACAATTGCAATACACAATCAATACAATTCAATTAAATGTAAAGTAGGGTTAAGGAAATCAACATATTTTAAGCAAATCAAATAATAATTAACAATCAATCCCTTACATTTTGATAACCCCCTATTTCATATATTACAGGTGTGACTTCAATTGTCTTCGGGAACTCTGTCCGTCGGGCAACACTATAATTATGTCCGTTGGGTTACACTATGATTTTTCTCATTGGGAAACACTGTGACTTTGCTCGTCGGTAATGCTGTGCATTTGCTCGTCGGGTAACACTGTGACTTTGCTCTTTTACTCTGACCGTCAGTGTGCACTCCATCGGTGTATGCAGTCACTTTGTGAATACTTGACTTATATGCATTATTGATAGAATAGCCTTTGATTCATCGATTAGTCAAATTATTTAGCAGTATCTCCATGACCATACAGATTATATCAAGTTGACATCAATGACAATACAATACATTAACTGATTTAATGCCTTGCATGAGCATCAACTTAACATCTTCAAACATTCAATCAGTTACATGTCATCAAATTGAACACATTAAAGAAAATATTCTCTTGAGCCCATTATAAATTAGGCTAATTAATGCACTCATAATTTTTCACATCACTCTTCGCATCCTTCTCCAACATAGTTTTCCCTAGGTGTGAATAGTCTATCACCATTAAAGAAATAAAAGGTATATGAAATTCAGATAGATTTTGTAATCTTACAAAATCTGTTAAAGTGATAGTAAAAGAAATGTTTCTTTCACCAAAAATAGTCCTATTAGTACTAGTATGATCAATAGTAGGCCACGTCAATGCCCCATACGAGGATGAGGGGACAGGTTGGCACTGTGAGTACACAATGTTAGGCCCCATCATGAAATTCAAATTTTGAAAAGAGAACAGATAACTCTTGAGAGAACTTATATCCCCACAAGTTTTGTAGAGCATGACCAAAATACTCCACAAAAGATCACAAGAAAATAAATTATTAATTTCATTATAAATTATTTTGAGGGTTTTCTCCTTCCTTAATAGGGACTTCAGATTAGAGGGTAAACATTGTTCCTCCCTCCAACATTGTAATCATTCAACTACTAGGCCCATGATTGTCATAGCATCAACAACCACATTTCCCTCTCTAAAGATATGTTGTATAGTGAAAGATTCAAACCTTATCAGGAGAGCTCTATCATCTTCTAAGAGTCCCTCCACAGTCCAACCAACTATCGTCAAACCTTTAGTCACTTCAATTATTAGCCCAAAGTCACCTTCAATTTCAATGGAATTAATTCCAATTGATAAAGTTATTTTGAGCCCCCAAAGCATGGTTATACACTCTACCTGGTTAATAGTAGAATATTTTAAGTTGCCATTATAAGAAACAACTAATTTACCCTTGTGGTCCCTTATCACTCCTCCACCAACAACTTTACCCTGTCTTGCAGCACCATCAAAATTCAGTTTTTACCAAGGGGGTCGAGGAGGTCCCCATTTAGTGTTATTCCTAGCTAGCCTCTTGGTATTATCAAACTTAGAAAATTCCTCTAGAAGTTTTTGGTTTTTAGCTAGCATACAATCCCATTTAGTTGGAGGGTAGCTAAGGGTTTTCCAGTTACCAACATAAATGTTTTCCAATATAAGTTTGTCCAATAAATTTTGTTTAGTCGGTAATAATATTTATTTTATTAATATCAGAGAAATTAAATACAAGTATATGAGCTCTTATCAGCCTCATGATTCTAACCCATTACAATGATATCATTCCCACTTAAAATACCTCTTCCTAACCATCTTAACCCATTTACAAATTTGCAGACAAAAAGAACATAAGCATAAACCAAAAACCAACAACAACTAACTGGTTTACATCCATAACCATCTTCGGTCGTCATTCTTCAAAATTGACAGAACTTCATCGAGAATCATCCTCACATTCATTTGCGTTTCAGCAGTAGGGTCAAAAAATGGTAAGCTCCATCACCTACTAATCTTCCTTCCTTTGTTCGGGCTTTGAAGCTCAAAACAAACATTTCATTGAAAACCCCTGACATTTCAGAAGTTTCCATAAACTTTGCTTTATCTTGGCACATAATGTGCAATCATCCAAAATATTTCAAAAAACCTTCCAAAAACCAGCATGGCCATCATCTTTAAACTCTGAATTTTAGCACCACCTTCCTTTTCCTGCCTCTAAACGACCTCCTTATCTTTGGAAATGTGGAAGGCACCACCAAAAACCTGCAGTTTTCATAGTAATCTCTAATGTTCGCCTTCAATTTCTCCCATCCCTCACTTCTATCTCTAATATAGTTTTCCCTATTTACCAGTTTTGACCATCTTAAGAAAGGGATAATGCCCAGAGCTATCCCTTTCTCCTCATTTTCAAAGCACTCACTAAAATCAAAGGCTCAACCAGGGTGAGCCCACACCAACAGATAGTCAACATTGGCAATTAAGTTGGCTTCAAAAAGGGCTTTCATCACCCTCTCCACAACACGCTCGTGTTCGCCCAACTCTAGGCCCCAAGCCATGATCATGGCTGCAATATCCACCTGGAGTTTCCATCTGTGGCTCGCTTCATGAAATAGCAGCCCCAAAGTCTGCTGAAAGGCCTCAATAATCACCTTAGATGGGAATTTAATGAATAACCTCACTCTGCGATCCTCCACTGGCCCCAAAATCCCTTTTTGTTGATGCTTTGTGTTGAAAGTGAACCTTGGCTCCATTTTTCTCTGCGCACCCTCCAAAAGATAGAAGAAAAAACACAATTTGGCTCCACAAAAGCGCTTTAAAGATGTGTTGGTGTTCAATCCACTACACACATCTTTATAATCAACCCTGCCATAGACATTAATGACTATCGTCCTTTGAGGACGTTGGCACATGATTCAGTTTTAATTGCACATTCTGCCACCCAGCCTTTACTCCGCCTGTCGTCACTATAATCATTGCACAACCTTTTATGTAATAATGTTTTGGACATGCCCTTCACCTTTTATAGGAACTGTCAGGATCTAACAAGATGTGCACTTTCTATCAAATGCTGACGTGACAAGCACCCCTTTGTCACCAATCTGCCACCTCAAACAAATGTTAGATTTGGTAGATTAAAATCCTCCATCCACAAATCCTCTACATCCACTAGATTTAGTGCCCATTTGGAAAGCTTGTCGGCTTCACTATTTCCTTCCCGCTTAATATGAGTTATTTTAATTTTTTCAAAGGAAAATAATAGTTCCTTAATAGATTCAATGTAATTTTCTAAATGCCATGCATTAATAGACAAATTTGAGATTACTTGCACCACTAACAAGGAGTCACCTTCCAGGTGCAAATTCTTTATGCCTTTTTGTTTTGCTAACCTCACTGCAAGTAAAGTAGCCTTATATTCTGCCATATTGTTAATGCCATCCTCACATCGTTTAGCTGCCATCAAAATAGTGTCACCTTTTTAATTTCTAAAAATTACCCTTGCACCACTCAGGCCTGGATTGTGTCTCGCTACGCCATTAAAGTTTTCCTTTATCCATCCCTCCTCTGGGGGTTGCCATTTAATCTGTCCTTTTTCCACTTTCCTCTGCTTGGTCACTAAAGCTCCTGCAAGTGAGCTAAATCTTATTCCTGGCCACTTCATCTAAATGATCTTATCTTGTTTAGTGTAGGGGATTTTTAGAAATTGTTTCCTTGTTGTTGATGTGCTTACAACTTCCTCAACAACATGTTGCAATCAGTTCATGAATCTGCTAATTGATTCCTTTTCTCCTCTGAAAATTTGCCTATTTCATTCTTTCCACACCTCCCAAACAACCATGGAGGGGACAATCATCCATATACTGGATAAGGTAGATTTTCTTCTTTCCTTGGGCTATCCTTCAAAAACCTCCTTCATTGTGTTAGCTCTCGGTCCCTGCCAATTTAGTCTATTTTAGACAAAGTTCCAGCACTTTGTTGCAAATTCACAATGTATCAGTAAGTGGTCTACTGTTTCCTCATTGCATTCACATAATGCACATTGGGTAGGACCTATCAAGCCAAGTCTCTTTCTTCTTTCTCCAGTCAGGAATCTACCTTTGCATGCTAACTAGGCAAAAACTCATGCCTTTGGTAAAATTCCTTTGCTCCAGCAAAGATCTTGAGAGAAGTCATGTGGAACCTCTAAATTCTCCAGCATCTTATAGTCCAACTTCACTGAGTATTCGCCTGATAAAGAGCCACACCACCTTATCCTGTCTCTTTTATCAATTAAGGTCACTTTCCTACTATTGAAAACCTCCATCTCCTTTTGTTCTAAGGTAAGGTCCTCTTTATCTATCCTTTTCATTCCCATTTAAATCCTTCTGCAGTTTCAATTTGTTCCATGTAATCCTTGACTCTTTCTCCCCAGTTTGTTTGGAAGTGTAAAGGGTAAATTTGGATGGCCTTCTAAATAGTATTCGCACAATGGAGATTTGCATATGAAAGATACCCTATACCATATTCAACCATTTACATTTAATTGTTGTAATAAAGAATGTAAAGCTTGGAAACACCTGCAAAGAATAATGGAGTAAAATAACTACCTCACATAATAGCAGATCTGGAAATACCCTTTTTTATGATGCCTGTGTTGAGTTTCTGGAAAATCTGCAACCGGATCTGGAATAGAAACGCAAAGATGGACAAAACCCAAAAATTGTTTTCCGATCTGGCTCAATTCCGATTTTGACCCTCAAGTCAATGTCACCATTGACCCAGAATTTCTGACTCCGACCTAGGGTAGAATCGACCTCAAAAGTCTCCGACAGAAAATCTGTTTCCAGATCTTGAAAGTTTGCCGAAAGGGTATCCAAATTTGCACTCCAATTCGTTGTTCCGAACCTGTAATTCCTGAAACAGCACCTGCAAATATCTAAAAAGGAGGGCTTTGGGGTGGCTATATAGGGTTTTGCCTTAGTCAAACCCCCGTTTTGGTGGTTTCCACCTCCACGAATAGCCGAATATAGTAGAATGTATGTGTGTGTTGCTCTTAGAAAGAACTTTGAATGTGTAATGCCAAGATCTAATCCTCTAGATTAAAACCCTAACAAGAATTTTGCAGCATTTGAAAGGAAAATATTGGCTGCAAGTTAAATGTGACATATTGGCCTATTCAAAATCAAATTTGATACAAGAAGAAAATTTATCTAATTTTGAGACATTATAATAATTCTTCAAAATTTGATTTAAAGATATTATAATTATTCTAACAACAGTAATTCAAAGATATTATAATTATTTTAACAAAATTACAAGATACCTCAAAAACCAGACTATATTAAAAAAAAATTAAAAAAATAAATATATTTTCTATTAAATATTCTAATTTTAATTTTTCAAATATTACTTTAAAAAACTTATCACCCTAATCTTTAAAAAAACTCCAATCACCCTATCCATTACACCCGATTACCTATATACGAGTACTACTTTTATAGAACGTGGTTTTTAGCCATCGAGATATCTGCAGAAAGACACTTTCTTCTCCATTGCTTTGGATAAAATTTTGCCAATTCCCCACGTGCACTGATGATATGCCGGCGACGACATTGCTGTAAAACGGACTATGTACCTTAACCAATATCTTCTCCCACGTGCTCTTTTTTTCGCTTTGCAAACTGGTGATTGTTTTGCCCCATGTTTTTCATTTTCCTTTATATACCATTCCCCATTATATCATTTCATCATACCATTTTCAATCTCATCAAAACCAATTTCAATCTTATCAAATTTGCGCTCAGTTTTAGTAAGAGATGTCTCAACCTCAGCTATTCACCATCGATTTCTTGGGAATCGGAAATCATCAGAACGAAATCTCCCAATTGGATTCCGCCATGGATTGCCACCACCAATCTCTGCACAGTCGATGTAAGTTATCTTGCTCAATCCACCACATTTTTCTGACATGATTTATGAAGAATTCGTTCGTTTAATACTGATTTTGTTTGGGCTTTAATGTATGCAGCAATGCAGTCATGCCTGGGAAAGATAAAACCCCATATGTTGCAACAACTGCTCTCACACGGACGTTTGAGCGATTCAGAAAATTTTCACAGAGAAGGGCAGATTGGGGTTTGTGAAGGAATTAAGACGCTCGATCTGTTTCCGCAGCATCCTCTAGGGTTTCAATCCAACGATCAACAGGAAAAGGGCCAATCGGTTTTGTTGGATACGCAAATTGAAATTTCTGAAGCTGTTACGACAAATCCAAGGCAAAGTGTTTCAAATTCAGAAGAATCCACAGAAGGGGGAAAGCAAAGTCACGCTGTTGGGACATTGAATTCCAGTAAGTTATCCACTCAAATTTGTGACAATTTAGAAGGGGGAAAATCAATTTTACAGTACATTAATGAGGGATAAAATTTTTTATGCAGATCTTCCAATGGCTAAAAGGTTGTCCCTTCAACGATTTCTGGAGAAACGGAAGGACAGGTTTGTTGAATTTCTTGCTTGATTTGTGATGTAGATTTAAAAAACAGAGAATTTCAAAGGTAAATCTTGACAAATTTGCTTTCTGTCTGTGTGCAGACTTAGGAGGCTCACCCCTTACGTGACGTCATCGAAGTAAAGAATCTCAAATTGTCTTTCTTTGTAAAAGGGAAAGTAAAACGAGAGGAGTTGTTCTTATCCGGAACGAACTTTCGGGGAAGCGGAATGCCAGCTCTTCCCACGCGTTTTGACCAATTTCACGCGGTACAATATTCACAATATGATCGCCTTGCGCGCCACTGGATATTGGAATCAACCAGAAAAATATGTTATAAATCACGAGGCTGGCATTTGTGAATATGCCGTGTAAAATACAATTCTTCTGCGAATATTCAACCAGAACTACAATCTTTCATTTAAGAATTTAAATGCGGAGCTACCTTTAAAGGGCCAATTGAACATGGGATTTATGCAAATTTGTATTTAGTTTTGTGTTTAATTTGAGAAATATTTCGATGTATGTATATTATGATTAATTAGTCCTGCCTAGTCATAGGTGGAGACCAATGTTTTCATGCTGCTTCTGTCGATTAATTCATGCCTCAGAAATTCCTCGAGAGAAAATTTCAGCAAAATTGATCCCCTGTTTCTGAGCATATCCTTTTACTACCAATCGAGCTTTGAACCGTTTTTGACCTCCTCCTTCATCTTTTAATTTATAGACCCACTTGTTCTTAAGTGGTTTCAGATTTGGTGGAAGAGCAACCAAATCCCAGGTGTCGTTTGTTTCAAGCGAACTCATTTCATCTGTCATAGCAACCATCCATTTATTTTTATCGCTGCTTGTACAGGCCTCTTTATAATTCACCGATTCAGATTGCTCGGAAATTAATAACTCGAGCTCTGCCTCTTCAGCAAATAGTAACTGATAATCAGAAAATTTCAAAGGTACCTTGCGCTGTCTTGTAGATCGTCTTAAAGGAAGTGATGAGTTTTCCTCAATAGGCAATGCAAAATCTCCATCCGGACAATTTGCATTATAAGAGAATTGATTGGCCTTCTCCCCTGATTCCTGTTGAAGCTTCTTGTTGATTTCAACAGCTTGTTCTGATTCATCCTCCCACTATTTTCTATGTTGTAAGTGCTGATTGTAAACAAATTTACCATTGTTTTTCCCATGTATGCAGGGCATGGTGATAGCAGGGGATGAGAACAAAGACACATCAACACCTTGCGCGTGACTGTATTGTCCATTAGAGCAGAGCATGGTTGTTGCAGGAGGGGGAACCAAATGCCTATCACCGCTGCCCATTCCTTGCTGCGTATGAAGTCTGTCAGAAGCTACCCGCGGGATGGGAGGACTGTCCTGCTGTGTTCCTTGTTGACTGTCTACCCACGCAACTTCCTTAGCCCGCGCATTGTTCTTAGCAGCCCGAGCACAGATTGTATTGTCTGCTGACCATCGTGGAACTGCAGGGGAATAAGATGTGTCTTCAAACTCTGTCGCCCCTCCAAGATCTGCTGCCCTTCCAAAACCTGCTGCTGCATCATCTGCTACGGGGTCAAGCCCGCGTGGGTTCCCCTGCTGCCTGTTAAGATGGGTAATGTCGTGGGGAGGGGAAGGGAAGAGTGAGATCTCTCCCGGATATGTTCCCCTATTTCCAAACGAATGTTGACTGTAATCTCCATTAAACAAATTATCATGCGTGTAATCATCCTCACTTGATGAGGACTGAGAGGGAGGAATTAAAACAGAGGTTGGAGTGGTTTGAAGAGTGTTTCTTCTCTGTTGTGCAGATGCAATACCATTTGAAGAAGTTTTGAAAGAGATATATTCCCCTTCAGACTTGTCAACGTCTCTAAGAGCTGGAAACTTTTGCTCATTGAAAATGACATCACGACTGCGAATAATACATTTTTCAACCGGATCCCAAATTCTGTAACCAAATTGATCTTCACCATAACCAACAAATATACCCTTTTGTGATTTGAAATCCAGCTTTGTCCTTCGTTCTTTCGGGACATGAACATGAGTTTCACAACCAAAAACCTTAATGTGAATATGAAATCCGTTTTCCCAGCCATTCCTCTTCCGGAATGCCAAACTCAAGACGAGATGAAGGAGTTCTATTAATTAAATAGACTGCTGTATTACAGGCTTCCGCCTAAAATTCTTTGCCTAAACCGGCATTCGAAAGCATACACTGTGCCTTCTCAAGAATGGTTCTATTTAACCGTTCTGCTGCCCCATTTTCTTGAGGCGAATAAGGAACAACCTTAATTCGTCTTATACCATGATCTGCACAAAAGCTATCAAACTC
>MU226000.1:411669-435057 GCA_018584345.1 Thuja plicata
AACCATAGAACCACTGGTGACTTTCCATTTGTCTGTGAGAGTGGTGAGAAAGCCTTGTGTATATAGCTGACTCACGGAAATCAGATTCTTCTTCAATTTTGGAATATGCCTAACATCTTTTAACAGCTATTTAACTCCTCCATTTAAATGCAAAACAATATCACCTCTTCCAATAATCTCACACGAATTATTGTCCCCCAAATAAACATTTCCAAACTCACCTTCTTGGTAGTTTGTAAACAGATCCGTGCAAGAAGTAGCATGGAAAGAAGCACCGGAATCTATGACCCAAGATTAAGATGTTGTGTCGCTTGTGGAGAGAATTAAGATGCCATCATCTTTATCATGAGCTATGTTCGCTCCGCTGTCCAAAACCTTTTGTTGTGCTTTCTTGTATTTTCTACAATCTTTCTTGACATGCCCAGATTTGCCACAAAACCAATAGCCGCCTTCTCTTCCTCTAGACTGCGATCTTCTACCGGATTGTGACCGTCGGTTGTTATTATTTCTGCCTCTATGCTGACTTCTTCCTCTATTTTCAGTGCTGACCATGGTAAGAGCATCACCGGATGAGATGTCTTTGTTACTTCTTCTCATATCTTCACTAAGCAAAGTAGCAACCACTTCATCGTAGACCAGCTTCTTCGTTGTGGAATTCGAAGTGCTAACAGCTGTAACTACGGGATCCCAACTATCGGGCAAGGAACACAACAAGATGATGGCTTTGGCTTCATTGTCTTGTGTCATACCAATCGAGGTTGCTTGACATAACAATGTGTTTAAATCATTTATATGATTTGACATCGCTGCCCCTTCCTTCATTTTCAGTTTGTAGAGTCTCTTCATAATGAAGATTTTATTTGCAGCCGATGCCGTTTCGTACATGCTCTGAAGTTTATCCCAAATTTCTTTTGTTCTCTTTTCATTCAAGACATTGAACAAGACATTTTGTGACAGCGAAAGAAAAATTGATGCCATAGCCTTGTCATCAATCCTCTTCCAATCTTCATCGGACATCGCAGTTGGTTTCTTTGTTTTTCCTTCCAGCGCGATTGATAAGTCTTGCTTAATCAGCAAGGAACGCATCTGCACTTTCCATAGGCTGAAGTTCTTGCCTACAAATTTCTCTATTTTCGTATCCTCCATTTTCAGGAAATTGAATTACCAAATTTCCAATCAGCTGTTCGCCCAGCTCTGATACCAATTGTAGAATTGAAGAATTCGAAAAGAAAAACAGAATTAAAGAAATAAAAGAGCAGATTGCAAAGTAGACACATAACACATTGTTTATCGTGGTTCACCACAATCGTGGCTACGTCCACACTGAGAGCAGAGAAATTATATTAACTCAATCGAATGGTTTACAATGAAATAAGAGCCAAGTATATAAGCTCATAACCGAGCAGCTGAAGAGACAAAGGCAGCAACAGGACAAATGTCCGTTGGCCTTTCAATCCCAACAGTTTCTTCACGGTAAAGCGAAACACTAAATTAATTAAAATTTGCACAACGTACGAATGCAACCATTATTTTACATGCATACAAACCAGATGTTTTTAAGTCCTCTGGGAGGCATTTTTAAAAACCTAATTATGAGTTTTAATTCTTTTTAAGGCTCTGACATTACCAAGGCAAATCCATGCCTTTTCTGTTGTTCTCAAAGAAACCCTAAATTTGATGCACGTAAATCCTTAATTGGAGCATGAATTTGATGTAAGATTTAGAATTTTAGAGCTTAAATGCAATTATGCTTTCAAGATTTGTTCATCTACTCCTCTGTTTTGAGCCTTTTGTAGAATATTATGAATTCTTTGGACCAAAAAGGATTTGAATTGGTGTGCATTGTATTCCCAGAGTGGGAGAATACAGTGGCAAATATGGTCGGTGCAAAACAGGGGTAGCATGCTGCCATGCACAGGGCTTCTAAATGGAAGGCAGAGAAGAACAGAGGGAAGGTTGTGTTCTGTTTAAGAACAGAATGAAGGTTGTGTTGCAATTGCAAGCCACACAGGTATTTATTCCCTTTGCCTTTCAGATTTATGGTAGATATTTTCTTTGAATTGCAGTCCTTTAATTTAGATTTGTTTTCCCTGCACTTCGATTACAAACCATCAACAACATCGGCAGGCATATGGCAACATCACAGTCCTTGACAATGAAGAAATGGACAGCACATACAACCCTGTTTTGAAAGATTTGCAAAGTGTTTCCAATGTAAGAATTCTTTCCTCATCTAAGATATGAATTATTTTATATCCTTAATTAACGTTTAACTGGGTTGTCCTTAATGTTGTACCTGGTGACCCAAATTTTCAATCATTGTAGTATTGGTTTATGCAAAACCTCCTCTGTATAGGAGACCCTAATGACTTTGAATTCATACATTTGGCCCTATTTCAGATTCATTGCTTATCTTGGGTGTTATGATTCAAAGACTAGACTCTTTCTTTCCCTAGAGTGAGGGGTCCAAGCGGCAGGCAATAGGTGATTTGGAACAAATACAAATTAGAATCACTCCTCAAGATCACATACCCTTACTAGGATTGGAAGGTTCTCCTTAGTTGTGGAAGGAATCAGCTATCGTTTAGTAAGACTAAGGTTAGAGTAGATGTAGTTGACGTTTCACAGGGATAGAATTGATCTTTACAAGAATTTCCCTCTCGACTTGGACTATGGTGTTAGTTTAGGACATTGTTTCGTGGTTCCTTAGATTGTTGGTCTTCTGGATGTCATTAAAAATCTTCATTCATTCATTTAACTTCACATTTTTTAGTATAAATGACCATTAGATTTGCCTTAGGTCTATTCCGTACCTCCAATGACTTATGCTCATAGATCCGTGTGAATCAAATGCAAATTTTTTCCATATTTTCATTTAGTAGTAAGCTTAGGTTTATCTAATTCAAACTATCAACTGAGCATATCCTGCAATTGGAATGGAATTTGCAATTTATCCTTAGTTTTTGTCGCAAACCTTTGAAACACTGGAGTGTACTCCTTTTATTTTATTGCACAGTTTTACTACAATTGATCATACTTTCAAGTTGTTGTCATTAGCAATCTAAAGTATTTTGATATTTATATTACTCTAAATTGGAGGCAGAGACATTATTATGTTTGCAAGTGAACTCTAACAAAAGCATGATTTGCAAGTTAAGAATTCTCATGGGAATTTCTCATTGATGCACGAATCCTTCTTATCAATTGAGCTTCTAATATCAGGGCAATACGCATCTTTCTTATGCATTGAATCTCAACACAGTCTAGATTCCATCTTTTGTAATAAAAGCCCCCGTCACTTTAATTTATGGTCTCTGCACTATGGCATGCTACTTTAGTTTCACATATTATAGAGACCAATGTTCCGTATATCCTTTTTGAGCACTAGATTGAAGTCAAAACTTATGGAATTGGGTGATGGGATTACAATGCATTGTTGGTTCCCCCAAAAAGATCATAGATAAACCTGCTTTAATGCTCATTCATGGGCTAGGAGAAATTGCACTTTGGCAATGGAGTGCCCAGATTCGCCCTTTTACTGTCTTCTTCAATATCTAGATTTCTTTCTATTTGGCTTGCATTTTTTCAACTTATTGAGGATTTTTAAACCTCAACTTTGTAAATGGGATGTCCAGTAAAGTACCAAAGAGGGAAAGACTACTCTAATAACAGGTAGGCAATGACTAATGATTTCAACATAGTGTTTGCAATTAGTCTACTGTTCGGAAATCGTGTACAAAGTTTTATATTATGATATGTAAGAATTTATTATATAATTAAATTTTTTCCGGATTGTTCTAATTTTTTGGTGAGTGTTAAATTTTCCATGATAAATTTTAAGCTAGATTAATACTTGGTAGTGTATTTTCTCTCACCTTGGCCACTACATGAATCCATGTTGGGTTGAGTTTCTTCATGTGATTTATTTACAAAGCTCTAGACCAACATTTCATGCTTTTTTATTTTCCTTTCCTTCAAATCTTCTTTTTTCATTTTTGAATTACTTCTATCTATGTAAGCACACATGTATTATATGCCTTTGTATCAATAACAACCTATACACATTTTGTATCCAAAGCATTTCTTTTCTAAAAATGGTCAAGTATATTGATAAATACTTAAAAAGTATGACTACAAAATTGTAGCCAACTTATGTTAAAGCTAGTTAATCTTTTTAACGATTTCATGTTGATTAAATGTCATTAGATTGATCTAATATAAAGTATATTTTGTGTGTGTTGTTGTTCTAGCTCTTTGATAGCCACATGTATGTAAAGCATATAACCAAACACTTTTCTTCCAAACTTCAAAATGGGGCTTTATTTACATACATCCAAGTCAATCTTTCCAATCTTTACATTAGGCAAGGACTCCGGTTTTGCAGTAGTGCAACTCTTGTTATTTATATGTCTTTGTATGAAGTTGAATAATTTATTATTATTATTATTTTTATTTACACAAACATATCTACATACACTTATCTTATTTCATTATAGATATGTATATGTACATTCATAGTATTTATCACATTCACCTATGCATTAGGTTTCTAGTATGTTCTTATAATTGATTCATTATTTATATAGTTACTTCTATTCTCTCCCATGTGTTTGCATATCTTTACACACCCTTCTTATCCATGTCCTAATCACATTACCTTTAAATTTGCACAATTCCTTCTTATAACCAATCAAATACAATTTTGTGAGACACTTTTTGTTGATCTTAAATTTAAGGACATTTAATACACCCATTTTACATATCAAATATTCATGAATGCTCTCATTCCTAGGAGCAAAACGCTAGGATGTGTTGCACTAAAAGCAATCTAATTTTGTATGATATGATAGGAGCATTTGCATGATTGGAGATTATTAGAATGGATGATTGAGAATTTTTGTATGGGTTTTCATTCTGTGTTTTTGTGTAAGTATGCACCTTTATATGCATTGCTCTTGTAAAATATCTACAGTTCAAGTCTACGAAAATTATAGGTTTGAGACATTCTTTGGGTGCTTTTTGTTTTGTTAGAATTATAAAATTTTGCAATTTTATTTGATGTCATGACATTCATCTACTCTTGAATTCCTTCATTTTCTTTCAATCGTCAACTATGTCCTTAAAGTGCCCTTTCCATCTTCCCTTACTATCGCAGTCTTTTTTGTTCGAAAAAATTCTCTTTTAGATCAAGAAGTTTGACCATACCTATTTGGCATACCCCATTCAATTCATTTTAAATCCTAGTTTCAAACCGTTTATATGTAAGCACAACCATATTTTTCTTATATTGCTAATCGTTTACAAATATTTTTCTCATGTGATCACAACCATGAGACTCTCGAGCAAACACAATAGAAACCACCAACGAAAGAACAAGAGTTGCAACTTAGAAATCCATGCCCCTTTAATGTCATATAACACTACAAGAAAATGAAAATTAAGATCTCTTGATTAAAATATCTTATGTTAAACCCCAAGTAGTGAGAAAAGGTTAGTGTAATATGTCAAAAGTAATGTAATATATTCTCTACAAATCATACAAATTCTCCCTCTATCACCTAGTATTAACAAACCCCAAATATGCATTGTTGTGAATGACAATAAATTGATGTAAAAAGTTTCATAGGCTATTACTAATATACAAATGTTTTCTCTCTAAATTGTATAAATGTTTCAAACTAAACGAACTCAGGTATAGATGTTCTCCCTCTATCACCTACTATAGAAAAATCTAAATATGTGTTGTTGTGAATTCAACAACTAATTTAATGTAGAATATTTCACATGTTAAAATTAATATAAATGTTTTCTCTCCAAATTTTATAAATGTTACAAACCAAACTAAACCCTATATAGATGATCTCCTCCTATCACCGGCTACAACTTAAAAACCGCAAATATCTATTTTTGTGAATGAAAATCTAAATCAATGTAAAATGTTTCACATGTTATAAGTAATGTAAATGTTTTCTCTCCAAATTTTGAACATGATTTTGATATTTAAAACAACAAAACTATGGTGTTTTCCCTTTAATACAACTGCCCAATGGACATCAGTCAGTAGATTGTCATTTTCAGCAAATTAATAACACACTAACCAAACATAAAAAAAAGTCAACTAACTTGAAAACAACAAATAACGACCAATATTGTGGTCCTAGTAACCATTACTAACACTAACAACATCTACGATACTAATCAAAATAGTAATAAGTCTTTAAATAGGGCAACTTAGAGCCATACTAGAATAAACTACTAGTGCAATAGATAATAGTCCTAGTAATAAAAAAAGAGTTTAAAACAAGGCCATAGGGGCCACTATCAACACCAAATATAAAAAGGACAAAAGACCAAGTCCCTAGGCTTCATTATGCTTGCATGGCTTGTTGAGCATCCTCGCCACCCAGTCCTCTGTAAGGAACTTATACAGTTCTTTGTAGTTGTTATCCCTATTGTCCTTTGTCTCGAGCGTGTTCTTCTATAATAGGCATAAGATAGTGGTTGAGCTATGCATAAATTTCAAAGCAAAGCGGGAGATGTCATGCAACCTCTTCTCCATTTCTATAATTCTTTTATTAATTTTGGTTAGATCCTCCAAAGTGGCCTTACATTTACCATACTCCGCACTGAGAGGAGTGCGCTTACCAATAATAGGTGACTTAACATTTTCCTCAAGCACCAAATTTTGGGTGAGGTCTACGGATTCAGTTTTGAGACTTTCGAAGACATGAGAAGAGCTACTAGAATTCACTGAGAAGACCTCCCTCTCAACAACTTTCACCTTTTCCTCTTTTTTATTGTTTTTACTCTCCTCTCCATCATCAGAATCTAAACCCTCTTTCAGGTTTTTCTCTTTTTTCACAGACTTAGTGGCCAACCTCGTGGACCGACAAGGGGTGTTGGTTTCCTCGGTAGCTTCAATATCAGAATCAATCTCTTGGATGGTAAATTTGGCCTTTTTTGAGTCCTTAGCCTTCAATTCAGGAGAAGGTATAAGGAGAGTCATGGTGGGATTTTAGAGAAGGGTTTTAAAGGCATTTTTTCTTTCTTGGGTTGGGAGTATCTATAATACTAGTAGACGTCGGGGGTAGAAGAGAGAAGGGCATCCTAGATAGTTATGGGTCTAGGGAGATAGAGAGAAAGGTGAAAGTGGTAAAGTCTGAGAATGAGACCCTGGTGTAGGAGTGCCAACTTCTTTCCCTGGTTCTTACTAGTCTCAACAACTTTCTTAACACAGTTCTCCAAAGAGTGGAGAAAAAAAAATGGGAAAGAAATAATATTATGGTTTTTGAAGAGGTTTAGGTAAGGCATGTGATAAAAACAATAAACTCCAAATCTACACTAAAGAGTAAAATACTTCATAACCATCATAAACACCTGGTCCCATGGTTCTAGTAGTTTTATGGTCGTAACCACATCACAACTTAATAAGGTTTTCACCATCGCGAAAAAAGTGATTTGGGCTCTCCACATCCAAGACCTTACTGGTTTTCTTCCATTTTCTCCCTAACGTAGAGAGATCAATATCTTTGGCTATAACCTCATTGATTTTGAAAGAAATCACGCCCATCGTCACTCTCCTATCAGTCCATGAGGACACAAATTGTGAAGAAATATTTGCATCATGGCCCGTCATATTCTCATTAAATTGAGCCACACCCCCTTCCTTACAAATATGACAGACCGTAGCATTATTTTTGAAGTCATCAAGTTTTTTAGGCTCAACATGCACTCTATCTCCTCCCATGGTGTGGTACTCGAGAAAAAGAATTTTTGTTATGCAAAAACCCCAAATTGAACCCATTAATGAAGAGTCCCTTGAGCCCATAATAAATGAGGCTAATTAGTGCACTCATAATTTTTCATGCCACTCTCCACATCATTCTCCAAAATGGTTTTCCCCAGGTGTGAATAGTCTATCACCATTAAAGAAATAAAAGTTATATGAAATTCAGATAGATTTTTTAATCTTACAAAATCCTTTAAAGTGATAGTAAAAGAAAGACTTCTTTCACCACAAAGAGTCCCATTAGTACTAGTACGATCAATAGTAGGCCACATCAATGCCCCATAGGGGGACGAGGGGATAGGTTGACACCACGAGTACACAATGTTAGGCCCCATCATGAATCTCAAATTTTGAAAAGAGAACATATAACTCTGGAGATAAGTTATATTCCCACAATGTTTGTAGAGCATGACCAAAATACTCCACAAAAGATCACAAGAAAATAAATTATTAATTTTTATTATAAATTATTTTGAGGATTTTCTCCTTCCTTAATAGGGACTTCATATTAGAGGGTAAAAAGTTTTCCTCCCTCCAACATCTTAATCATTCAACTACTAATCCCATGACTACCATAGCATCAACAACCACATTTCCCTCTCTAAAGATATGTTGTATAGAGAAATATTCAAACCCTATTAGGAGAGCTCTAGCATCTTCTAAGATACCCTCCAGATTCCAACCAACTATCTTAAAACCTTTAGTCACCTCAATTATTATCCTGGAGTCACCTTCAATTTCAATGGAATTAATTCCAATTGATAAAGTTATTCTGAGCCCCCAAAGCATGGTCATACCCTCTACCTGGTTAATAGTAAAATCTTTTAAGTTGCTAGTATAAGAAACAACTAATTCACCCTTGTGGTTCCTTATCACTCCTCCACCAACAACTTTACCTATCTTGCAGCACCATCAAAATTTAGTTTGTACCAAGGGGTCGAGGAGGTATCCATTTAGTGTTATTCTAAGCTAGCCTCTTGGTATTATCAAACTTAGAAAATGGCTTTAGAAGTTTTCAGTTTTTAGCTAGCAAAGAATCCCATTTAGTTGGAGGGTAGCTAGGGGTTTTCCGATTATTGACATAAATGTTTTCCAGTAGGAGTTTGTCCAATATTATTAGCACATTATCCACACTATTTTTAAAGTCTCAGATTTTGTAAATGTTACAAACCAGACTAAACCATGTATCAAGATGATCTTTCTCTATCACTTTCTCTATCTTTCTCCATCTTTCTCATTCTTCTATTTTGTGATTGGTTGCGCCATTTTTCCAATCTGCAAATTCATTAGTTGTTATCCTGGAATTAATGACTCAATAAGGTTTGATATAGTAATGAAAATGTACCAATAAAGCCTTAACTTGCAAAATCATTAGTTCTTATTTTTCAATAGATAACCCCAAAATGAGTTGGATAATAAATCATACTTATATGGTCACTTGGATATTCATTTTTTAGTAAAGCCTTCTTCAAGTAACCTTCCATAAGGCCCCGTTTGTTTGCAGGAATTGGAAGTGACACTTCCCGGTTTTGGGAGTGACACTTCTCGTTTTTGCAAATCCGCTGTTTGTTTCTCTAAATTGCAATTCTGGATTTGTCAAGTAAAACCAGGTTTAGACACCAAAATGAGTGGCATCATCTTCCTACTAATAGATGGAATTAGAAATCATATTCTGGTTTTGATATAATAAGGTTTTGAGTCAAATTCCAATTCCCCAAGATGCAAAACCGGGATTTCAAAACCTGATTTTGTGATAATAAGGTTTTGAGTCAAATTCTAATTCCCCAAACAAACGGGGCCTTAAAGCTTAAGCTAAAAAGAGGCTCAAGAATGACAATGGTAAAAGTGAATAGAGTTTGTAGGAAAAATATTGTGGTTCAACCTTACCAAAGCAAGAATTTGTTTACAATGAGACAAACCAAAAATAGTCTCCCTACTTCAATCTATGTATAACAAGAAAAAAGTGAATCCACAAATATTAGATTCTCAAACTCGAGTTAGGATTTTTGTAGCATTTGAAAAGAAAATATTGATTGCGAGTTAAATGTGATTTGATGGTGAAATTTGATTTGATTCAGAAAATGAATTTTATCTGATTGAGAGATGTTATATTTATTTTAGCAATATTTTGAAGGCTTGGTGGCCCTTTCTTCACGAAGTGACTTTCACCGTCTAGTAGAGCCATTATGGAGATTCTTTATTTGGTTTATTAAATTAATATATTACACTACGCGTTTCGTTAAAAATAAATAAAAAACAATTACACCCGATTACCTTTATGCAAGTACTACTTTAATAGAAAACGTGTTTTTAGCCACAAATACACTTTCTTCTCCATCCTAATTTCCCATGCGGACTCGTGATAAATCGGTGACAAAACATAGCTGGAGAAGTGTCCATTAATATCCTCTCCCCACGTGCATGCAATTCGCTTTGCAAACTGGATATTTGATTTGCCCCATGTTTTTCTGGTGCCAAATGACAGCCTTCGCTTTCTTAATCCTATAAATACCCTTCCTCATTATATCATTTCACCATACCCTCATTTTCAATTCCATCGCATTTGCCCTCAGTTTTGGTAAGAGATGTCTCAACCTCAGCTGTTCACCATCGATTTCTTGGGAATCGGAAGTCATCAGAATGAAATCTCCCAATTGGATTCCGCCATGGATTGCCACCAACAATCTCTGCACAGTCGATGTAAGTTATCTTGTTCAATCCACCACATTTTTCTGACATGATTTATGAAGAATTCGTTCGTTTAATACTGATATTGTTTGGGCTTTAATGTATGCAGCAATGCAGTCATGCCTGGGAAAGATAAAACCCCATATGTTGCAACAACTGCTCTCACACGGCCGTTTGAGCGATTCAGAATATTTTCACAGAGAAGGGCAGTTTGGGGTTTGTGAAGGAATTAAGACCCTGGATCTGTTTCCGCAGCATCCTCTAGGGTTTCAATCCAACGATCAACAGGAAAAGGCCCAATCGGTTTTGTTGGATACACAAATTGAAATTTCTTCTGAAGCTGTTACGACAAATCCAAGGCAAAGTGTTTCAAATTCAGAAGAATCCACAGAAGGGGAAAAGCAAAATCACGCTGTTGGGACATTAAATTCCAGTAAGTTATCCATTCAAATTTGTGACAATTTAGAAGGGGGAAAATCAATTATAGAGTACATTAATGAGGGATTAATTTTGTTATGCAGATCTTCCGATGGCTAAAAGGTTGTCCCTTCAACGATTTCTGGAAAAACGGAAGGACAGGTATGTCGAATTTCTTGCTTGATTTGTGATGTAAATTTAAAAAACAGAGGATTTCAAAGGTAAATTTTGACAAATTTGCTTTGTGTCTGTGCGCAGACTTAGCAGACTCACCCCTTACGTGACGTCATCGAAGTAAGGAATCTCAAATTGTATTTCTTTGTAAAAGGGAAAGTAAAACGAGATGAGTTGTTATTATCCGGAACGAACTTTCGGGGAAGCGGATTGCC
This sequence comes from Thuja plicata, assembly GCA_018584345.1. Lineage (NCBI taxonomy): Eukaryota > Viridiplantae > Streptophyta > Pinopsida > Cupressales > Cupressaceae > Thuja > Thuja plicata. The sequence continues at coordinate 422,953 of MU226000.1, forward strand.
ACTTGTTCCCACGCGTTTTAAACAATCTGATCTCCTTGGAATCAACCAGAAAAATATGTTTTAAATCACGAGGCCGGCATTTGTGAATATGCCGTGTAAAATACAATTCTTCTGCGGATATTCAATCAGAATTATATTATTTCAATTTAAGAATTTAAATACGGAGCTATCTTTAAATAAAGGGCCAGTTAAACATGGGATTTATGTGAATTTTTATTTAGTTTTGTGTTTATTTTGAGAAATATTTCGATGTATGTATATTATGATTTTGTGTTTATCTTGAGAAATATTTCGATGTATGTATATTATGATTTATTAGTTCTACCTAGTGTTTTCATGTTGCTTTTCCCATTAATTCATGCCGGGAAAACTTGTGAGCAATTGTTTTATTGTATGCTCATTTAAAATTATTCTATTAAAGTTGTATTTATCACATGTATTTCTATTTTGTGATTTTTGTCTTTTCCAATTTCTGATTAAAAAAAGAATCTCAAATTGTCTACTTTGTAAATGGGAAAGCAAAAAAGAGGACGAGTTTGTTATTATCGGGAAGGAAGTTTCAGGAAGCAGAGTGCAAATTGAGGATGTTCGCACCATGTTTGGACAAAATTCACATGTTACAATATTGAGAATCTGATCGCCATGCGCGCAAGTGCATATTGGAATCAACGAGAAAAAATGTTTTAAATCATGAGGTCGGCATTTGTGAGTATGCTCTGTAAAATACAATTCTTCTGCAGATATTCAATCAGATTATATTCTTGAGTAATATATTTTTTATTCCTTCATTTAAGAATTTAAATGCTGAGCTGTCTATAAGGCTGGGGTCTTATGGGAGGGGCTTTTAAAAAAAATAGAGTGAGTTATTTGCTATATTTTAGGTTTTAAAGGTGGTGGTCCTATTAATTTTGTAGTCTAGTTGAATTTAGAAGTTTAAACACCAACATTTAAGGAAGCGGGTGGTCTCATAAATACAATATCTAGTACTTTGTGTGCATAAAAATGATAAGTAAAAAAATTATTTTCCCTCCAATTTCTTTTTTGAAGAAAATTCTAAATTAAATGTTCCACAAGTGGCAAAAAACATTCCTAAGTTGGTGGGGACAATTTCTAGTCCCACCTTTTTTTCACCCACTTAAACATGCAATGCTAAAAGGTAGGAGCTCTTATTTTGAAGGAGAAGATTCTAAATAATCATGTAGCCAATCTAGAGCCAAGGTTGGTCCTCAGAAATCAACAGTCCTTGGTTGGCAAGATGTTGCTCCTTAGTGAGTATATTATAAAGGTTGGATGTGGGTTGGCCCCTCTATTATTGTTAGATACATTAGCATACCTTTGGCAATTTCTCCCTCTTCTAAAGAGATGTGGGCCCTAGGTATATTCCAAGATAGAGAAAAAATATCAGATTTGATAGGCTCATATGCTCTCTTTAGCTCGCAGGGTATAGGTGGCTCAAAAAGTTTTGGCCTCTCATACAATATACTTCTCTTCTTCTTGGTTATTAGCAAATTATCAAATGGATAAGCTAGATAGAATCATGTGAGACTTCCTATGGTCGGATGGTATGGGCTAAAATAAAGGGCACTTAGTGAAATGGGAATGGTGTTGTATGCCTAGGAAACATGGCAGATTGGGTCTGAGAGATTTGAAAGCTCATGGTATAGCTCTGGCCACTAAATAGATCTTTAAAGCCTACAAGGTAACGGGCCATGGAAAGTGCTCATTAGAAACAATATTATGAGATCCTCTATTAAAAAAAGGTAGGCTTTGGAAAGATCTAAGTTCTCTTTGTGATATCATCATGGGTGATTTTGATATTAAAATCTTTGGCTCTAGTGTGATTAATTTTCTCTGGAGGGCATGGACTTAGGTAAGAGGTTTACTATGCTCCAAAGATGCTATTGGTGGCCCCCCTACTTTTCTATTGTTGACACATCTCTCTGGTGGGGCATTGTACTAAATAACAAGCCACTTGCTCTCACTTAGAGCTGCTCTGCTAAACTTTGTAATGGAAAAAGGTATATCTCAGATTAAAGATATTTTGATTGACAATAGGCTAGTAACGTGTGATGAAAATAAGAATAAATTTGACATTCCCAACTCTCAGAAGAAAACATATTCTTTGATTCTCAAGGCTGCTGGTGATTTCTTTCTAGGGAAGATGGTTCTCAGTAATGATTTTCTGAATAAATTAAAATGGCAAGATGGATCCTCTTTAATGGAAATCTCCACTAAACATATTTATAATATGCTTAAAGATGATTCCTTAATTCTTTGGTGTTTAAATCAATTATGGGGCCTTGGATGCCCGGACTCCAAATGTCACTTTGTCCTAGACTTACTTTGGCATTAGCCCATTGAACCCAAGAAAGTCAGTTTTAGATGTATTTTTCTGCTAAAAAAACTTGTTGTAGGTCCCGTTCTCAATGTTGTTGGTATCTCACCTACTTTTTGTTCATTGTCTCATGTCCTTGAAACCATTGAACATCTCTTTTTCAATTGCAAATTTGCTATCATTATTTGGTCTTTATTTTTTGGTTTTCCTGTCACTTGGAACTCTCATCTCGACATCTCTTGGATTGAAATTCTTGTTGGTTATGTTGATTTGTTTGATGCTGATCTTAACAAGTTCTAGGTTGTCTTTTCAGTTGAAGTTCTTTGGTTCCTCTGGAAACAGAGAAATGGTGAGGTCTTCCAAGGTTAAATGAGGGAACTTACTAGGTTTAATCTTAAACTCACCCACTATTTCATCATGACATAGGTATCAACAATGCTCGAGATTCCAAAAAGTAGATTTATCATATTGATCCAGGAGGGTGCTCTCATCATTTACAAAGTAGATGTACAATCAACTCACTACTTCCATACTTAAAGTGTTATGCTGTTGGAAATACAATATGGGAAAGCAAGATGCTAAGAGGGGGGGGGGGGGGGGAATNGGGGGGGGGGGGGGGGGGTGAATCAGATCTTCAAATTTTATCTCTTAAAACAAACTGATCCACAATCATACATAAATGTAATTGATCTATCATCTAGTAGCATTCATGACAGTAAATAAATAACAAAAGACACAGAATTTTGGTAACCCAGAAACCCAATAAGGTAAAACTGGGGTGGGGATGACACCCACAAAATCTTCACTACTGCAGCAATAAAGTGTGCCTGTTAGGGCTACAAGATTTGATCACAATATGTAATCTACCTGGTTAAAGGTCTGCCCAGTTAAGAGCTACATATCATTACAATCTACCTTGTAAAAGGATTTGAACATACAACAAAGTAAGCACTCGGCTAAGAGATTTAGAAAGGTCTGTTAGAACCACTCTGTTAAGAGATTTCACCTGATACACTTGTTAGAATGTCTCAAGATCTGATCCTTTGATATGCACTCTGATACTGATAACGGATCTCCTCTTTTCAATACCTCCGATCTAATAATCTGATATATCTTTAATCTGCTGCTCACTGCACTTTCACTCTGCTAGATCTATGCTTCCTCTTTCAAAACAACCTTCGCATACCTCTCATGTACGCATACACCTTCTCTATCTGTGTGTTCACTCCTCTAATTAGGGTAAGAAACAATCTTCATATACTTTATGGATCTGGCAATTAGATCTAGATCAACGATCAGGATCAAATGCTTATGCTGCTTAGGCAATCCAATTTTCTGATTGGCTACATGCCACGTAGTGGGATCAAATAATTAAATGCGTGATTATCCCATTGAAAATATTAAATGCTTAGATAAGTCGGCCCAAAATAGTTTACCTCGAAATTAGTGTCAATCCTGACATACATAACAAAACTATCTTGCTCGGCACAAAAAGACTCTGGCACTCGGCATGGACTGAACTTGGTAACCGTGTGACTCAAAAACTATTATCTGCTCGACAACAACTGTGCCGGATAGCTCGGCCTATACTGGATAGCTCAGCCAGAGTGATGACCGGCTAAAACTGCTTAAATAAATGACTAAGTGTGGGACACTAATGATCAACAAAACTTAGAGATCAACAATCTCCCCCTTTGATATTAGTGGCAAAAGCACTAATCATTTACATTCACAAAATTTGCCTAAGTACACAATGTACTCCCCCTTAGATTATACTTCATACTTCATTCATTATCTACATAATATGCACGCCTTCAACAAAGATATTTATACCTGTTTTGACACATCTTTTTCTGTTTCATGTCCTTTGCCTGTTTCCTGTCCTGTTTCCCCCTTGTTTTTGTCACTAATAGCTGTGGGGGTTAAGTTGTATTTGTCCAAAAATGGTTTATGAAGCTATATAATCAATGCAAAAGATGTATCCCAACTATCCTTAACAAACTTCATAACTTCCAACTTAACTTCTAGCTCGGCAGCTAGACTTACCAAACTATTTGCAGTAGAGAGATGAGAATCTCTCTTGACCAATTCTCTTGCAGTTGTGAGTTCCTTCTGAATAACCTCCAGATGAGGTATCAAATTAGCCTGAATTGTTATTAGTTTGGCCCTGATTCGGCCATCTTCAACCATAAGCTCGGCTAATCTACTCTGTCCATGAGTCAATCTATCAAAATGGATGGAGCTAGAACTAGCATCCATGCTCAATGAACTTTCTATTGACTTCATATCTAAATGTAACTTCTCAATAAGCTGTTGATTCTCCTTTGTAAAGAATGTATCATCACATAATCTTTTGTATAATGAAAAGACATTATTTGCAACTTCCTCAAGAATCTAAATAAGAGAAGAAAGTTCAACCTGTTTGGTAGCAATCTCTCTAGATATCTTCTCCAAGACTTTGTTCTCAAATCTTCTCTCGGACCATTGCATCAATTTGTCATTGGCCTCAATATTTTCATCAGTCACTTTCTGCACAATGTGAACTAACTGTTCTAGTATTGGTGCTTTCTGATTTTCATCTTCCATATCAAAAGCTTTAACGAAAATATCCTTTATGTCATGCAGAACTTGCTTCTGCTTTTGTTCCCTCTTCATTTCTTCTTGTCTCTTTTTCCTCTTCAATAGGTCTTGAAGGGTCTAAATTTTCTCATATGTCAAATTCTCAGGATCCCATTTAGGAATCACAATGACCTCATCCAATGTGATATTTAAGTTGGGTGACTTTTTCTTGTTTAACTTCCTCTTCTTGAGCTCTGGTGAGCTGGAACTCGGCTCAATTTCTGTGATCTCTTTCCCTTTGTCAGTATGAATTTCAATTGCTACCTTCATCTGAGTAAAGATCTCCTGTGGATCAGGTATACTTTCTATTTTGGGTCCAGTGGGAGTAGATGTTGCAGAGTGTGGTAGATCCACCAACACTTGTATAGCCTCTTGTTCTATAGGTTTATTTGCAATTTCTTCCATCTTATCTCCACTCTCTAAAACTATTTGTACAACCTCTAAAATAGATGGATTAGTATTGATTACCTCCTTTTCTCCTTCTTTCTCTATCTTGGCCTCAGTTGTACGAATGGGTGATTGTACACATGTGTCTGTTGGCTCATTCTGATCCTTGGCATCCACAATGCTGTCCTCTCCAAGTGTAGTGTCAATGGGACTATCCATTCTTAAATCTACAGTTTTCCCATCTCCTATTTTCTCTTGTGGTTCTGCCTCAGTCTCTGCTTGATCATTAGCAGTTTCTTCTTCCATTTCCTCCGGCTCTGAGGTGCCTTCACCTTTCTTATCGACCTTCTTAGTGATTAACCCAAAGGTTTCCTTCCATATTCTGGTGCTCTGTTGAACTACTCCTTCAACATCATTCTTCAATATTGCATAGACTCTTTGTTTAGGAATAAAATTCCTTTGATATTGTTCAATGAATTTTGCTATTTGTTTCTTGGTTAGATTAGGGATAACCTTAGCTAGTGTTCCTTCCCTTATCTGTCTTTCACTCAGTAAAGCATACTGCCACTTTTGTGATAAAATATCATAAAGTTTTGTAGGAATAAGATTTCCTATTTCTACAGGTGTCATCTTGTATGTACACATCATATCTAGCAATGCTTCCTGAATCTTGTGTTTTTTAGCTATGCTTTGCTTCCATACTAAATAAATTGAAATCCTACTAAACCAGTTGTACTCCTAATATTCTTGCATACCTCATCAATATTGGTCATTGGTTTATGTGATGTTGTAGGTATGTTGCTAGGTTCATCAGTATCTATCTTCTTCTCATCTTCTTCATCACTCAGGATTAGTTTTCTCCTCGGTCTTTTCTCAAGTATGCTCAGCAGTGCCTTAGTTTGAACTTGTTTTCTCTTTCCCAAACTGCTCTCACCAGCACTCTTCTTTGTATATACCTTTGTTGACTCATCTTGTGTAGAAATAATTGATACCCTTGTCCTAGGCCAATTAGCAACAAGAGGGGTAGCCTTAGGTTTTTCTTGACTTGGTTTAGTTTCCTTGGCAACTACTAGCTGATTCCCTTTTCCTTTCACAGTGATATCCTCTTCAGGTTCACTCTCTTCTTCTTCACTAGACATATCTTCTCCATGTCCTATTGACAAACCCAAAGGTGCATCCTCTACTTCCTCATCACTCTCAATTCCAACCATTTTCTTCAGATTTTTGACAATCTTATTCCTTTTCCTCTCCATAGTGCCAGCCTTCAAATCCATAGAGATTTTGGACTTTGCTTCTTCATAGTTTCTGAAACATTTTGCTGCACTATCAATTTCCTCTGCCAATAGAGTTGTTATTGCTGCGGATGTCTCATTAACATTCACTTCACAAGGTAATGGCCTTAGCCATGATACCCTTGGCACTACTGCCTGCACATAGGTGTAATATGTGTCTACTGGGAAACATACATCCTCATAATGTTTCTCAACAAGTGATCTGGGAATTCTACTCCTCAATCTCATATTTTTCTTGAATTCAACAAAATATGTTCCCATCACATTGTCAAAGTTATCACCTAATTGCTGGATAAATTCATTGATTTGCTATGTGATAGGTTTGTCTGTTTTCCAAATTATGTTCCCAAAGGTAGGAAATGTATTCTGTATGTATAAAAATATACAAGTGAGGAGAGATCCAAACTTACATATTGATTTCTTTTCCTTTCTAATTGAAGCAAGGTTCTCGGACAATTGCATCAGTTGAAGCTCGACAAGGTCATAATTATGATCCTTCTTCACAATCTTCCAAGCCTGGTCAAATGCAATGCATGGGACACTATCTAGTCGGCTCGACTGATAAAAATTATGAGCAATAACCCTGACCACAAAATCAAGCTCCAAATCTTTGATAGTAGAGATCGTCATCCCTCTTTTGTTCCAAATGGCTCCAGTGAATTCTTCTATGTTTTCCTTACTCTGACATCTCATTGTCCTCCTTCCGTTAACAATTGGATAACTAGTTACACGATGGATGATTTCCTTTGTAATCTTAACTAGTCCATTTTCCAGCCATATGTTCATGTCATGTACACGAATCAAAACAATTTTGATCCATTCCATTCTGAATTCCCTTAGAAAGTCTAGGGCACAAGTTAACCCTCTCTCAGCTAAATGTTTGAGTTCATCTTTTAGGGCTATGTCTTTGCACAATTTGTTGAAAGATTCTTTTAGCTCATGATCGCCAACTTCACTTATCTTGCACATATAACATGACCTAATTTCATTAATCATGAGTACCTTAGGTGGAATCGATGATAGGGCTCCAGTTAGATCACCCTGGATGACACTCTCAGGTACTACTCGGAAGTTAGGAGGCACACAGATGTCGCTCCTTACCAATTGAATGTTTAGAAACTCCTCCATACTCTTTGCTGCTATGGAAGAACTAGCGGCCATGATTCCAAATGAAATAGGGTTTCAGAAGATGATGAACATAATACCTTGGCAGATGTCAAAATTCACACTTTTACTCAGGGTAGCCAATGAAACGCTGTAAAAGTCTTCGAAAGATCTTTGTAGAAATCAAGTTCGCTAATTGCTCCAACACTCTATGAATTTTTGAAATCGCAAGGTGAAAAATAAGTAATGAACGACTCACTCCTTTATAGGCTCCAACGGTTTAATAGTTAGGTTTGCAATAAATTTTCTGTTTGTTGAGTGAGTGCCAAACAGTTATCCTCGACCAACTCACAAAACTCAACTATCTCTTGGTCGCAACCCATACCAGCTCGGCATACACTAGAGAACTTGATCTCAGTGTAAAATAACACTGTTGCTCGGCACTTGTAGTGCATATTGACTTTGCTAGATACATGTTTTCAAATTTTTGTCCCGATGCATCTCAACATATGTAGATATGGACTTTTGCACTATATATGTTAGGAACTGATAAAAGATATGAGATGTAAAAATAGGTCCTTACATACCTTTCTTGCTTAATTAGTGATGGTGTGATCACTTGATCCATTGGATTGGGTGACCTCGGCTTCAGTAGCTTCACTGCTGCTCGGTTCTATTTTTCTTACCCATGTTTGATTCATCTGTGCTCTAATTTCCTCAACAGTAGGAGCAGGTACTCTTATCTTGCAATCCTTCCTAGTGTGACCGATTTTCAGACAATTATAGCAAACTAGGCTTCCGTTCATCTAACTCTTAGATTTTCCTTTGAAATGTGTCTTTACGCAATTTTTTGGAACATGCACATACTCACCACAGTAGTGACAACTATGCCATGTGTTGTAATCCCAATTGTAAGTGTTACCTTTCCTTGGTACTTTTGCTTGTGTCTTTGATGTCCATTGTTGTTTAGCATTAGATCTACAATCTTGTGCTCTATGTCCAAGTTTTTGACAATTGTAACAATACCCATTGAATCTAGGTGTGGGAGGTGCAATATTTGCCTTTGCCCAACATTCATGTGATTTAAGTCCAAACTTTTTATAGTTAAAGCAATAACCATTGAACTTAGGTTTAGGATTGGACTTACCATTCTTTCTTTGGCAGATGTTTGCAGTGTGTCCTGGTTTTCCACAGTGATGGCATACAGGCTTGTTGTTCTTTGACTTTGCATTCATCTTTTCACCAATCTTAGATGATTCTCCTTTCTAAGTAGATGTCAGTTGTTCGATATGACCTAATCTAGAAGAATCTATAGATCTCCTTGACACTTCCATCAGATTTTCAAAATGAGTCAAAGCTTCATTGTGTTTTTTCAATCTTTCATTCAGTTCTTTCTTAGATCTCAATTCATCTTTCAATTGACTGTTCTCAGATCTCAGATTTACAATTTCTATATCTTTCTTACTGATCTCCTGATTTGCAAGTAGCAGTTGATTCACCATGTCAACCTGATTATTTTTCATCATTTGTACTTCATGTGTCCTTTCATCAAGTCTGATAGTCATCATTCTTTTGTCTTCTTCAGCCATAGCTTTGTCATCTTCAACTTTCTTCTTTTATTCCACTACTTCACACAGTCTTACTGTTTGCATTTCTTGTTCTCTTTTCAGGTTTCTGACTTCTTCACACAATGTGTTATTCCTTTCCAGTAGATCTGAAATTGCTGCATTGCTCTCAGTAGAGTTTCCATTCTGAAATAGGTTTGCAGTGTCTTCTTCCTGATAATGAGTGTCAGTCATTTTTTTGGCCAAATCTTTCCTAGATATCAAGGATTTTCTAAATTCTTGTCTTGCTGTCTCAAGCTGATGTAATGCTAGCTGAATTTCCATCTTTTGATTCTCAATGACTTTACCCAATTTGTAAATCTCCATCTCAAGATATGTACTTCTCAAGTTGATTAAAACCTTTTGTAGGAGAACTGAGCTCTGATACCAATTGTTGGAAATACAATATGGGAAAGCAAGATGCTGAGACAGGGGGGGTGAATCAGATCTTCAACTTTTATATCTTAAAACAAACTGATCCACAATCATACATAAATGTAATTGATCTATCATCTAGTAGCATTCATGACAGTAAATAAATAACAAAAGACACAAAATTTTGGTAACCCAGAAACCTAATAAGGTAAAACTGGGGTGGGGATGACACCCACAAAATCTTCACTGCTGCAGCAATAAAGTGTGTCTGTTAGGACTACAAGATTTGATCACAATATGTAATCTACCTGGTTAAAGGTCTGCCAGGTTAAGAGCTACAGATTATTACAATCTACCTTGTAAAAGGATTTAAACTTACAACAAAGTAAGCACTCGGCTAAGAGATTTAGAAAGGTCTGTTAGAACCACTCTGTTAAGAGATTTCACCTGATACACTTGTTAGAATGTCTCAAGATCTGATCCTTCGATATGCACTCTGATGCTAATAACAGATCTCCTCTTTTCAATACCTTCTCTGATCTAATAATCTGATATATCTTTACTCTGTTGGTCACTGCACTTTCACTCTGCTAGATCTATGCTTCCTCTTTCAAAACAAACTTCGCACATCTCTCATGTATGCATAGACCTTCTCTTTCTGTGTGTTTACTCCTCTAATTAGGGTAATAAGCAATCTTCATATACTTTATGGATTTGGCAATTAGATCTAGATCAACGATCAGGATCAAATGCTTATGCCGCTTAGGTAATCCAATTTTATGATTGGCTACATGCCACGTAGTGGGATCAAATAATTAAATGTGTGATTATCCCATTGAAAATATTAAATGCTTAGATAAGTTGGCCCAAAATAGTTTACCTCAAAATTAGTGTCAATCCTGACATACATAACAAAACTGTCTTGCTCGGCACAAAAAGACTCTAGCACTTGACATGGACTGAACTTGGTAACCGTGTGACTCGGCAACTATTATCTTCTCGACAACGGTTGTGCCGGATAGCTCAGCCTATACTGGATAGCTTGGACATAGTGATGAACGGCTAAAACTGTCTGGATAAATGACTAAGTGTGGGACACTAATGATACACAAAACTTAGAGATCAACAATGCTCGATCGGACAGAATTAGATATGCTCAAACAATTGGTCAAAGACAAAGGTATCAACATAGGGAAGGAAAATGAAAAGATTATGGCTACTCATGGACCTGATACTCTGAGATGGGAAGCAGCTGTTGAAACTCCTAAAGCAGTGGACCCTCCCCTAGGAACCTTTGAGACAGATTGTGATGAATGCAACAATAATATTATTGACTTGTCGGATTAGTCTCAGTTGTTTCTCATCTTTTATGCATATGTTTATGACAACTTATAAAAATTTGTGTATATTCATATTTTGAAAGTGAAAAAAAAATGTAATATGACAACCATATGCTAAGTGCTAGATCCTAAATTCAGTTTAGAATGCTTGGATTGATTAGATACAATACCCTCTTATTTTTTGTATGTATGAAGTTGTACTAAACTATCATTAATATAAAACAATGATCATGTAGCCAAACAAAATTTTGTTATAGAATCACCCTCTTCCTCAAAAATAGAGCTTAATCCTCCTCATGAGACCCCTACCTAAATGGTGAGGTAAGTATGAGATTTTTTTGATATTTATGTCAATTTCTATTTAGTCTTGTGTTTATTTTCTAAAATATTTTGATGTAAGTGTATTATGATTTATAATATGATTTTGTAAGAGGTTAACCAATTTTTTAATTTATATAAATATACCTACATACATTTATTCTATTTTATTATAAATATGTATATTACATTTATATTATTTATCAATTTCACCTATGCATTAGATTTCTAGTATGTTCTTATAATTCATTCATTATTATATAGTTACCTTTTTTTCCTATGTATTAAGTTTCTAGTATGTTCTAATATTTCATTCATTTTTTTTTTTGATCGGTAAAAGGCCGTAGCCAGAATTTTATTAATATTAAAAATAATTTTTACAGTATAACCCCACTCGCTGCGGGCGCTGGTAGGAAAGAGTGGGGTCGAGAAAACCTCCAGCCTTGCCCGGGACAAAAGTCCTATACCTGATATAGAAATATACGTGGGCATTCCCACGACTCAAGCTTTGTCAAGATTTCATAAATACATAGGTCCGTGGGCATACCCACTACCGAAAAAATTTACAATTTACAAATTTTAATGACCATGATAGTTACAATTTTGATCACATTTTGAGATATCATTCTGCGGTCCTATAACTTCAGAGGGAGCTTATACTTGGTGCCGAGTTGAGTCCTTCCCCCTGAAATGCATAACAGTTTCTTCGACAACCAATGGTCAACTTATCA
>MU226000.1:475082-495728 GCA_018584345.1 Thuja plicata
ACTATCTATAATCCAGATATCATTTTTACTAATCTTAGATATGAGTGCAGTTTCTTCATACCTTTCATCTTCATCTGAATCATCCTTCACATCTACAAACACTATCTCAACATCATCATCCGGTTCGATGTTAGTATCTTCATCTTTGCAAGCAGCTAGATAGCTAGCCTTCTTGCCTTTGTCCTTGTAATTGTGGGTATTACTTCTTTCTGATCATCGGTAACCTCTACAATCTTTGTTATCACCTATGTCAGATTTCTTCTCAAAAGATCTTTTATCATTTCTATCATCTTTTCTTTTAGGACATCTTGCAGTAAAGTGTCCAGTCTCTTTACAATTAAAACATACAAGTGGTAACTTACCTTTGTATTTACCTTTGCCTCTTAGCATTCTTCTTGCCATGAGTGCTTCAATTTCATCTAGATCTTCTTCTTCACTTTCACTTTCACTGTCTCTTCTAGATGAGTGTCTCTGACTGGATATGCTTATTCTCATAGAAGACTTGAATGCAGACTCTAAGCTTGGTAAGACACTATTATCAAAGTTATTCATCTCAAATGAAATCAGTCTACCAATCAGGCTATCCAGAGTGACTGTATTATTTTCTACTGCTCTCATTTCTTGAATAGTAGAGACTCTAATAGCATATATAGGCAATATGGTTCTTAGGATTTTACTTACCACTGTCTCCTCTCCAAGTGTACCTCCAACACCTCGTATAGCATTGACTAGTTATTTTATTCTTGTGCTGTACTGTGTGATGTTTTCACCTTCTTTCATTATGAGATCATCAAACTTTCCTTTAAGAATTTCTTCCTTGGCTCTCAGAACATTTGCATCACCTCCATGTACTAGTTTCAACTTGTCCCACATTGTCTTTGCATTTTTGCAATCTTTGACATCCTCAAATTAAACATCAGAGAGTGAGGCTGAAAGCTCTACAACCATGCAGTTATGTTCATGCTTTACTCTCAATTGATCTTTTGTCAATGGTCATGTAGGCAACACATATGCAGTATCTAAGTATTGAGTAATATCATTGCCAATACCTGATAAGTGAAGCTTTATCCTGCTTTTCCATGAAGCAAAGTTGTCCTTGTTCAACTTGGGTTTATCTCATCTGTTCATCTTGTGATCTTTACTTAGGTCTTGAAACCTTCCTTCTAAGCACACAAGCTTTCATACCAATTGTTAGTAATAACTGAGAGGGGGTGGGGGGTGAATTAGTGGCCTCAAAAATTTATCCTTTTAAACTTCAATCCACCAATTGATACACCTCAGATTATTAAGTCCCTACAAGATGTATGCCTTTGCAATAGTTGAAATAAATAACTGTCTGTCGATTTACCTTGTCTGTCCTTATTCTCCTTGATAACCGATAAGTAGTAAACTATATTTACCGATACTTAGTAAATATGCTGAGTATACCAATCAATCCATAAATACTTATGTAAAATGTAAAAGACTAAAGTAATAAACCATACACACATAACACAAGGATTTTAAAGTGGAAACCCTGTTAAGGGAAAAACCACTGGGACCGATACCCCAAATTTTCACTCTTCTGAAGTTAGCCTTGTTAGGAGCCAACCCTGTTAAAGGTTACAAACACACTGTTAAGTGTGACCTTTTTAGAGGATTTTTATATATAGGTTGTCACTAAGTATCTAGCATCTATGCTACCATCTTTGAATTAGTCTCTTGACTGTCAATAGGCTTTATGCTAATCTTACTACCATCCTTGAATCAGCCTTCTTCTTAGACTATCAATAGGCTTTAGGTAAGACCGATGCTACTATCATGAGTCAACCTTCTGGTAATCTGTTAGGATATAACTCAATTATAAAAGACTGTTAAGTCCTACTCTGTTAAGAGACTTAATGCTTCAATGGTTAAACTGAAACAAAATGACCCGTTTCTAATGCAACTAAATTATAGATTTTTAGATCTATTTACTTACAATATCTTTCTGATTAATGTATCAATTCAATTCCTTTGTACTTAACTCTTTCTACTCTGTGATGCTGTGCTTTTCTATTCGTTGGTGTCTGCAAAATTCTTTAGCTCTCCCTTAGCTTGATTGACCAGGACTACATGAAGTTTATCCTTCATCAGTTTCTCTTCAGCATCTTCTATCAGTTCACTCCCCCGTGTATCTGATTGCATACAGAAATGAATTATGCTTGTCTCTTATATAGACAAGATATTCCTTAATTCTTGGTTCTTGGTGTGAAAAACAATCTAGGCAAATTGATTTATGGCTTTAACTCCTGATTTATCTTGTAGTTATCTTCTTACCAGCTGTAAAAATCAATTGCTTAACTGTGGTTTGAATAAAACAAATAAAACAACCAGTTAAGTCTATCCTTTAGCTCTGCCAGCTAGATATTTTTTCATTTTTTGATCTCTCTATTATGTCAGTCAATTCTATAGTTTTTCACTGGTGACAACTGCCAGTTCTATCGGTGCAACTTCAGTTAGCTTCGGGATCTTCGTTTGTCGGGCATCATTGGATCTTGCTCATCAGGCAACACTATTTTTAGCTCGTCGGGCATCTTGTGATTCTTCTTCATTGGGAAACACTATCTTCTGCTCATCGGGCATCACTGTGACTTTATATCTATCTTTACCAATGGTGTACACTCCGCCTGTGTAGTCTGTCACTTGGTGAATACTAGACTTTTATGCATTGCTGAAAGCATAACCTCTGTTCTATTGATTCTTTGAAGTCTTTGGCATTATGTATATGACCATTCAGATGATATCAAGTTGACATTAATGACAATACAAATCATTAACTGATTTAATGTCTTGCATCATCTTCAACTTAATATAGTGAAACATTTAATCAGTTACATGTAATCAGACCCGATGTCATGAAAGTGAGTGATCCAAAAGATGGACATGTCAAGGGGTTTTTGATAACAAATGTTGCACTTTATGTCCTTCATTTTCGATCAAGACCAAGGGATCAATTTGGGTAAGATGTGGATAGGATAGCACAATCAAGATAAAGGGGTGATGGAGGTTATTAGGGGATGATTTGGGATTATGGAAAGACTGCTTAGGAATAATGAAGGTGGATTGGGGAGAGGCAAGATCATGATAGGGTAGCATGGATGAAACAAGTAAATAAGTTGATGGAAAGGATAACGGTGTCAACATACTTGATGCTCATGGATGTGTTCAACCTTGTCAACCAAAGGCAAGAGAGGGAATATGGATGAAAATGAGATGAATGATAGAATATGGAAGATGGAGGATAACATGGATGAAACTTGCCCCTAAGTGTAGAGTGCAAGAGGAAGGAATTACGCATGATGCTTGTTTGCTAGGTTTTCATCATGGTACTTATCCAAGGTGCCACAAGAAGTGGTTTTCACCATAGGACAGATTTATTTCTCTTTACTTTTGCTACCAAGGCACCTGTTTTACCAGGTTTTTACCAAGGCACTTTTCTCTTTTTTAAATTTTTTCTTTTTTTGTATTTTTCAAAATTTTCCCAACATTTGGATCTTTGGACAATGCTCTTTTGAAAGATATGCTATAATAAACCATGGTGATGGCTAGGATGCTCAAAGATATTGATAAGATGATGAAAAAGGATAGATATGGAAGATAAGGGTAGATGGTGGTGATGGTTTTATGCCATAAATTGGATAAGAGGGATGGAAAGATGGAAAGTAGGTGTTGGATAATGAATGTGAGGATAAGAAGAAGGTCTGTTGTGAATGGAAATGTTGGCAAGATCAACTGTGAAACACACTTTGAAGGGTGGTGGAATGATGGAGGAACAATGGATGGAGGAGGTGAGGATGTAGCTAAAAAAGTGGATTTTGGGATATAGGAACCCAAAGTAGACTTGGAAGGTGGAAAATCTTTGGAAGGAGATGGAGTGGAAGCCTTTGGAAGCTTGAATGTCAAGTTTGATTTTTCTTTCGTGTGCAAGTCTTTCAAAAGTGACTTGGGAATCCACATAATCTTTGATTTTTCTTTCTTTTGTGATGCTTTTGAATGCATTTCTTCAATGAGGGATTTAGGAACCCACATTTTCTTTGATTTTTCTTTTTCCTTGGTAGACCTTTGTGGCCTTTTGGATATTTCTTTTTTCTTTTCATTCACATGTCGATTAGATGGGACATGGTGATTTTTATACAAATGTGGATTCTTGAATTTTTTATTTTTATGTTGCATCCAAATTGCTTCCAAAAGAGTTAGGAATTTTGGGTGAATAGGAAGAATATGGAGGGTTCATATGGAGTGGTGTTTGGAAATTCTTCAAGTATGTGTGCCTTCGTTGATCTTGATACATGGTATGGTAAGTGAAGGGAGAGTTAGGGATGGTAGGAATGGTTGAAGGAGGAATATATGGACCCAACATGGATGGAAGGGATGAAGACTTGAACTTTGGGACATAGGAACCCAAAATGGATTTGGAGGATGGTAAAGGCATATGGTTGCGTTTGAATGGAGGGAGATAAGGTGTGAAAGGGATATCAATATCTTTGGCATGAGTTATATTTCCAAGGCTCTCATCTTTAAGATTTATCTTTATACCAAATGGCTCACGAGTAGCTTTCATAGGAACAACTTTGATAGGAACAACTAAATCTTGAAGGGATTTATTCTCATGCAAGGAATTTGGAGGAATGATGGTTTCTTGAGGTGAATATGGAGGAATATGACAATGAGTTGATGGGGTATTTCAATCTTGACAAGGATCTTTGGATGGTGTAGTGAGGGTTCTTTGCTCTTGATTTTCAATATGTTCATAGGAAATGGTGGAAGGGATATCTTGATCTTGCTTGGGAATTGGACTAGGTATAGATCTTGGGAGGACACTTTGTTTGTGAAATGGAAGGATATTAGCTTGGAAGACATGAAAGGGTGCAAGGGGATCATCACAAGCTTCTATGGATATGGGACCTTCATCAAATATGGGAGGGGATTGGATAACATCTTGATCTTGATCTTTATTGATACTTGTTTCTTTTCTCTTTGGATTATCCTCCTGACATGGAGCCACTTCTAAGGAAAAGGTAGATGTTTGAATATGTGTGGGGAATGTTTGGAAGAATGATGGAGAATACTTTTGAATAGGCATTGAAGCAAATGAAGCTTTGGGGTCCAAGATCTTTGAAGCATGGAAAAAATTTGCAACAAGATGTAAGTTAGCTTAGGTTTCTTTTAGAGGTAGCCCTTGAGGGTAGACATAGTCAATGGGAAAAATGCCATCATTAGGTTTACTCTTTGATGGAGGAATTTTGGATAGTTGTGAAGCTTTGTGAGATGGACGAAGGATGAAAGGAGTAAAGGCTATGGGAGAAACCTTGATAGATAGGGGTGTGTGCATTAGATCTTTCTTGAGAGTGATACCTTGCTCTTCATTCTTTTTATTATCTTGATCACAAATAGGGTGGTCATTAAATTTTCCTTGATCCAAGATAGGTTTGTTGCACTTAAATGTTTCATTCTGTGAAGAAGATGAAGATACAAATGGCCCATCATCATAAAGAAAAGGAAAAATTGATCTTAACAATGGTGTGTTAGATGATGTATCCTTTTGTTTTTCCTCATTCTTCCTTAAGGTTGATATATCATCATTATGAGAAAGGGTAGCTCCTAATTGAGCAAAATATGCTTCTTTATCCCTCTTTAAAATTTGTTCCATGATTTTGAGGAATATGGGATCTTGGGATGCCTCCAATATTGCATCGTCAGTTACTTCATTGTATTGAGTCCTATGGAGATTTTGATCTTGATTTTGATAATTGTTCTCCACCATAGGGTTGATTTGTTTCTCAAATAGATTCATCATTATGAATGGTTGAAGTAATATGATCTATTTGTTGCACTAGATAAAAATAACTCTATAAAGGGTATCCAAATATGATTTCAGAATCTTTCCAAACCCTCGAGAAATGCCCCATGTTTGCCCTTCTTTTTTTTTGGGCGGCACTTGCCTGTGTGTAGGAGGCCTTTAAATGTTTGTAAGCGGTTACTGAAATTCTTGTATGCGGCACTCTGCAGTTAGCAAGCGCTGTTTTCCTGTTGATAGGTGGTTTCCAGTGGCTTGCACGACTGTTAAATGTTTACAGGCGGTGTTTTAAAAGTTTTAAGTGGCCCAGTTTTATTTGTACGTGACTCTGAAGTGTTGGTACGCGGTGCTTTGCTGATCAAAGTTGAATTTATCAATTTTGTTGTTATTTTCTGGATTTAAAAATTTAAAGGCTTTGATCAGATTTTTCAAAAAAAGAATCTTGCATGAAAACAAAGTACA
Organism: Thuja plicata; assembly: GCA_018584345.1. Taxonomy (NCBI): domain Eukaryota; kingdom Viridiplantae; phylum Streptophyta; class Pinopsida; order Cupressales; family Cupressaceae; genus Thuja; species Thuja plicata. The sequence goes on from MU226000.1 coordinate 481,363, forward strand.
ATCTCAACACACACATCAAAGTTGTACCATATCCCTAAAACCACACTAAAAGTGTATGTTCTTGGATGTTTTACAGGCATGCACACGAATTTCTTCCAAACAATCTACCTTAGAGTCAAAAAAATTTGGCTTGTAACAATGGCTCTACAAAGGTAGGTCTGCTATTTTATCAAGGTTTCTAATCCCTTCCATTCTAAATCTTGCCAAGATCCTTTACCCACTTCTGAGCTTCCCACACGCATGAAAGTATGATTTTACACAATCCCGAAGGACTACTAGAGGAAGTGAGGATGGCTTGCACAAGGTTTAGTCACTTTCTGATTAAGGTAAAGTGCATTTATTTATAGTGGGTCAGAAGACATCATGGTAAAAGTGAATATCTCCCACTTTGGGTTGTTCCCTCTCACCGTCCTCATAAGGCAAATCTCAGGAGGCAGGCCCTTTAAAGCTCTATTTAGCTAGCATGTATATGGAAAGAAAGAATTGAACTCAGTCCAACAAGTTTGGGAATCTAATTCACTCAAAGAGTGAAGAGGATATCCCTATTGTTTTCCTTTGTTCCAAACACCTCAAGCAAAAATTGTTCATTTTCAACCTTTTGACAAGGAGGTTCTTAAAAATGAGATGTGTGGTTCAATTCCTTATTCTTTTCATTGCACTAAATTGACTTTGCATGTTTGGATTTTTGATTCACTTCGAAAAGTGAAGAGCATATGCTTAATGCTTGTTCAATTTAGACAATTAAAAGGGTTTTCGTAATTACTACATTTAAATGAAATGCCACAATTTAATCAATGCAAGCTTGTCAAGATAAATACCTCATTTTCGAAGCTAGCAAAGGCTAGGCTCATTTTTTATTGATTTGGCTTATTTCAACACACCTAGTGGCGATCATTCCCACTCTGGCTCCTCCAACAAGTTAGTCAACACAAATAGAGACAAAGTGAAGAAAACTTGCAAAATAAAATGACAATTTCCCTCCTAAAAGCTCTTTTAATCAAATTAGTCAAATCAAAGCTTAAAGAACTTAAGAACAGAAATTAGTCAAAGAGTGGGAAACTTTTCTTTATAAGAAAAAAACACTTTAATGTAATGATCATAAAGGTGTTCTTCTTCAAATAAAATCTCTAAAAGATTAGCTGCATGTATTTGTTTATCATTTTTAGCCTTAATCCTTACCTCTTTGCTAGGCCTTGTGACTCGTTTCTCTGGTTTTTGCACTTTCGGGTGATTTTTCATCTGCAGCAAAGAAAAAATAGAGAGTCAAAATAGTGAGTAAACCTTTAAAAACTTGATTTAAGGAAGAAAGACCTACGTGACATTTAATAGCTAATAAGTGACATTTAGATGTTACTATGTGTAAATAAAAACTTTCAAAGCGGCTTTTAAATCTTAATAGGCAGCTCAAAAAAATCCACAGGTAGCCAAATAAAAATGAGAGGCGACACAAAAAGTATAAAATGCGGTCAAGTGTTGCTGGAACGCGGCTCTTGAAAGTTCACAGGTAGCACACTTTATCTGACAGGCAGCACACTTTATCTCCCAGGCGGCACACTTTATCTCATAGGCGACTGAAGAAAGATTGACGAAGATGAAACAAATTCCGTAGGCGGTGCTTTACTGTTCACAGGCAACTTTGAACACTGCATAGGCGGCTCTTCTCATATTTTCCTACAAAATAACACAAAGAATAATGTAAAACACACAAAATATCAAGGTAAAAATGTTAGAAATGAGGCTTAAAGCCCCACGGTGGGTTCCATTTGTGTGTGTATGATTACACCTTCATTAAATTAGGATTAGAAACAACAACTCTATGGAAAGAAAATGCTATTTAATCTAAGAATTGAAGTTTAAAACCCATGACATCTCATGGTTCTCTATCTAAGCTTTGTTAAGAGAGTTCTCAGTCTTAATCTCTCCCAAGGACAATCCTATAATGAGAAGTAAATGATAAACAATGCTATAATCTAGCTCAAAATGCTCCAAGATATGCTATAAACCAACAAATGCTTCTAAACATGATATTCTAAATGCTATGCGAATGCTGAAGTATTATCAAAAGCTCTCAAATGCTCTCCAAATGGCTATAATAATGATGCTTTGATCTTGAAATTCTTGGATCCCAAACACAAAGAAAATGGCTTATATTTATAGTAATTTCCCAAGGGTAGGGGGTAGAGTGAGTTGATCATGATCAAGCTTTGGTTAAGTGAAAATATTTGAGGTGTTTTCAAATGGAGGGAAAGTTGGTTGGTTGTCCTCAAAGAAATTAAGAATTAAATAATTCAATCATTTAATTAATTTAGCCAGGTAAGAGTGAATGGGTTGGATTTGATCTTTTTGATTTAAACTATACAATTAATTGATTATAATCAATTGCATAATTTTGATTAATCCCTTTTAGGCTTAAATTTAATTATTTCATTTCATGATTATTTAATCCTTTGATTTAATTTGATTTTTGTCCACTTTGCTTGATAAATATCCATTTGATTTGACCCATTTTAATTCAGTCAGATGAGATTTGAGACATTTGGTTGAGATTTACAATTTTGAATGCTTAAGATACACTTGGTCAAATTTAGGTCTCTACATATACCATAAGCCATATTCCTCAGTATTCTTCAGATATCTTAGGATTCTTTTCACAACAGTCATATGTGATTCCCTTTTATTAGCAGAAAATCTTGCAACTATTCCTACTGCATGTGCAATATCTGGTCTAGTATGTACAACATACATGAGTTTTCCAATCATTGTTCTGTACAAAGTCTGATTTACCTCTAATGACTTGTCCTCCTTTGTCATCTTACATCCAGTTGCCATCGGTGTTCCAACTGGCTTGGAATCTTCCATCTTGAATATTTTTAGCACTTCCTTGATGTATTTGAATTGTGTAATGAAAATACCTTCATCTTGTTGCATGATCTATAGACCAAGAAAGAACTTGATGTCTCCAAACATAGACATCTCAAACTCTTTTCTCATTTCATTTTCAAATTATTTTCATAGAATATCATTGCCTCCAAATATGATGTCATCAACAAATATCTCAGCAATCAAAATGTTAGCATCAATATCTTCCTTCAAATAAAGATTACTATTTTCACTAGTTCTTACAAATCCAATACTTATGATATAGGAATGAAGTCTTTCATACCAGGCTCAGGGTGCTTGTTTCAATCCATACAAGGCTTTGTGTAGTCTTCATACCATGTCCCTCTTTTCTGGATCAACAAACCCTTCTGGTTGTTCAATGTATACCTCTTCTTCAAGTATTCCATTTAGGAATGCAGACTTGACATCCATTTGGTATACCTTGAATCCTTTATATGCAACATAAGAAAGTAATATTCTCACTCCTTCTAGCCTAGCAATGGGTGCAAAGGTCTCTCCATAGTCAATCCCTTCTTCTTGTGCATACCCTTTGCATAATAGTCTTGCTTTGTTTCTGGTGACTTCTCCATTCTCATTCAGTTTATTCCTAAATATCCATTTTGTACCGATCACATTCTTGTCATCTAGTCTCGGTACAAGTGTCCATGTCTTGTTTTTCTCAATCTACTCAATTTCCTCATTCATAGCACTAATCTATTCGTTATTATCAAGTGTAGCAATGACCAATTTTGGATCATAATCACAAATAAGACATCTTGTGTTTAGAGACTTACTTCTAGTTTTCATACTAGCCTTCTTGTCTCCAATGATCTGGTTCTGTGGGTGGTTCCTTCTGACATATCTGGCAAGTACAAGTTCAATTCTTTGTCTATCAGCTTGATCATTAATTTGTCCTTCATTCTGATCTCCATCACTTGGTACATCATCTTGAGCAATATCCCGATTGTCGGTATTTTTAGCCTGATGCTCATGTGCAATAATTTGTTGCTCAGGAGCTATACATTGTTGCTTGGGTAGAGTGTCAGGTTCTTCATTGTAGACAAACCTATTTTAGTCCTCTAGTTCTTTTGTGTTTTCTTTTTCATTTTTCTCTACAAATTCATCCATCTTTACATTTGCACTTTCAACAATTTTGTTAGAGGCTTTATTGAGACATTTATAAGCCTTGCACCTGGTAGAATACCCTAGAAGGATTCCTTCATCACTCTTGGAGTCAAGCTTTCCATTTCTATCATCTTTTAAGATATAACATTGACTACCAAAATTTTTGAAGTAACTTACATTGGGTGTGTAACCATACCATAGCTCATAAGGTGTCTTCTTGGTGTCTTTCTTCAATTGTACTTTATTCAATGTGTAAATAGCTGTACTGATAGCTTCCCTCCAGAAGATTTGGGTGATGCCTTTCTCTATCATCAGTGTCCTTGCACAATCAATAATGGATATGTTCCTTCTTTTAACAATTCCATTTTGCTGTGGTTTTCTTGGTGCAAAGACCTATATTTTGGTTCCATGATCATTACAAAAGTTAGTGAATTCATCTGAAGTAAATTCCCCTCCTCTATCTAACCTTAAGCATTTCAATTCTTTACTACTTTATTTTTCTACCATTTCTTTGTACCATTTAAACATCTTGAAAGCTTCAGATTTATCTTTTAGAAACATAACTATCATCATTCTAGAGTAATCATCAACAAAGAGAATAAAATATCTATCACCATAATAACTCTTTGTCCTCATGGGTCCACATAGATCAGTATGGACTAATTCTAGAATGACATCAGATGTATGGGTTTTGCTTTTGAAACTAGACTTTTTCATCTTACCTTTTTGACAATTTTTGCACATGATATTGTTGAGCTTAATCATCGTCGGTAAGCCTCTTATATTTCTCTTTTTTCTTATTTTTATCATGTTGTCAAAGTTTACATGACACAATATTTTGTGCCACAACCATATGTCTTTGTTTCTAGCCATTAAGAAAATGGTGTCAGTATCATTCAGATAGAATAAGTTACCTTTTGTCTGCTCACTGGTACCAATCAGACTTCCTAATTTATTGAAGATCTTTTCCTTCTTATTCTCAAATGCTACTCTGTGTCCTGAATTATTCAACTGAGAGACACTCAATAGATTATAATTCAATCATTTCACCCAATAAGCATTTTCACATTTTATCAGGTTATTCAACATTATAGTTCCTTTACCTTCAACTAGACATGGTGTGTCATTACCCATTCTTACTGAACCACCATTATAGTATTCAAAAGTCTCAAAATTTTTCTTGTCACCGATCATATGGTGAGTGTAGCCACTATCTATGATCCAGACATCACTTTTGCTAACTTTAGATATGAATGTAGTTTCTGCATACCTTTCTTCATCATCATCTGAATCATCTTTTACTGCCACAAACACCATCTCAATGTCTTCATCAGATTCGGTGTCAGTATCTTCTTCTTTGCATTTAGCTAGGTAACTGGCTTCCTTTCCTTTGTCCTTGTAGTCTTTGGTATCTCTTCTTTCTAATTTTTGGTTGCTTTTGTAATCACCTCTGTCATACTTCTTTTCAAATGACCTGTCATTACTTCTGTCATCTTTTCTTCTGTTAGGACATCTTGCAGCAAAGTGTCCAATCTCTTTACAATTAAAACAAACAAGTGGCAATTTTCCTTTGTATTTACCTTTGCCTCTCTGCATTCTTCTAACCATAAGTGCTTCAATTTCATCAAGATCTTCTTCTTCACTTTCACTATTACTATATTTTCTCATAGTGTGTTTGTGACTTGATTTACTTATTCTCAAAGAAGATTTGAATGCAGACTCTATAATTGGTAAGACACTATTATCAAAATTATTCATCTCAAATAAAATTAGTCTTCCAATCAAACTGTTTAGAGTAACATTGCTATTTGCTGTTGCTCTCATTTCTTGTTTGAAAGATACTCTAATAGCATAAGTAGGCAGTAAGGTTCTTAGAATTTTACTTACCACTGTATCTTCATCTAGTACACTTCCAACTCCTCGGATAACATTGACTACCTCTTTGATTCTTGTGTTGTACTATGTGATGTTTTCAACTTCTTTCATTTTGAGATCATCAAATTTTCCTCTAAGGCTTTTTTCTTTGTCTCTCAGAACATTTTTATCACTACCATGTACAAGCTTCTATTTGTCCCACATCTGCTTTGCAGTTGTGCATGCTTTGAAATCTTCAAATTTAGCATCGAAGAGTGAGGAAGCAAACTCTATCATCATGTAGTTGTGCTCATGCTTCTCTCTCATTTGTTCAACTGTGTGTGATCCTATGGGAAACACATATTCAGTATCTAAGTATTGAGTAACATCATTTCCAATACCTGATAAGTGGAGTCTTATTCTTCTTTTCTATGAAGCAAAGTTGTCTTTGTTCAACTTGGGCACATCTCGTCTGTTCATCTTGTGATCTTTAGCTTAGGCCTTGAAACCTTCCTTCTAAGAACACAAGATCTGATACCAATTGTGAGTAATAACTGAGAGGGGGGGGGGGGGGGGGGANGGTGAATTAGTGGCCTAAAAAATTAATCCTTAAATCAACTCTTTAAAACTTAGTACCATTTTTAAGCCTCTAGTTATCTTTATTCCTATAATATGAATGCCTTGAAATACTTATATCAAATTATTACTTGTCGGAATGCTTTGTAAACCCTTCTTCTGTATGTTTACCGATAATCATTCTTTCTATTTACCAAAACACAGTAAATAACTAGTGTATACTGATCAATCCAGATTTATTTAAGTGAAATGAAAAATAATAAAGTAATGACTCATAGACACATAACACATGGATTTTTAACATGGAAACCCTGGTAAGGGAAAAACCACTAGGAACAGTACCCCCAAATTTTCACTCTTTTGAAGTGAGCTCGGTTAAGAGCCAACCCTGTTAAAGGTTACAAATACACTGTTAGGTGCGACCTTCTTAGAGGATTTTAAAGAATAGTTTTTCACTTAGTATCTGGCATCTAATGCTACCATCCTTGATCAAACACTCACTTGGCCTGTCAAGAGGTATCGGGCATATCCAATGCTACTTTCTATGATCAAAATTTTTGATACGCCTTGGGATGTATCTCAATTACAAAATATTTTTAAGTCCTGCTCTATTAAGAGACTTGATGCTTCAATGGTTAAACTGAAACAGTAAATTGATCTGTTCACATATACAACTTGAATTGCAGATTTTTAGATCTATTGTAAGTGCATTACCTTTCTGATCAATGTTATCATTTCAATACCTTTGCTCCACAATGTTCTTCTCTATGATGTTGTATCTCTATTCGTAGGTGTCTGTAGAATTTAGCTCTTTCCTTAGCTTGATTTATTAGGCCTGAATGAAGACTTTCTTCTCCTTCAGAATCTCTTCAGCATCTATTCTCTTGTCACTCCCCTTCACCACCTTCGTAATGAATTAGGTTGTCTCTTTATAGACATGATTCATCGTTTCTTGGCTTTCTTGATCTTGGCGTGATCCAAAATTCTTGCCAATTAGATTTAAAGAAAAAATCATGTTTTATCTCATAGAGATCTTATTTCCAACTGGACAAAAGCAGCTTTAAATCCTTTACTTATCTCCAGCTCTATCTTGTCAATTAAAACAATGATAAGTATTAGTTAGGTCTTTTTTTTATCTCTTGACAGCTAAGCATTTTGTCATTTCTAAACTCTCTATTTTCTCGGTCAATACTTCAGTTAGTCATCGATGATAACTAACTGTTCCATAAGTGTGACTTCAGTTGTCTTCGGGATCTCCGTCTGTTGGGTAACACTGTAATGTCTGTCGGGTTACTCTATGCTTTTCTTGTTAGGAAACACTGTGACTTTTCTCGTCGACAATGCTGTGCATTTTCTTGTCGGGTAACACTATGAATTTTCTCTCATTGATTTACTATGACCATCGGTGTGCACTCTGTCAGTGTATATAGTCATTTTGTGAATACATGACTTATAACCATTACTGGTAGCATAGCCTTTGATTCATCAGTTGTTTAAAGTCTTTAGCAATATGTCCATGACCATACAGATTATATCAAGTTGACATAAATGACAATACAATACATTAATTGATTTAATGTCTTGCATAAACCTTCTATGTCACTGTGATCATCAACTTAACATCTTCAAACATTCAATCAGTTATAGTTCATCAATATATATATATATATATATAAGATAAGAAATAGTGTATATTTGATATGATATTATGTTATCTTACATTTAAAGAATGTTTGTATATGAAATAGAATGTATTTGAAATGTAGGGGTTAAATAAGATGTTCTCCTTTTATCTTTAGATATAAAAATGAAGGATCCAAATTGATTAACCCAAAAGGAAGGGTCAATGCATAAATGAATCAATCATTTGGAAATAAGAGAAAAGATGAAGATCTTAAATACCCATTTATTTATTTGAATGTGTGATAGGTTTAGATAGATTAAGAACTTTAATTGAATTGAATAGGAGAAAATTACTAAGCTTGAAATGTTACAGTTTGAAGAATTTTTTTTTTTAGGGGACTACACTCAATTTCTAAAAAATCTGAGACCAGATCGAGAATAGAAACACAGAGACAAAAAAAACCCAGAAATATTTTTCCATTCTGACATAGTTCCAATTTGTACCCTGAAGTCAATGTCACCATTGAACCAAAATTTATGATTCTGACCTAAGGCAGAATCAACCTAAAAAGTCTCTGACAGGAAATATGTTTTTGGATCCTGAAAGTTTTTCGAAAAGGGTATCTGAATATGCACTTCAATCTGTAGTTCTAAACCTATACCTCCAAGAAAAATGGATTGTTTTTTGGGAGGAGGGGTTTGCCTTGGTCAAACCTAGTTTTGGAATTAACCTCAAAGTATAATTGAAATTGCATAAGTAAAACAAAGTAAATGAATAAATTCACCTTGCTTGAAGAAGCCCTTGTGACGGATTCAAATCCGTGAATCCACAAGTATGTATGCACCAAAAAGGATGTTAGAATGTAGAATGTAGGATGTCTCCAATAAATCACTTTTAGATCTTCAACACCAATATTGAATGGTTCTTTGAATAGGAAGAGGCTTGGAGGAATGTGGATGGAAAAATCTTCAACACAAGGGTTCCATGGAGCTTGAATCCTTCAATGGCCACCAATGGATCTTCTTGATGAGAGAAGTGCTTGAATGCTTGAGAATGGATGAATGCTTCAATGGCTCCTTGGTTTGCTTCAAATATTGCTTCTTCACCTTTGGATCTCACTCTTCCAGTCTTTGAATTTTTGCAATTATGCTTGATGATGGTTATGGTTGCTTGTGGTTTTCAAGTCTTAGATTGTTTGAGAAAATGAGAGGAGAAAGCTTCCTTTTATATAAAACTAGGGCACAATCTTCTAGAGAGGCCTACATAGGAGAATTAAATTCCAATTAGACCTATACCCCTAGAAGAGGACGTATATTAAATATAATTTAAGATTTGTTATTCCGAAGACCGAAACAGCTGACCCGAAAGCGAGAATTAACTTTTTTCAAAGCCCAAAATCTAGAAACCATAAAATTATGGAATTTGAACCCTGGGCTTGAAAAAGGTCACTTGTAACCTAGGTCAAGGTCAAGGTCAACCTTGACTCTGAGGTCAAAGTCCCTATTTTTCAGTCTGGGGTGTCAGAAATAGGCTAGAAAAAGTGGAAATGGGGCAGAACAGGGGGAAAAAGCCAGATCCAAGTTAGGGACCCATTCAAGGTGCTTAACATGACCCCAAACCACTTACTCGGAAGGCTAAACCAGTCTAAAGGGGAAGTGATTCCATTTTCCAACCATACATTTAGCCCCCACTTTAGCAAGAGTATGGACTCAATGCAAACTCTTGGTAAAGGAGATCATGAAGAATAGATAATATTATTGAAATCAAAAGGGACAAAGGAATCCTCAAGCCCCTAAAGGACTTAAGTCTTTATCAACCCTAAGTTCATGATAAGAGAGACATCACCAGTTAAGGGGAAAGAGAGAGAGGGTGTGATTACCTCGCCCAATGAGAACTATTGTCTCATTGTGAACCACACAAGGAAATAGTGCAACTGGAAAGATGGAGTTGAACCGCCTAGTGAATGTGGCTACTCACTAGTCAACCCATCAGGGAGATCCATTCTTAAGGACACCTTCTAAACTTAAGGGATCAAAACATTGTAAATTGAAACTGGAGGGATCAAGAGATCCTATAAAGTAAAATATCCATGCTTTAAGGATTAGTCTTTAATCCATAAAGGGAAAAAGTTTTAAATTTTGAAAATATTTTGAAAGTGTGTGTGTGCAAAAAGTGAGTAGAGCATATGCCCCCACGTTAAAGTAATTGCTAACAATTTAACATGATAAATGTATTGAATAGAAACATAAACAACTCTACAGATTATGTTTCCACTACGAGATGCCCCTAAACAAAGACAAATCAAGGAAAATACCACATAAACATACAAAGAACACATAAGGGATCTACCTACTGTGGGGTCAGTATGATCATAAGATTATATATATATATATATATATATTATATATATATATGATATTATTGCAAATGAATTGATATCATTCCCCAAAGAGAGTAGAACTACAATCATAATGGAGGAAAGAAAACTCAAGAGTTACGATGAAGAGTCTTTTCGGACCACAACATGGAGACCAAAAAGAACCAGTGCTACCATGTCCTAGATCCAAGCAGACTACAGAAGGAAATTTTTTATGAATAATAGCACAAGTACAACATAATATGAAAAATACATATAGAAGAGTAAAGATACATATAGAGGAATTATACAACATGTTCGATTCCTTTATCACCTTGCACCAACAAAGTAAGATGGGTCATATAAAAGAGTCTAACAAACATTTAGCAAACACATTACGGGAGAAGCACAGTACAACATGCAAAACACATAAAGGGCTACCATAAAGGATAAGCCAATCAGGTGCATCACCTACTCTCCCCATCTCAGTTTATATCATTTAGGGAAGGTGGGAAACTCGCAAGAGGGACTATGTCCAATACAGTAGGAATAATAGCCAGTTCCAAACAAGGATCCTCTTGAGAATTGCGTCGATCGATACTAGGTGTAATTTTGAATTGAGGTGAAAGCATATAAGGTAAATCAGTATCAAGATCAATGGTCTCATATTCATCACTCAGACCAATAGGATCATCAAGAGTATTTCCTCATCAAGATTAATTAAAATAGGATCTAAGATAAAGGAGGTATAGAAGGGGTGGGAAAAAGACCACGATTAAGATCTATCCAAGGCATGCTTAACTCGATAATCTTTTGATGTTTATAGGCTTGATATGAACGAAAAAGGTTGTCAGGGTGAGGAGGACAAGAATTAGGTAATGAAGGTTGATACAAACTATGATTAATCATTTTCAATTCTCCATTACGAATGAACTTAAGACATTTATGAATAGGAGAAGCAATAGCATGCATAGCAGTTATCCAAAGAAAACCAAATTTGACTTGAAATTGATCAAAAGTAGGAATGACAATGAAGGTAGTATCTACAACTTTGCCACAAAGTTCAATAGGCAAGTTAATAGAACCAAGTGTAGGATAGAGAAAACCATTGCAAGTTTCGATCCATGCATCCGATAGATCATAACAATCACGTTGTAGGTTTTTCATAAAAATATTTTCCTTAGTAATGATATTTATTAAAGATGTGGGATCAAAAATAAAACCACACGTAGGTATCTTAGCAATCCTAGCATAAATATAAAGGGGACCATTAGGAGCCTTAATAGTCTTAGAATCGTCAAAGGTAATTGAAAGTTCTCGAGGTCGTTTATCCTTAGTTTGTTTCTGAGGTTTAGGTGGAACTTGAAGTTTAAGTGGAGGTGAAGGATCTTGAACAATAGGTTGAGATGAAACAACACACTCCACATGATTAACAATGTGATTAAGATCATCAATCTTTGAATCGTAAACAATATCCATAGAAGATGGTTGAGCGATGGTATTAGTATCATGTGTAGGTAAAGGATTTGTATAGATTTGAAGGTTTTGATTAGGAGAAGAGACATATTTTTTCCCATTACCATCAAAATTAACAATAGATAAAGCATCATAATCAATTAAGTCTTGAACCTTATGCTTTAGAGAATAACATTTTTCAGTATCATGGCCATTCTGGCGATGATATTGGAATAAATCTTTAGAATCAAAGGATTTTGATCCTATTGTAGTAGGAAGGAGAGGTCGAATAGGAGGCAAGGTAATCATATTATCATTTAAAAACCTAGTCATAATAGAATGTAAAGATTCAGAGACAGGAGTAAATGTATGATTCATACAGAAAGCAATGGATATAGAAGTGGCATTATGGGATGCAACAACAAATTGATCAGCAACCGCATTCATCTATTTATTAATCTTGACATAGTTTTTAGGTTTCTAAAACTTATTAGGATTAGGAGTAGTGTCACTCTTATCAACTGGAACATGAGCCATTGGAGTGTTGCTCTCAAATTGACTCACTTGTAATTGATAATGATGAAGTGTTGCACAAAGTTGTTGAAAAGAGGTAAATTCAGTAAGAAAAATCTTAACTCTAATATCCTTTTGTAAATTTGAAATAAACATATGCTGAATATCAATATCAAGAATAGGATAAGAAATCTGAGCATACAAATGCTTAAATCTACCAATAAAATCATTCAATTTTTCCTTAATGTTTTGTTTACAATGCATTAAATCAGTTAAGGAAACTTGCAGACTAATGCTATTTTGAAATTGTTGAATGAAGGTATTAGCAAGTTTAGGAAAAGAATAAATAGAATAGGGAGGTAGAGAACAATACCATTGCAAGGCCTTATCATGAAAATTCCTAGCAAAAAACTTAGCTAAAATCCTATGGTCATGAGCATACTCACTACAAAGGATTTGAAATGTTTTAACATGAGTAACATGATCGCCTTTACCATTGTAATTCTCAAGAAGAGGCATATCGGCTTGCTGAGGGACAGTAGCATGTATAATGTCTAACGATAAATGAGTACCCATGTCACATGTAGGAATGCTAAAATTGGATTGGGTTAAGGATGCAAGATGTTGTTGTAAAGATGATACAGTTTGAGCCAAAATAATAATTGTGGAATCATTAGAAGACATAGGTGGCATAGAAATATTAGGAACACTAGGAGAAGTGTAAGAAGCAACATGAATGGAAGAGACAACTGGTGCAACACTTGGAACCATAGTTGGAAGGGGATTTGAATAAGTAAAATAAACTTTATGGTATGAAGGTTGTGAGGTAGGTAGAGATACCGGTGGAACCCTCACAGGAATAGATGAAATTGGGAGAGATGTAGTCACTAAAGGAGGAGTATAAGTAGGAATGCTAGGTAAAAGAACAAAAGAAGGTCCCTCACTAATGACAGGAGGAGTGAATCCTAGATCTTGAGCCTCTTGTGCTAAAGGTTTAACATTCAAATGCACAATATGAGTGATACCACGTGTTGGGGCTCAAAAATGATGGATCTGATATGCGATCATTTTCACCAACTAACGAATTCAACTTCAATTATGATTTGAATCCCTGCAATTTAGGTTAGTAAACTAGGGCTGGTAGGCCCACATCTAAAACGATGAATTAATCTAAATTATGCAATTTGCTTTAAAATACCAATAATGATCAATATATAAAATTAAAATAATATATAATTAACAAATAATAAGACCAGTGCCTAATTAATGCTTTGGCTAAAGAGTCAAGAATGCTTCTAGTCCTACGTACAATTCAGAGATGGTTTTATAGTAACTTGTTACAAGCAGAACAAGACCATCATTCCGCAGGCTTCTACTTGAGATACGATTCAATTTAAAATTTAAAGTTAGTTCAATTGAATTTAACTCAATTATAGAGACCAATTAAATAGAATAAAGTGCAATAAATACAACCTTCTACTGATTATTCGAACTTCAAACTAAAATAGAATTAAGAAATCAAGAGAATAGAACATAGTGAAATAATCTATTGCTAGATAAATCTGAAGACTAACTAGAAACAATAAAACTTATAACATTAAGCAAATAAGAAAAGACACCTATCTTTTATTGATTAATTGAAAACTGGTACATCAGAATTTGACATTGCAGTAGTGAGTTCAATTTCTACATAGAGTCCTTCCCCAAAAAATTTCATTGTTTTTGTTTCAGGTTTATTTGAGTTAATATTTATATATATTTCAAAGGTTTCCTATGAAAGGTCATACGTTTTCACAAAAACCTAATCTACAACTAACCCTAAATAATTATACAAATTGATCATATGTATGGTTTAAAAAATCTTTTCCCGCATCATGTTTGTGTTATTTGGTTTATCATCTTCTGTTTGTGATATAAGACTCCTGCACACCAAATCCAAAATTAGATAACCTTTAATAAATTTCAATTTAGGGCTCATTATTA
>MU226000.1:495778-508737 GCA_018584345.1 Thuja plicata
CCAATAAGATTTAAAATTATTATCAAAGGTACCCTCTTTTCATTTACCAAAGCACAAAATCCTATTAATAAGACAAACCCTAAAATCCATTTATACACAACAACATATTAATAGGAAAAGATAATATGATCTTATGTTTTAATTAAATTTTGATTTTCCAATTTTAAACATAATACATTTCCCTCTTAAAAAATGTGAAGTAATATTTTCCTTATATAAATATAAATATGTTCCTAAAATCTAGGATACAATAGTTGTAAACATTACAATTCACCTTAGAAAATAAGAAGGTAATATTTACCCTGAAATGATAACTCAAATAATTTACATAGGGTAATGTGAAATATTATATTTGAATATTTTGAAAACCTAAAACTTTGCCAAAAATATTAAATGATTTTATTTTCAGCAATATTCAAATAATTTAAAACAAATAAATATAATAATACAAAAATGATTTACCCTATTAAGAATTTCACATTATTAATTTAGGGAAAATTAAAATAATGGTAAAAGATAAGTATTATGTTTTATGAAAATCCAAACTTCATCTTAATGTAAAATCTTTTAATAGCACATAATAAATGAGATAATATGGTTTTCTCTAACCCATAACTCGAAGAAAATACTTAGACTAACTTAGAGGGGGGTGGGTAGGTAGGTAGGAAAAAGGGGTGGCTTGAGAGGTCGAGTGTTCAACTCTTGATCCCCACCCTTTTTACCCCATATACCTATTATTCTTTTTAGTTCATTTTTATTTCAAACATATTTATGCCTTTAATCCATTAAAATATAATATTTAATTTTTCTCACATATTTTAACAAGGAAATGAATATAAAAAATGTAACAATAATAAACACTTCCCTAGAAAATTTGTGTGAATTTGGGGTTGAATTTTTAGGTGTCGATAGTGGCTCCAATTGGGGACGTGTTTCCATACATGGGCACAACAAGAATCCTCTTATCTCTGGGAGAAGCAAACAAATAGTAAGAAAGGATAGAATCAAGATAAATGATTTCACAAGTTTAGAAGATACTTCCTGCTTCAAGAGAAGAAAGGTTTTAGGTACTGACCATGGGTTGGAAACTCCTGAACAATCTCATTAATGCCTTGTAGGTAGTAAGACTTACTCTCTGCTTTTGATGCAACCATATAAGGTCCTAACCACAAGGCATCACACTTACCATGTTTCCCTTTATCTTGATCTTTTGCATTCCATTTCCATACCCAATCACCTTCCTTGAATGATCTGTCCGAAGCCTTTTTATCATGAAGTGCCTTAACTCGCTGTTGTTGTATAAAATTTCTCTCTTGAGCCTCTATTATGATCTCCTCCAATTCTGCCAATTGATTCATTCTATCCTCCATAAAGTTTATATCTTCTAATTCTTCTTCTTGAACAAATTTATAGACCGGTAATAGGTTATTTAGTGGCAATCTTGCTTGCTTCCCATAGACCAACTCGTAAGGAGAAAACCCTATGGATTTCTTTATTGTCACCCTATTTTCCCAAAGAGCCAAATTTAATTTTGAATCCCGTGCTCTTTTGTTATTTCTTAACATCCTTCTTATGATCTTCATTATGTTTTTTTTTCTTGATTCTACCTGACCATTACCTTGGGGATGATAAGGAGAAGAATATGATAAATTAATACCATAGTTATTGCAAAACTCATAAAATTCCTTAGATCTGAAACACATACCATTGTCACATAGGAATTTACAAGGAACACTGAATCTAGTCAATATATTTTCTAGTCAAGAACTATATAATTATCTTACTTGTAGCCTGTCTTGTGGGTATGGCTTCAACCCATTTTGTGAAATAATCTGTTGCGACCAATATCCATTTATGACCTCCAATTGAAACATTTGTAATTTCCCCAATAAAATATATTCCCCACATTTTGAATGGTTCTTCATTTTGCAGAGGATTAAGGGGCAATGCGCCATTATACTTCAATTTTCCTGAGAACCTTTGGCATGCTTCACACCTTTTAACATACACATAACAGTCCTTAAATATATGTGTCCAATAATATCCAGTTTGTAGTATCTTGTGAGCAGTTGTTTTAGCTGAGAAGTACCCACCACATACTCCATCATGCATTTCCTTTACAACTAAATTTGCTTGATGCATATCCAAACAAAACAAGAGAATACCATCCCTATTTTTCCAGTCTAGATCCCTTTTAATCAATACATATCTTGCTGCCTGTAATTTTATGGTTCTTTTCCAATTATCACTTAACCCTTCCTGACATTTCATGTATTTTAGGAAGTAAACTATGTCAGTATACCATGGACAATGATCAATGCTGGTCACTGATTCCTCTAACTCTATGTGATTTAATTGGACTGCATCTAAGTTTGTTTCTACCATGAGTTTAGCCAATCCCTTTCCTCTTACTAATTTAGTGATCTGAATCTCAATATCAAACTCCTGAATTTGATTTATCCATCAACATCTTCTTCCTGTGACCTCAGACTGTCTAAATATATCCTTAATTGCAGCATTAGGAACAAAAGCAACAATTT
The DNA here is from genome assembly GCA_018584345.1 of Thuja plicata. Taxonomy (NCBI): domain Eukaryota; kingdom Viridiplantae; phylum Streptophyta; class Pinopsida; order Cupressales; family Cupressaceae; genus Thuja; species Thuja plicata. The sequence goes on from MU226000.1 coordinate 498,319, forward strand.
TAGCATCCACAAGATAAGGTATAAATGATTTCACAGCTTTTATCATCGCATAAGCCTTCTTCTCATTTATATCATAATTCAATTATGATGCTTGAAGAATTTTACTGAAAAGGCTATTGGTTGCTCATATCCCTCATCATTCTTTTGCAAAAGGACAACAACTATAGTATGAAAACAAGCAAATGAAAAAAATGGAAGGGTTTTGAGAAATTAGGGGATCTCAAAACAAGAGCTTCCTTAATTTCTTTCTTAATTTTTGCAAAAGAATTCAGTGCTTCATCAGTCCAATTCAAGATTGCATTCTTCTTAAGCATTGTGGCTATAGGCTTGAAAATCTCAAAAAAGTTTGGAACAAACTGCCTCACAAAATTTATCTGTCCAAAGAAGGATTAAATTCCCTTAACAGTTTTGGGAATTTGGATTTTATTGATAGCTTCAATCCTTTTAGGATCTATTCTTACACCATTCCTTGATACTATATGCCCAAGAAATTTACCTTTTATTACTTCGTAATGACATTTCTTCGGGTTCAAAGGTATCCCGTATTCAAGGGCTCTTCTAAAAATATGTTCCAAATGTTTACAGTGGTCTTTGACCTTTTTGGAATAAGTTGTGAGATCGTCCTGATATATCATCATAATGACATCAATAAATTCCTCGAATGCCACATCCATGGCCCTTTGAAATGTAGCCCTAGAATTTGTGATTCCAAATGGCATCGTAGCATAGGCATATGTGCCCCAAGGTGTGGTGAATGTCATTTGATACTATTCCTCTTGCTTAACCTTTACTTGGTTATATCTAGAAAAACCATCCATCATTGACAATAGTTCATTTCCTGTCACTTTCTGCAATTATGCCTCCATATTAGGTAAAGCATAGTTATCCTTTAGTGAGGATATATTAAGATTTCTAAAATCTACACAAAGCCTGATATCTCAATTCTTTTTCTTGACTGGGACCAAGTTTGAAACCCAAGTCAAATGTCTTATTGGTTTGATAATACCTGCATCTCTCATCTTGATTAATTCCTCTTTCATTTTAGGAGCCAAAGTTGGATTTATAGGTCTTTGCCTTTGCCTAAAAGGTTTCACATCAGGATTTAAAGGTATTTCATGTTGGAACAAGTCTCCCTTGTATGCCTTAAGGTCATCGTAAGACCAAGCGAATACATGTCTATATTTTCTCAATAAACCAATAATATCTGCTCTAACTTTTGGAGTCAATTGTTTACCAACAAACACTTCCCTAGGTGTTTGTTCATTTCCCAAATTTATTTTCTCCACTTCCTCCACATGGTTATTATCAACTTTAACTTCTTTCTTGGAATCCTTGACATCAAACATCTTCTCTAGTGCCACAAGACCTTTAGGGATTTTGTTACTTTTGAGTTGGATCACTTCTTCTCCAAACAAAGTTTCTTTTCCATCTACTATTTCAACATGGGCATTCAAATCAATAAAATGATGTTCATATTTTTCTTCACATGTTAGGAATTTGATGATATCTCTGTCATTCTCGAAAACTTGCCAATTATGAATGTTATCAGGGATTGCAGGTCTTGTCTTAATTTCTACTTGTGTGATGTCTTCAAAAGGGATATCATTATGCTTAACTGCTAGGTTGGCCATAAAATATGCAATAATATTATTAGACCTTTCCACCCAAGTTATAGAAAAATCATCAAAATGCTACAAGGAATCCCAAATCTCATTTCTATACTTCTTTAGTCTATAATTATTAGTAATAAACTTATTCCTAATTTGAGATATTATCAATTCAAAATCCCCAAAAATGGATAAAAGTTTAATACCATGCTATTTTGCTATTCTTAGACCTAATAAGAGAGCTTCATACTCTGCAACATTATTGGTACAATCAAATTCTAATAGAAAAGAATATTTAAAATATTTCCCATTTGGAGAAACAAAAAGCACTATTGCCCCATTACCCTCTTTACAACATGAACCATCATGTTTTTTTTTCCAAATAAGATCATTATTTTCTCTTGCATATATCTCAATAAGATTGACATTTTGAATAATATCTTTATGAATACTTACCTTAAAGTTGTCCATGTTGGTGTGGCAGAAGTATGTGGCCAAGCTTGGATTAATCTCTTCAATAATATGAGCAGCTCTTGGTTCCTTGTCAATTTATCACTTTCTTACCATTCACTAGGATACAAGTGTAAGACAAATCCAATTGAACTTTACCACCTACTAAATTAGACCATTGTCTAGATAACAACATTCCATAACTAGGTGGAACCTCTACCACAGTAATATCAATTTTATAAGATTTTTCAGGGCACTCAAGAAATTTAAACTCAACTTCTTTCATTATTCCTACAACAGGGACAGATCTATTGTCCATTCCATAACATTTTCCATATGTAGTGTCAACATTCATTCCTAAACCTTTCATGACTTCATGTGGCATAATATTTACCGTTGCCCCTGAATCAATCATGCAGTTTCTTAATAACTTATTATTTATCATTAAAGTTAGAAAAAATGGATCAACTTGAGAAGAATCTCTATTACCAACAGTTCCTAAATATATGACCGGTGGTTCTTGATTCTCCTTTTTCCTCTTACTTTCTTCCCTAGCGTCCTTAACATCTGCAAAAATTTTTATAGTTTCATTTTTGTAATCAGGAAACTTCATAAGTTCAAATAAGTGGAAATTTTTTTTTACCTGAGCCAAAGCTTGAGACATGATTGTATTGGAATTAGAAACCTTTTTACCATGGTTTTTATCATCTACTGGCTTTATGATCTTTGAGTATTTCAACGGTTCATCCTACTTCTGTAGGTTTTCTTTCTTCTTCTTTTTAGTCTTGTCTTCAACCCTGAATATCCCTGATGCTTTCCCTTTCTCTAGATTAACTATTCAATTTCTTAAGTAATATGTGCTATGGGCTTGTTCCAATGCTTCTATTGTATATGCCTCTCTTTCTTCTTCAGTCATCTCTCTGATTTCAATACTCTCATCATCATCTCAAAAAACTTGTTGAGAATGTTGATACCCCATTTTCCTATAATCTTCATTTGGCACATAATCTTCTTCAGAATCATCACTATCCTCTACCCAAAATGGGCTAGATGACAAGGTATTTATGATAGGCCTTTCCTCACCCTTCCCATATCCTTCTTTTAGGATTTTTTGTGCTATAAGACACTTCTCTTGAGGGTGAGGCAATCTACAAATATTACACCAAGACTCACTATCAACAAAGTGGTTATTTCTCTTCAATGGGTCAGGGGTTTCCTTCAAATTCTTTATTGTTCTTCCATCCTTCCATTCAGTGTGATAGGGCATATCCTATAACCTATATCTATCACTCTTCCCAAAAGGTCTCTCATTTTTATTCAATTGGAAATAGCCTTCGTTTGATTTCATATTCTTCACCAAACTTATTAATTCATCTATTTTGTCCACATCTTTGATCTGTTTTGCAACTTTGGGGTCAAAAAGTTTAGTATCATTTCTTTTATCCACTCTTCCAGTAGCTATTCTATTACTTTCGATGGTTAATGCAATTTTGAAAGTTTGATGCAGTATTGTTGGGTTATGAGATCTTATCTCATAGTGTGGCTTTGTATCAAAAGCTGCCAAGTAAAATGTTATGAAAAATGAATCAACATACCAATTTTCTTTTGGGATCTTATTTAACACCCTATTAAACCTTTTATTGAATTCCTTGACACTTTCATTTTGATTTTTGTTTATAGAGGTCAACTTGTGAGAAGCAAAAGATGGATCATTATGATCCCCGATTTCTTCCAAAAATTGATTCACAAAACGTTGCCAACAATCAATTGACCCATTAGGTAGATTTATATACCATTCATGTGTACTATCCTTAAGAGACTACACAAATAATTTCATAAGCACATCTTCGTATGTCATTTCAAACTTGTCTACAACATTTTTCACATTGATAACATGTTGTTCTGCTAATTGTGTCCCATCACCGGTAAACTTAGGAATAGTAGATTTTAAAGCATTAGGTATACTATTAGGATAACATATAATACCTGTAAGATCTAATTGTATATACCTTTCATTAACGACATGCATTCTGAAATTAACCTAATTATTCATCTAGAGACCCCCATTTTGCAAGTTTTGGTGATTAAATGCATTATTCTGATAATAATTGACTTGTTGACAGCCATGATTCTAATTTTTCCATGGCATGTTCAGTTGGCTCTGCACATGATGTTGGTATATAGGGTTTCCACCATTGTGATTAAAGTTGGTATACCTGTTTTGCACATTATGACAACTTTGTGTATTGTCAGATACTTTATAACTTGGAGCATTATGATCATGAACATTATAATAATTTAAATTATTTTGATCATAAGTATTACACAAATTAACATGTTTATGATTACCTGGAACATCACGCACTTTACAATTTATTTCATCTTGCATCTGTACATTATTTTGTATGTTGAAAGATTTTAGCTAGCTTTTACCTCATATATCATGATCTTGATGCTTCATATTATCATGTGGCAATGTGCAATGATGTTGATTCATACTTACCTTATCACGCTGGTTATATTGCATATCATATCTTTTCTGAGCATTATAACATTCTCCTTGCATGCACTGGTCTCCATGTCTAAGTTGTGCACTGGAGTGATTCTAGTCTTGCTTGTTACCTTGCGTGCATTTTCTATAATGCTGCACAGGATAAGAATAATGTGGCATGCTATCTTGTTGGGCCTGCATATGGTCCCTATACTCTTCATATTTCTACGTAAGTTTACCATGATGTTGCATAGGTTTCATATGATCTTTACCTCCCTTTCTACCTTGCGCAATATACTATTGTGCATGATGATCATGGTATTGCGTTGATTCTCCTTGGGCCTGCGTGCAATCACTACTTCCTTTCTCACCTTGCATAGAGCCTCTATAGTCCTATGCAGGATACAAATGATTATTTATTTTACCTTGCATGATCTCTCTGCATTGCTACGTAGAATCCTTCTCACCCTGTATGATCTCTCCGCATTGCTACGTAGAATCCTTCTCACCCTGCATGGGTTCATCAATCTGTTGTACGTGACCATGATGGGGCTGTGTGGAGTCACCATAATGCTACGTGGGGTCTTCCATGGGCTGCGTAGGATAGTATAGATGGTGCGTGGCCCTTTTTTTTCTACTGGGGACAGTCTTTGATATTATTTTGGGCCAGTGCATGGTCTTCAGAAAGTTGTGCACACTGCAAATTGTCTCTAGGTGCATAGCTTCCATAAGGTTGCGCGGGTTTATTGCCTCCTTGCTCACCTTGTACGTAGCTCCCATACTGTTGCATGGAGTTTCTTTTGAGTTGGTGTGTGGAGTATCCTCTTTGCATATGATTTTTGTGAGGTAGTAAATGGTTTTGTTGTTCAAAGAAGTGAGTTTTTTCATTATTTAAATAACTTCTATCATTATTCTGCTGCAATTTTCAACTTACTCCAGCATCAAATAATGGGTTATCATGTGTATTTTTTAAAACATTCTCAACATCCTTCTTATGTAGAGGAGTATACTTTAATGCTCTATTATTCTGGTTTATTCCTTCTCTCCCATCTCTCTCTCCTTCACTGGCTTGTTCTGATCCTTTTATACTTTCTAGTGGAGTAATGATTTCATCTTTACACAGTCTGAAATGTTCCATAATGTCAATTGGCTAATTTCTAAAGTTCTTTGTAAGTCTTTTCTTATCTGGGATAAGTTCAACAAATTTTTTGATCGCTTGTTGTATTCGGATATCAACCTCATCACCTTCCTCCTCACTTTGGTAATTTCACTTATTGGTGTTTTAATAGAAAGGATTTCTATTATCTTCATCACTGATTTGGTTACTTCTTCTATGCTGAGGATCTTTATCATCATATCATTTGTTCGGAGATTATTCAAAACCCGTAGGTGTCATCTCTGGATCTGGATTTTTGAGTTTCCTTGGCTGAGTCTTGAAATCTAATTCAATATGGTTGTTTGTTGCTTTGTGCAGAGACCTTCTTCCCTGCATGGATGTTATCACTTTTCAATTCTTACTGAAACTAATTTGTAGAGTCGCCACCACACTTTTGTGTGGAAGTATATAACTGTTTCGAGCTCTTACTTCCCAGTAAAGTCCTACCAAACTGTCACGATTTATAATCGTAACCAGAGATTCTAGAATTTTATTTTACAAATAAGTCCCCAGTAGAGTCGACAATTATTGGGGCTAAAAAATGATGGATTTGATATCCAATTTTTTTCACCAACTAACAAATTCAACTTCAATTATGATTCGAATCCCTACAATTTAGGTTAGTAAACCAGGGCTGGTAGGCCCAAATCTAAAACTATGAATTAATCTAAATTATGCAATTTTCTTTAAAAGACCAATAATGATCAATATATAAAATTACAATATGATATAATTATCAAAAACATATAAGCAGTACAATGATAAAAAAATTGATTTAATATTAATAAGCTTTTAAATATAATGCTGAAACAACAATGTTAACAAATAATATGACTAGTGCCTAATTAATGCTTTGGCTAAAGAGTCAAGAATGCTTCCAGTCCTACACATAATTCAGAGACAGTTTTATAATAACTTGTTATAGACAGAACAAGACCATCATTCCACAAGCTTCTACTTGAGATACGATTCAATTTTAAAATTTAAAGTTAGTTCAATTGAATTTAACTCAATTACAAAGACCAATTGAATAGAAGAAAGTGCAATAAATACAATCTTCTACTGATTATTCAAACTTTAAACTAAAATAGAATTAAGAAATCAAGAGAATAGAACATAGTGAAATAATCTATTGCTTGATAAATCTAAAGACTATCTGGAAACAATAAAACTTATAACATTAAGCAAATAAGAAAAGGCACTTATCTTTTATTGATTAATTGAAAACTGGTACATCAGTATTCGACATTGCAGTAGTGAGTTCAATTTCTACATAGAGTCCTTCCCCAAAAAATTTCATTGTTTTTGTTTTAGGTTTATTTGACTTAATATTTATATATATTTCAAAGGTTTCCTGTGAAAGGTCGTACCTTTTCACAAAAACCTAATCTATAACTAACCCTAAATAATTATACAAATTGATCATATGTATGGTTTAGAAAATCTTTTCCCGCATCATGTTTGTGTTATTTGGTTTATCATCTTCTGTTTGTGATATAAGACTCCTGCACACCAAATCCAAAATTAGATAACCTTTAATAAATTTCAATTTAGGGCTCATTATTAATAATGTTCTCAAATCTCTAAAATAATTCCTATATTAAAAATTAGTCTTAATAATTAATAGTATATCGAAATAAAACATCAAGAGGGCCATAACATAAGAACTTTTGTTGCAATGTTTATAAATATTTCTTTGATAACATAAGTAGAGTACCAATAAGATTTAAAATTATTATCAAAGGTACCCTCTTTTCATTTACCAAAGCACAAAATCCTATTAATAAGACAAACCCTGAAATCCATTTATATACAACAACATATTAATAGGAAAAGATAATATAATCTTATGTTTTAATTGAATTTTGATTTTCAGATTTTAAACATAATACATTTCCCTCTTAAAAAATGTGAAGTAATATTTGCCTTATATAAATATAAATATGTTCCTAAAATCTAGGATACAATAGTTGTAAACATTACAATTCACCTTAGAAAATAAGAAGGTAATATTTACCCTGAAATGATAACTCAAATAATTTAAATAGGGTAATGTGAAATATTATATTTGAATATTTTGAAAACCTAAAACTTTGCCAAAAATATTAAATGATTTTATTTTCAGCAATATTCAAATAATAAAAAAAAAAAAAATATAATAATACAAAAATGATTTACCCTATTAAGATATTTCACATTAGTAATTTACGGCAAATTAAAATAATGGTAAAGGATAAGTATTATGTTTTATGAAAATCCAAACTTCATCTTAATATAAAATCTTTTAATAGCACATAATAAATGAGATAATATGGTTTTCTCTAACACATAACTTGAAGAAAATACTTAGACTAACTGGTTAGAGGGGGGTGGGTAGGTAGGTAGGAAAAAGGGGTGGCTTGAGAGGTTGAGTGTTCAACTCTCGATCGCCACCCTTTTTACCCCATATACCTATTATTCTTTTTAATTCATTTTTATTTCAAACATATTTATGCCTTTAATCCATTAAAATATAATATTTATTTTTTCTCACATATTTTAACAAGGAAATAAATATACAAAATGTAACAATAATAAACACTTCCCTAGAAAGTTTGTGTGAATTTGGGGCTGAATTTTCAGGTGTCAACACCATGCAAGATATTAATACCTTGATCACTATCACGAAGGACTTTCTAAAGAGCCTCTATAGCTTGGATGGAATCTTGATTATTGTTTTGTTGAATAAGCCAATTTCCCATTTTATCAAGTTAGGTTGAAAGTTTTTGCACTTGTTCAGGAGGAACTCTTAAAGCATCATCCTCATCATGAGATGAGTGAGAAGAGTTATGCTCCATAGAAGGATTGGAATCATGAGTGATCAAATTGTCATCCAGGATCCTAAGGAAAGGAGAGAAAGACTCAGGATCAGAGGAACCCATAAGTCTACAGCTTCTTCTAACCGGGATACTATAAGTAGGACTAGAAGTGGTAAAGCTTATACACCAATGCAATGCAAATAAACCAATTTAGGAAACACAAGATTTTGATTTTTAATTTTTGAAATGCGAATGCAAGAACATAAAAGAAAGATAATCTAATATGCATGCGAAATATAACATAAAAGATGTAAATCTAACACCAAAAATAAAGAGTTGTCTATCGCCGGTTCACCAAAATGTAAGATAAGAAATAGTGTATATTTGATATGATATTATGTTATCTTACATTTAAAGAATGTTTGTATATGAAATAGAATGTATTTGAAATGTAGGGGGTAAACAAGATGCTCTCCTTTTATCCTTAGATATACAAATGAAGGATCCAAATTGATTAACCCAAAAGGAAGGATCAATGCATAAATGAATTAATCATTTGTAAATAAGAGCAAAGAGGAAGATCTTAAATACTCGTTTATTTATTTGAATGTGTGATAGGTTTAGATAGATTAAGAACTTTAATTAAATTGAATAGGAGAAAAGTACTAACCTTGAATTGTTGCAGATCCAAAGAATACTATTTTCAGGGGTCTGCACTTAGTTTCTAGAAAATTTGAGACCGGATCTGGAATAGAAATGCAGAGACGAACATAACCCAAAAATCTTTTTCCATTCTGACATAGTTCCAATTTGTACCCTCAAGTCAATGTCACCATTAACCCATAATTTTTGATTCCAACCTAGGGAAGAATCAAACTAAAAAGTCTCCGACAAGAAATTTGTTTTCGGATCCCAAAAGTTTACCGAAAAGGGTATCCAAATCTGCACTCCGATCTGCTGTTCCAAGCTTGTACCTACAAGAAAAATCTTTTTTTTGTTTGGGGGGGGGAGGGGTTTTCCTTGGTCAAACCCTAGTTTTGGAATTAACCTCAAAGAATAATTGAAATTGCATAAGTAAAACAAATTAAATGAACAAATCCACCTTGCTTGTAGAAGCCCTTGTGGCAGATTCAAATCCGTGAATCCACAAGTATGTATGCACCAAAAAGGATGTTAGAATGTAGAATGTAGGATGTCTCCAATTAATTAATTTTAGATCTTCAACACCAATCTTGAATGGGTCTTTGAATAGGAAGAGGCTTGGAGGAATGTGGATGGAAAAATCTTCAACACGAGGGTTCCATGGAGCTTGAATCCTTCAATGGCCACCAATGGATCTTCTTGATGAGAGAAGTGCTTGAATGCTTCAATGGCTACTTGGCTTGCTTCAAGTCTTTCTTCTTCACCTTTGGATCTCACTCTTCAAGTCTTTGAATTCTCGCAATTATGCTTGATGATGGTTATGGTTGCTTGTGGTTTTCAAGTTTTAGATTGTTAGAGAAAATGAGAGGATAATGCTTCCTTTTATATGAAACTAGGACACAATCTTCTAGAGAGGCCTACATAGGAGAATTAAATTCCAATTACACATATACCCCTAGAAGAGGACCTATATTAAATATAATTTAATTTTTTTTGTTCCGAAGACCAAAACAGCCGACGCAGAAGTAGGAAATAACTTTTTCCAAAACCCGACATCAGGAAACCCTGAAATTCTAGAATTTGAACCTTGGGCCTTAAAAAGGTTGATTGTGACCTAGGTCAAGGTCAAGGTTGAACTTGACCTAGGTTGAGGTCAAGGTCGACCTTCACCCAAAAATTTCTACCTTGACCCTGAGGTCAATGTCCCAGTTTTTCAGTCTAGGGTCTTAGAAATAGGCTGGAAAAAGTGGAAATGAGGCAGAACAAGGGAAAAAA
>MU226000.1:508960-549202 GCA_018584345.1 Thuja plicata
TATATATATATATCATAAACTAGATGATTATAATGTACATATTCTTGATATTTCTTTTTAAAATATTTTACATATATGTATGCATGTGCAGATACCTATTTATATTTTCACATATATATTTTATCTTTCACATGGCATCAGGTAGAGGGGCATCATCTACGAATTCAAGAGTGGCTACTGTACAGGGTGGTGCTAGTGACCGCTCTTCACGTAGATCTACCAGTTATAGAGAGGATAGGGAGAAACTATTTGCTGGTACCATTGCTAGATTGAGATGAAATACAAAGGTTCTTGATTAGACCATTCAGACATCCACCACCCTTCCTAATAAGGATAGGGTGAACATTATTAGAGAAGACTTGGTTCGTATGATTCAGACAGTTGAATCATAAAACCCTTATGATAGAATTAGTATTGATACATTCTTTGCTTCTTTCTCCTACGGTGTTACTGGCACTGTGAAGTATAGATTTATTGACTTAGAGGTTTCTACCACTATGGTGAAGACCATGTTTCCTCGTTACTAGGACATAGCTCAGGTGAGAGGATATATGACTACTAGGTGCCATGATGACCTTGTTGCACCATTTATATATCCTCGATGGTTAGTTTCTCATCATAGGTGGCCCTAGAAGCATGAGCTTCCACTATATTTCTGCAAACAATTATTTGCAGAATTTCATTTGCATTACGACGTTGATTATATAGATTTTCTAGGTCATGCTGGACAGGGGAGGGGGATATTATCTGATAGATTCAAAGGACCTAATGCCCTAGTGCCCACTAATAAGAAATAAAAGGTGGGTCCAAACCTTTTGGTCATACCAAAAGGTTTGGAAATGACAGCTGCAAGATAGAGTGTACCAGATGACACGGTCAAGAGGGATGTATTTTCTAGTATCGTGAGTATCGTGACACAGGTTGATGAAATTTCATCTGATCGGTTGGGGAGCTACATGTTGCATTCTTGTTCTATAATTCCTGCACCTGAATAGGATGCATCCTCCAGTGATGAGCTGTACCAGATCGCAGACATCATACCATCTCCCCTAGAGGTTTTAGCTTTATTAGATTTGGACCATTTGCATTGTATGGGAGCATGTTTATCTTGTGATCTACTTTACGCGTATCAGGCTTTACAGATAGTCAGTGGGGTTTTTTTTAGGGAGGTCACATCATTTGTCACCACCATTCTTAGTAGATCTAGTGGATTAGGTTCTTAGGGTGCATTGAGATAGGAGGATATTCCTTCACCACCTATAGCTCCTTAGTATACTATAGTTGACAAGGATGCACCTCCCCATGCTACTCAAACCACTTCGTCACGTCCAGCTCGTCAAAATTTTACCACCTTTCTTATAGATGACCAGATTGATTGTGTAGAGGTGTCCTTACATGATTAAGATTTGAGCGATATCGGGAGAGCATTACACGCTACTACAGTATATATTTATTTAAATTTTGATTTTATTTAAAAAAATCTTACACATGTATTTATTCGAGTATAAATAATTTAAATTTGAATTTTCACACACACACACACACACACACACACACACTCCAGGGTATTATCAATAATATCACACCATATGGAGATTTACAGACACCTGGCGATGTTGTGCAACATGACACAGGTAAATTTAGATGTTTGTACATATTTAATTTTTCTTAAATAAGTATTTAATTTATTGTACATATTATTTCAAACACATACTGTTCCTATTATTTCATACACATGTTATTCTAGAGGGTTCATGAACTATGTTCATTTTAGACATTACATATACATGTTATTTTAGATATTTCATAAACACATGAACTGTGTTCATTTTAGCCATTTCATATATGTATGTTATATGTTCATGTTATTTCACATTTTAGACTTATTTTTATACATGTTATGTATTTTATGTTATTTCATGTACATGTTCATGTGGTCATTAAATAGAATTATTTTATGCATGCTATGTATGTTCATGTCATATATATTTTTCATACATGTAAACATTAAAATGCAATTAATGTAACTGATTTGTCATATGTATATTTTTCATACATGTAAGTTAAAATCAATTAATGTAACTAATGGACCATATGCATTTAATCTAACTAATGTCTTAAGGGGAGGTCATATAAGTAATCTAACTACTCTCTTAAGGGGAGGTCATAAGTAATCTAACTAATGTCTTAAGGGGAGGTCATGTAAGTATCTAACTAATGTCTTAAGGGAGGGTCATGTAAGTAATCTAACTATTTCCTTAAGAGGATGTTAAAAGGGTATGCCTTAAGAGGATGTCTTAAGGGGAGGTCATAATTAATATAACTAATGTCTTAAGGGGAGGTCATGTAAGTAATCTAACTAATGTCTTAAGGGGATGTCTTAAGAAGATGTCTTAAGGGGAGGTCATAAGTAATCTAACTAATGTCTTAAGGGGAGGTCATGTAAGTAATCTAACTAATGTATTAAGGGGAGGTCATGTAAGTAATCTAGCTATTGTCTTAAGGGGATGGTAAAAGGTGATGTCTTAAGAGGATGTCTTAAGGGGAGCTCATAATTAATCTAACTAATTTCTTGAGGGGAGGTTGTGTAATTAATCTAACTAATGTCTTAAGGGGACATACATAAAAGCATTTATAACTATATATTAAAACCATTGAACCATCAAAGCATACATAACAACATACATAAAAGAATACATCAAAGTATACATAGCTATGTATTAAAACCATTGAACCATCAAAGCATACATAACTATATATTAAAACCATTGAACCATCAAAGCATACATAACAACATATACATAAAAGCATACATCAAAGTATACATAGCTATGCATTAAAACCATTGAACCATCAAAGCATACATAAAAGCTATGTATTAAAACCATTGAACCATCAAAGAATAGATAACAACACACATAAAAGCATGCATAATTTACCAAGAATGCATAAATATATATATCAAAGCATACATGTAACAACATACATAAAAGAATATCCAATATCCAATACATTAAATAAGAGTTCAAATATGAAAGCACGAGAGCTACGAAACAAGTTTAGCCTAAAGCTCCTGATACATATAGTTTGGATCCTCTCTATCTTTTATTATATCCAATTTTTTTTCATGTTTTTCAATAGGAAACCTCCACTTTTGGTTGCCACGTCCTCTTTTTTGCAATGTCTCAAATTGCACCTTTGTTTCTATAACCATGTGACTGTAATGTAGAACTTTTTGGCTAGGCATATGATCAATAAATTGAATACCATTTTTGTCTATCTTGGTTTGATGATAATAGGTGCCTTCAATAACAATTGAACTAGATGGATATGACTATACATCACCATCTATAGTTTCTTCTGACAACTTGTATTTTTCTTTCATGCATCTTAGTAGATAATAATCTACACTTTCCGCATTGTTAGGATCCACAACCACAACAAAAATATCACCTATACAAATGGATTCGATTTGAATTAAAATTAAAAGTTTAAGATAAAATTTGAACATCACTTTTGATAAATTAAAATTAAATAAAAGAACTTGTATGCACATACACCTGTAAGAACTAAATTAGAAACACGTTCATAATCAACTGAATATATAGGATCATGAATGTTTATGTCAATTTCATCATCTTCATATGTAGGCATTCTGATTAACTCCTTCATATCCCATCATAAAACATATCCATTTGCAATATTCTCACATTGACTCATTGGATTTTCCTCAATGCAGTCAGGACAAAAGCATGATTATTCTCTTACTTGAATCAAAGGAGGCTTGTATTGTCTTGTAGTCATCAATTGATGTAAACTTCTAATACTAGCAATTCTTTGACAATTGTAAGGATTAGATCGGTCTATACCTGTTACAAATATGAAATGAAAGTTGCACATTTTTAGATCAACAATTATGATAAAAGTCAAGAACATGAAATGAAATTTTAAAAGAATTTTCCAACAAAATATTTTACCTTTCACTTTGAAAAACTAGCGTTTGTTGTAATTTGTGTCCCGACTAGAAAAATGACTTTGACACCATTCAACAATTTTCTTTGAATTCTCTATCATGTTACCTGTACATTTATGAACTATTAGTTTAAATAAAATGGATCTAAGCTGAAATTATATTATTTGAAATATCTATATATTTAAATACTAAACACCAATTGTACACACAAGTTCATGTTGGTGAAGTGTATGCTTCACACATGCTCCTGCTCCATCATGGTCTCCTTTTCCATGTCCACTTTCAAAGAAGTTTCACAAAAACTTAACATTGCGTCTAGCATGTTGCATGACTAGCCAATTAAAGGATTTTGCATATTTAAATTGTCATGCAAGATAAATTTGTGCGTGCATACATACATGTAATAATTTAATAAAATTTAAATCAAATAACTTAAATCATTTAATATATATACAATTCAAAGTACAAATAATAACTTAATTAAATGAGAATGAAAATGAATTGAAGTACATGTACTTACTTGCACAATCATTAGACCAAATACAGTGTTGTGAAGCCTTTATCCTGTGATTCACAATACCTTCAAAATACATTGCAAAACAATGAGCCACATAGCTCCTATCATGAACCTTATCATCACTGATATAGAAATTAATCTCCTTGATGATAATGCGTTAATTTGGATAAATAATTTCTACCTCATCTAAATCAAATTGTGCGTGTCTATAGGTCACTTGCACAAATATTGCAACTTTCTCAAAATGATAATATTGAGCTTGAAGCTCCGATTGAGGGGAAAATGTAAAGTTCTAAGAGAAATCTACAATTGAAAGAATACAACCAGGTGGAAAATAATCTTTGGAATCACAAAATTGTTTAGCTTTCCATCGTGCACCATGAAAATGTTGGATATGTGGATAAATTATAGTATGAAATATGGTCATAAACTCAAGGTAGGGAAATTCACTCTCCTTCAATACATTTTTTTTGGAATCATCTCTGGTCTTAGTTTGGTAAGTCTTGTATTCAAATCTCTTCCACAAAATGGTGTTGAAACAATAATATTCTCAATTTACAATGAAAATTCATGCAAATCTCCAGAACCATTGCATGCACTTTTTATACATTGTACTTTGAACTCATCTCAATATTTTGATTTATCACATAAATAGACTTCACAAATTGTGTCATACTTCCAAGGATGAGCATATTTGGATTAAGTACTTCCATAGATTTTTGATATGGTTACAAGTATAGATGAAACTCAAGATGATCTCGACAACAACAAGTTCATGTACCTTATTTATGCGTACAAAGCAAGGGTGAAATCTCTCAAATATTCTAATATATTTTTATATTTGAAAATTCTTGCTTGAATGCTTCAAACAATTCACTTTGTGTTGTCTGTATAAAATGTTTTGGATGTGCAGTTTTCATGCCTAACTCTTCATCTTTCATTTGTATAGTATCCCTTCTATTAGAAGAAACATGGGAGTGAGTGGTCCAATGTTCAAATACCCATCTTTTTACATCTTCATAAATTATGTCTTTTCGAGGATGTCTACAAATATTTACCCAATTTTTTTCGATGTTCATCTAACATATTTCTCTTCCTGATATATCTTTAAACAATTCTTCTACATACATTCAGTAAATGATAAATTTCTTGTACTTGTTTTCTTTGTGTCAAGTTCCTAATAGATAAATTTGTCATTAACGTTCCACGTGCATCACTTAAATCAGATCCTCGACTTGATTTGTTAATGTTGTTGAATGCATCTTGCAAATTTTCAACTATTATTCAATTTACACAGTCTATTGATCTTTTCTTATTATCAACACCCAACAACTCTAAAACATGAGTCATTTCTCTTTTCCTGAATATCCTAGCAAATAATTATGCTCTTCCAACCATACTTTTATTTTTAAAATATTTATCCCAAAATTTTTTAATGCAATTTAATTTTGCTTTCAAATACCCAGTGTTCAAATGAAATTTGAATGAAAAGTGAATCCTCATTCATCTCCATCAAATTTCCCATGGTAGAAGATATATTTCCACCTCGAGAACTACCAATTTTTTCCCCTACTATAAGTGCATCTTTTTGAATATCAACAGGTTCTTCCTAAACTTCAACAGTTGATCTTGATTATGTTTTGTATGACCTTTCATTTTGTCACCCCTTATTGGATCATGTTTTCTTGTTCTACCATTTATTTCCCATTGCACGAACTATCCAAATTGAGAGCTTCAATTCATCTACATACGAAAAACCATATACGCAATAAATTTTTTTTTTTTTTTATAAGTTCATAATTCAAGTACTAATTGAACAATGCTTTAATTAAAAAAATAAAAAAAAGGAAAAAAGCTGAAGTAAAAAATTAACTTGCAAGAGAAAACAAACCTCCTTGGTAATATTTATTCTTGGTTTCCCTTGAACGCAAAAAATACGCCTTTAAAGCTGTCAAAAAATGATTTTATTTAAAAAAACATTTATTAATTCATACTAAATTATTTTATTTGATTTTTAATTCAAAAAATGCCTCTAATATACGAGGCTTAAGGTGCTCAATCATTCACATGACTTTGTTTGGTTGGCCATAGTTACTGTTAGGAATAATAGTCCATAAGACAACTGAGAGGGGGTGAATTAGTTGTGATATAAATTATTAAAATTTAAACTTTATAAACCAAAACTATAATGCAAATGATAACATAGTAAATGCCAACATAATAACAAAATACTTGTTGTCGAGAAAACCCTGTTAAAGGTAAAATCCCGGTGGGAATTAGCACCCACAAATAATGTATTGAGAGTATAGTATCCATGTTAAAAGATTTAGCCCTATTAGGAGCTTATTACAACATTATAGTAAACAATCCCTATTAGGAGACAAACCTTGTTAGGAGTCAATAAAAGTAGTAGGCTCACTGGCCATAAACACTTCCCAAAGAAGGTTAAAGCCACTCTCAAGGATTCACAATCTGAACAAGTGTATATAGGAAATATATAATCCAGTGAACTGTCTGATAGCAACTGGATTTGCTTGGTCAGTTCCAATGAAGTATTCTTGTCACAAACTCTGCTCTACATCTAGCAGCCAAACAAGCCTTGTGGCTTTCACTTCTCTTCCTTTTTAGTCTCTTCCACTACCACATGTTTCCAAAAGAAAATATCACCCATATATACCCTATTACAATAATTCATTAGGTCGGCCATTTAAGATTTCCTAATACACAAATAATTATTTAGGTCGGCCAAATAGGCTTTCCCAATATAAAAATAATTATATAACCCCTTTCTAAGATACAAACGGTATTTATAAAAAGTAAACATCATTTACAATCCATCAATTATACTCCCAGATCCACAATCCACGCTCACAATTCCTATTACACACTACATGTATGAAGTTGGCCACCAAATAGGTCTCCTCCAGAATACATGCCATAGCTGACATCACTAGAATGCTCATGCCAATTGAACTTAACCCAATATTCCACAATATTTCCACAGTCCTCCAGTAATCTCATTTCACTTGGAATATCTTTACTAGTAAGATATACCCAAAACATAGAGACTGACTCTGTTAAGCATGACAGTTACAGTCCAGAAACTAGTCTTCACCAAAACAACTCTAAAATCCTCAATATGAAACATAAATCCAAGAGACCTTAGGAATGAGGTCATCACACATCCGTCTTCATATAATCAACTTCGATCATTTTGAAACATCCGTACAGTGTCCGTACACTTTTGGCAGTCAAGTAACCAGTCTGTTCTCTCCACAGAAACATATGTTGACATTAGTGACAAAACATGGATATCAACAACATGATCAGTATCCAAAACAGATATCATCCAACAATATCCCCCTTTGGAATTGATGAAAACATATAGGAAAATCCACCAACCCAAAATCAACTCAAAAATTCTTTCTCCTCTCAATACAATCTTCTCATTATCCTCAACACAAATCTCCCCAAAATAGTAGGGATTTTTAGATAGATTCCTTCCCACTTTGGCAGGAATCGCAAAGGGTTCCATTAATAATCTATAATCTTCTGTATCTTTTTCAAATATTCATGTCCAATGGCCAGGTGTAAGATCACCCAAATGTGCTCTAGTGTTCCTTCGATCACTCCCCCTGAGGAGTAGATCCATACATAAAGTCCAAAAAATGATATAGCTCTGAAAGCCACTTGACTCATGCATATCTGCATAAATTAATTATCACAAGGAGGGGTTCTGACCCTAATCATGCTTCTGAGATATTCAAAAGCATCTTTTGGCAAAGGTTTTATAAATATATCTGTTAGATGTTCCTTTTTCCTAATATATTCCAGTTTTATTTCTTTCTCTGCTACCTTCTCCCTCAAGAAATGATACTTAATAGAAATATGTTTAGTCTTTGAATGCATTACAAGATTTTTTGACATATTCACCGTGCTAGTGTTATCAAAATGGATAACCATTGGTTTTTCAAAAATTATGCCAATGTCCTTCAACATTTGCTTCATCCAAACAATTTGTGTGCAATTTATTGCAACAACAACATACTCTAATTCAATAGTAGATTGAGTAATATAGTTCTGCTTCTTTCTCAACCAAGAAACCAACCTTTTCCCAAGGACAAATGCACCACCACTAGTACTCTTTTTGTTATCCACATTTCTTGCCCAATCAGCATCAGTATAAGCTTGTAAAATAAAATCATCTAATTTTTCATACCATAATCCATATTCTGTTGTTCCTTTCAAATAATTGAAAATTCTTTTCATAGTAGCAAGATGTGTCTCTTTGGGATCTGCCTGATACCTTGCCAAAATACCAACTGGATTGGTAATATCTAGTCTGGTGTGAGTTAGATATTGTAGACCACCAATCATAGATCTATACTTTGTCTGAATTACACTTTAAGTCTCATCATTACTAGTCAGTTTATGTCTAGTCACCATAGGTGTTCCAACATGTTTACAATCTTCCATTCCAAACTTCTTCAACATTTCCTTAAGATACTTGGTCTGAGATATAAAAATGCCATTCTTACTCTGATTAATTTGCGAACCAAGAAATTTTTTTATATCACCAATCATTGACATCTCAAATTCATTTTCCATTTCTTTAGAGAACTTCTTACTCATCTTATCATTTCCTCCAAAAATGATATCATCAACAAAAAATTCTATGATTAAGATTACATCTTCATCAGCTCTTAAATATAAATTACTGTTTGCATTGCCTTTTCTGAAACCAAGACGAAGTAGATACTTGTCTAGTCTTGCATACCATGCTCTAGGTGCTTTTCTCAGTCCATATAGTACTTTCTTAAGCTTACAAACCATGTCTCCATCCTCTATCAAAGGAAATCCACTAGGTTTCTCAATGTAAACTTCTTCTTCCAGATCACCATTTAGGAATGCTGATTTCACATCCATCTGATATACTTTAAAGTCTTTATGTGCAACATAAGTAAGAAATAATTTTATAGCTTCCAACCTAGAAACATGAGTAAATGTTTCTTCATATTCTACGCCTTCTTGTTGTGAGTAGCCTGTACACACCAATCTAGCCTTGTTTCTTACCACTATTCCTTCTTCATCTATCTTATTTCTAAAAAACCATTTTGTACCTATCACATTTTTGTTCTTAGGCCTTGGAACCGATTCCCAAGTATTGTTTTTCTTTATCTATTCAAGTTCTTCTTCCATAGCTTTAGTCCAAGATTCATCTCTACATGCTTCATCAGTAGTCTTTGGCTCAACTTGAGAAATCAAACAAATTTCATCTCTAATTGTAGCTCTAGTCACCACACCTTTATTTGCATCACTGATAATTTGATCTTCAGGATGGTTCTTCTTAACATAGTTTAGAGTCTTTGGAGTCTCAGTAACTTCAATCAATTCCTCTTCAATTTTATTTTCAATCATCAAAGGTTCTTCAGGTTTAGCAGTGACCTCTTTCATCTTTTTAATCCGACCATAGCCATACATTCTTTCCTGAATCTAAAACTTTTCATCTATTCTCATATTTTCACTTTAAATCAACTTCCTCAATCTCAGATTAAAACATTTATATGCTTTACTCTTACTAGAATAACCAATAAAAATTCCTTCATCACTTCTAGCATCTAACTTACCTATCTCATCATCTCTTTTGATATAACATTTACTTCCAAATATTTTGAAATATTTTACAGTAGGTGTATGATCAAACCATAATTCATAAGGAGTCTTACTTGTACCTTCTCTGATCTAAATTTTGTTCAAGGTGTACACAGTAGTGCCAATTTCTTCTCTCCAATGAACATGTGACACATTTCCTTCCAACAACATAGTCCTTGCAACATCTAATATAGTTCTATTTATTCACTCTGCTATCCCATTTTTTTGTGGATTTATAGGAGCTGATTTCTATTTGTATATTCCATGTTCTTCATAGTAGGTATTAAATAAATCTGATGTAAACTCTCCACCTTTTTCTGATCTCAAACATTTTATCTTCAAACCAGATTCATTCTCAACTTTTTCTTTAAATAACTTGAATTTTTCAAATGCTTTAGATTTCTCTCTCAAATATGTAACCCACATCATTCTAGAAAAGTCATCAACAAAAAGTATAAAATAACTTTCACCATAATATGATCTTGTTCTTGTAGGACCACATAGATATGTATGCACCAGATCCAACTTCCCTTTTGCTGAATAAGATTTTTTTTTAAAAATGCTTCTGGTCTGCTTCCCCATAGCACACTCTCTACCCATAGTGTTAGATGGATTTAAAATATTAGGTAGATCTCTCAAAACATTATTGATAATTTCCTTCACAATGTTATCAAAGTCAACTTGACAAAATCTTCTATGCAATAGCCAACTGTCATCAACCTTCATAATAAAACAAGTAGTTTCAAATGTATTCAATTCAAATACATTACCTCTAGATTTAGTACATGTGATCAAATCTCCTAATTTAGTTTTGATAGAGCATTTCCCATTAATGAATTTCAACTGATAACCTTTGTCCACTAACTGTCCAACACTCAACATATGATGCTTGAGTCCATCAACAAGAAATACATTGTCAGTATTTGTCTTTCCATCCAGAGAAATAGATCCCACTCCAATGATAAGTTTAGGAGTATTGTCACTGAATCTAACACCATCATATCTTTTCAAACTCACAAATTTGTTTTTATCTGCAGTCATATGATGTGAACAACCACTGTCTATAACCCATTCAGATTTCTTTTCAACATGACATACTAAGGATTTTTCCTCATGTATAGGTTCATCATCCTTTCTAGCAATAAATCCAATTTCATCATAGTCACCTTCATCATTAGAAATACCCTCACTAGCATAATAAAATTCCTTCTCTTTAGGATACTTTGATTTGTAAAACTTAGGTTTGTGCTTGGGAACCATTGTAGGACATCTAGATGCAAAATGACCAATCTTGTTACATGAAAAACATTTCAAAGGTAATTTGCCTTTATATTTACCCTTACCTCTCTTCTCTCTTCTAGAGATCAATGCTACCACTTCATCTAGCTTTCTTTCTTCCTCCTATATCTGTTCCCATTCCTTAGCATAGTCTCCAAGCTCTTCTCTCAGGTCACAATTTATGGAGCTCACAATTCCAGATAAGGTCTTTTTGTTCTTATGCACGGTTACCTTGAATGTTGACTCAACTTTAGGTAAAGTATATCCCAATTTAGTGGCCTCAAAAGTAGTTAGTTTTCCAATCAACATCTCTCTAGTTAATTTTGGTGTCAAAGGTATAATCTCCTCTATAGCTTGTTCTTTGGTTCTATATGCAGGTGTCAAAGGTCTGAGTATCTTTGCAATTACTTCTTCCTCACTGTAAGTACCTCCAGAGTTTCTAATGCCAGTAACCACTTCAGTAATTCTCTGTCCATATGCCCTAATGTTCTCATCTTCTCTCATCTTCAGTGATTCCATATTTGTCTTCTAGTTTTTTAGCTTTTCCTATTTTGTAAACTTATCTCCTTCATACAGTGCCTCCAATATTGTCTAGATCTCATGTGCAGAATCCAAGTCTTTTACTTCACTGAATTCACCTTCCAAAAGTCCGCTGATCAATGATTCCCTTATGACCATATTACATGAAAATAACTTCTTTTCATCTTCAGTAGCCTTCTCCAGTCCATTCTCAGTCGCTATCTTCTCATCCTTCTTTGTGATCATCCTGTACTCAAACCCCAAACATAGAAAATGTGTTCTCATCTTGTTCTTCCAACTGTCAAAATTTTTAGGATCAAATTTTGGACTATCCTTCCTATAGTAACTCATCTTCAGGATCACCTCAAGTTGTTAAGACTTCTCTCTAAGGACCAGTAGCTCTGATACAAATTATTAGGAATAACAGTCCACAAGACAATTGAGAGGGGGGGTGAATCAATTATGATATAGATTATTAAACTTTAAACTTTATAAACCAGAACTGCAATGTAAATGATAACACAGTAAATGCCAACACAATAAAACAATACTTGTTATTGAGGAAACCCTGTTAAAGGTAAAACCCCAGTGGGAATTAGCACCCATAAATAATGTACTGAGAGTATAGTATCCTTGTTAGGAGCTTATTACAACATTATAGTAAATAGTCCGTGTTAGGAGAAAGAACATGTTAAGAGTAAAAAAAAAGTAGTAGGCTCACTACCCAGGCACACTTCCCAAAGAAGGTTAAAGCCACCCTCAAGGATTCACAATCCAAACAAGTGTATATAGGAAATATAAAATCTAGTGAACTGTCTGATAGCAATTGTCTTTGCTTGGTCTCTAATAAAGTATTATTGTCACAAACTCTTCTCTACATCCAACAGCCAAACAATCCTCACAACTTTAACTTCTCTTCCTTTTCAATCTCTTCCACTACCACATCTTTCCAAAATAAAAGATCACCCATATATACCCTATTACAATGATTCATTAGGTCAGCCAATTAAGCTTTCCTAATACAAAAATAATTAATTAGGTTGGCCAATTAGGCTTTCCCAATATACAGATAATTATATAATCCCTTGGTAAGATACACACGATACCTATAACAAGTAAACATCATTTACAATCCATTAGTTACACTCCTAGATCCGCAATCCACACTCATAATTCTTACTACATGCTACATGTCTGAAGTCGGCCACCAAATAGGTCTCCTCTAGAATACATGCCATAATTGACGTCACTAGAATACTCATGCCAATCGAACACAACCCAATATTCCACAGTATGTCCAAAATCCTCCAGTAAGCTTGCTTCACCTGAAATATCTTTGCCAGTAAGATATACCTGAAACACAGAGACCTGCTATGTTAAGCATCACAGTTACAGCTTAGAAACCAATCATCACCAAAACAACCGTAACATCCTCAATATGAAACATAAATCCACGCACCTTAGGAATAAGGTCATCACACATCCTTCTTCATATAACCAACTTTGATTGTTCTGAAACATTTGTACAATGTCCGTACACTTCTGCCAGTCAAGTAACCAGCCTGTTCTCTCCACAGAAACATATTTTGACATCAGTGACAAAACATGAATATCAACAACATGATCAGTACCCAAAACTAATACCATCTAAGAGTTTCAGCCTAACTAGGTCTGAGTGAACTAGTTCCGGTTGAACTTACTTATTTGGCATCCTATGTGGTAGCCAAATAAGCAAAATTTGCAAAATTACAGAACTTCTCAATTTTGCAGCTGATTTCCCCATCAAAACTCAACTTTCTTTAAAAACTAAAAATACACTTTTGTAGAGATCAGAGTCAAGATTATGGTCATTTAATTTTTATAGTATTTTGATTACATTTAACATATTATAATTTCAAAATACTACAAGTAGGTATTTTAACATTCGAGAACACTCTAGTTTGAAAAAAGAAAAAAATAGTAAATCATGTCAGGAAAATTTAAAACTTATATTTAACACAAGAGGAGAGAGTCCTCTTCAAGAATATATATATATATATGGTAACTCTGACTTTGAATAGTTATAGCAGAGAAAATATGCATCGGAAACCAATCTTTCTTTTTTTCTGCACTGGCTATACATGTCATCTAAAACATATTTTGAAATCAGCGGAAAAAAAATTATTTGCATATTTTTTTTTGGCGGGAATTAGACCCCTTAATTTTAAGCATTTTCAGCAATTGAAAAATGAACTTTGAAAATTAAAAAAACTACATCAACTCTTGTTCATTTTTTTAAAAAAATAATAGGCATAAACTTTATCCAGTTTTACACATTTCATCAATTTACATCATCTTCAAATCTCAATTACAAATGCCACTTTTATATTGTTGAAGTTGAACAGTTTTGGTACTATTAACCTTTTCCTTTATAAAAGTGTGACACATGTTTTTACTTTTACCCAATAAATTTTTAGGGATTGCTATCACTTTCTATAATAACATTAGTTTTTCATGATCTTTGACTCTTGGCCCGTTGACCAAAGGTAAGTGATATTGATTCTCCTCAAACCTTGACACTTCAAATATCCTACCTATTTTTCACCATCTTTCCATCCACTCGCCAAAGAAAACCATAAAAGCCACATGTGTGAATATTGAAAATGTATAGATATGTCAATACTGCTTTAACAACTATCAAAATTGTGTTTTAATTTCTTTAAAGACTATTATCCACACTTTTGGCACATTTATTAAGTATTATTCAATAATAAAAACTATAAAGTGGTTGGGGTTTCATCCACGTGTTGATTTGGCCCTACACTTATCATTGAATTTTAGATTTATTTTATATCCTAACCTCATGAATTTGATATAAATGGATGTCATAACTATAGCAATAATTAATGTAGGAAACCTCATGAATCCAATTATAGGATTCAAACTATAAATATCAAATAAGTAAATAAAATGATCAACAATCATTCAGATTGTTCGTGTTGGAATAAATAATTTTATATTTTCTTTTCTTTGTAAGTTTTGATTATTATATTTACTTATTTTTATAGAAATTAAAAAACTTAATACAAATAGATCATTAAATAATAATGTTGATTGTCTTCTTCAAATTTACTTACAATACATACATTTTACAAATTTTGATTCCATAATCACAAAAATTTACAAACTTATAATTTTACAGGGTACGTGCAGGATCATGGGGGGCCAAAAAGTGGCGATGTGAAAAAAATGTATTTTCATCCACCCGAAAACGTGAAAATCCATGTTGACTTTATAGTAGGTTTGGGTGTTAGTACCCCTAGGCTAAGAAAACACCTAAGAAAATCTAATATCAGATATGTATCTGATATCCAATACGCTTTAGATATCGAATACCAATGAATATATTAATATAATATTTATTATGTATTATATAAATAATATATATTATATTATTACATATAATATATATTATTATATTTAATATATGTTATATATTATAGTATTTATTAATATATAATTTATTATATTATATATATATAATATAAATTATATATATATTATAAATAATTTATATAATATATATATATATATTATAAATAATTTATATAATATATATTATTTATAATATACATATATATAATATTATATAATATTATTATGAATGAGTGTAATAAAATCTTAATTATAGGTTTTCTTATGCTCGGCTTGGCTTTGCAACTTGCCAAGTGAGCACACACTACCGAGGAGGCCTTCGCCCATGTGAGGGAGGTCATCCTCTCTCCTAAATTGGACATAGCACCTATTGCCTTGATTTATGGGTGTATTGACCCCAGGGCTTGGGATTTTATGCAATGAAAGTGTAAATTCTCGGGTGGAAACTAGGGGTAAGTCGGTCAAATAGGCCATAGGAGAGGAGCCAAAGATCCCAGTAGGAGCAAAGTTTATTTTGTAGGAGAAGACAAATATTTATCACTCATCTGTGACCAATGATGGAGGTAAGGGTCGCTCTACCCGGATCATCATGAAACCTAATATTCAAATGGCTTGAACAATAGATGCAAATAAATCTAGGCTAAAGAACTCTACAATTTTTCTTGCTTCTCAAGACCTTTCTATGATTCTATCTTATAATGTTTTAAACGATTGGATGCAAATGTATGAGGAAATAAATTAGGGTTTCATTTCTCCTACTTTCATATGTTAGAAAAAGGGATTTTTAAATATTTTTCTCTAACCCTAAGATCCAAAAAGAAATTATCTAGAGGCAATTTTGGAAAATTGGGGCTTGTTATTTTAGAGCCATTCCTTGGACTCCCAATGTCATTCAAGATGAGATTATATCACTCTCTTTCCCTAGGTGGTTAACTATCGGGAGTATCCCTCCTTTTCTTTTGGATTTAATACCTCAAGCATTAGAACCAATTGGCAATGTGATTCGAATGGATAAATCATATACTATTCTCTCGTACACGGACACTAGGGTTTTGATCTTCATTAATCTTAGGCTTGATCTGCCTAGTGAAATTATGTTTGATTTGGATGACCAAATGGTGTTGTACCCTATTATATTTCTTGGTGGTATTAATGCCTACGTACGTTCTATGTAGGAGGGAGGGAAATGTGAGACAAAATTGTCCACTGCTAAAAATAAGATCAAATCCTTCCCTAAACCAGCCATTGAACCCTGTAAATGTGAACAAGTATTTCCCTATCTAAGAAGATAATTTACCAGTAGCTCAAAATCAAGTTGATATTCCTTCCTTGGTTGAATCTCTGGAATCACTTAGTGATCACTTCCAAAAGAAACCCTCTTTTCCTAACCCCAATAATAACAATGTTCATGGACCTCCCTGATGTCAATACCTTAGATTTTGGGCTTGACTAACCAGCTCCTTGTCCTAAACATAAGACTCAAAATGATCAACTTATTTCCTTAGAAATAATCATAAGGCTATCTGAACCAAGAGGTAGAGGATCTCACACCTCCAAGATTGGACCTACTAATAAAACTCCCCAGAATAATGAAATCATGACAATAAAGAGACCTCCCCATTTTCTCCCTCCTTGTGGATGGGAACGGTGGATTGAAAGATGACACCCTAAAAACTAACCAAGTGTTGGAGGAGTCAGGGGTTAAGGTGACTCACTCTACAGATTTTGTTAAGACCTCTATGAAACAATATAGCCTTGATACCATTAAACTGACTTATGAATCTGATGAAAATTTAAACAACTATTATATGGTGGTTATCCATGCTACTCCACTACCCCTTGGGCTCCTCCAAGGCTCTATGAGCCTTCTTGACCCTATCCTTTAGGACAAGATTCCCATTCATAATATAGGAAATAATGGAGACTCTCTAATGGATCCAACCAAAGAAGAGGTGGAAGATTGAGAAATCAAGGAACTAGCTATTGTCCCATATATAGGGAGGCAGGAAAATCCTAAAATATTTGTATTTGGGGCTCACAAAAAAGGAGGAAGTTGCCTGGGGAGGTCCTACACACCAAGTTAGGTACTTGGGTGTTCCCTTCTCTGTAAATCCAAATCTGAAAGAGATGTGAGAGTGGATTGAAGGCAATATTGATAAAAAAAAATCAATTGATGGAACACTCATTACCTGTCTCTACCTGGGAGGTTCCGAATTTGCCAAATTATTTTTGTCTTATTACATAATTTTCTATGCCTCTGCCTGGTTATTCAATGAAGATCATTTGAACTATGTATAGAAGAAAATAAGAGAATTCCTATGGTTAGATGGAAAAGGAAATAGGAAAAGACATGTTGTTAATTAGAAGTGGTGCACAATTAGAAAGGAAGTAGGGGGCCTGGGGTTGAAGGATTTCAGAACCCAAGGGAATTACCCTTGTTGTTAAATGGATAGCTAAGGCCAGCCAAAGAGAGGATCCCTAGAAAATTTTGGTGAGGAATAATATAGAAAGGGTTGTTCCTATTAAAGGTTCTTCATGGAAGAAAATACATATCAGTGAAATTTTATGCAGTAACTTTTCATTCATGGTTGTAGGATCCAATGTATTTAATGCTATCTGGGAAGGCTAGGAGATTGTTAGATAGTTTCTAACAAATAACAATCTAATTGATGAGGATAATTTGATATGTAGAGAGAAATTTGTGTGGTGGAGCTTGAGACATGTTGACAATCCTTTAGCATTACTACAAGGATGCTATGCTCTGAGTTAGGCTGCTACCAGTATTAAATTCTTGGTAGATATCATATAGGATAGGAAGCTCCTTAGTTGGAAGGAGGTGTGTCAAAGGTATGATATTCCCTAATCCCAATGGAGGACTTAATCCATTCTAAGGGATGCATGGAATAGATTAAATCCTACAAGAAACTAGGGGTTCAATAAAGACATGATCTCCCACCTCAAGTGTCTAGATGGCACTCCCCTCTCCAATACTAAAGCCAAGTACCTTTACAAACTTATCATTGATAATAACATGATCATTGACCATATGAATGTTTGTTGGAACACTGATCCAAATGCCTTGAACTGGAATAAAACCTTAGCAAAGCTTTGGAGAAAACTCTTAGAACCTAAGAAGACATGTCTCATGTGGAGACTTCTCCTCCACAGATTGCTTGTTAAAATTCCTAATAAGGAACCCAATATTTGTACATTTTGTCAAATATCCAATGTTGTTATGCTTGATGTCACTTGCCTTGAGAAGGAATTAGTTCATATTTATATTCATGTGTTTGGAAGAAGGATTTTATTGTATGATTGAGGTCTCCTCTCCTTGTCCTTCAATGAGGGAGAGAGGCTTGCTACAATGGAGAAGGTTTCCTTTGAAAATGCCTTGGATGCTTGAAATCTACCTTAGAGTGCTAAAGATGATAGAGATATTGAACTTTCACTAGAGGTCTTGGAATTGATCTCTTATTATCATGAATGATTTACCAAATGAGGAGACTTAGGTTGATTATATTTTAGAGCTAAAATTCAAAGAGGGCCAATAGGGGTTTGAGTTTCTCACTCAACCAACAAGATTGTACATGATTTAAATTTGTAAGAAAATATAAGGGAATATTTTAACTAGGTTAGCTTATTCCCTCCTATACGCAACAAAATTTGGACCATGGGTCTTAGTTGCAAAGGGGATGCTGGAATGGAAAGTAGAACCAGGGTTGGATCAATCAAAATAAACACACATGCCCACGGAAACTAAAATGTGACCTAACGAA
This sequence comes from Thuja plicata, assembly GCA_018584345.1. Taxonomy (NCBI): domain Eukaryota; kingdom Viridiplantae; phylum Streptophyta; class Pinopsida; order Cupressales; family Cupressaceae; genus Thuja; species Thuja plicata. The sequence continues at coordinate 528,090 of MU226000.1, forward strand.
GTATCCAAATTGTAAGTGAGCACAATTTGGGATGGTACACGCACCTTATGATACTTTTCTCTCTTTGTCATGTAGGAAATATCATGGAATGGATTTTGTGATTACCCCCAATAATCAAGTCTTTTCAAGAGTTTCCTGACAAATTCATTGCATATTGTTCTTACAATTTCAAATGTGAGATCACTATAGCTGACTTATGCAACACTACACTAAAACTAGGGGAACCTTTTTTATCATTCTTACAAAAATGGAGACATTTGACTAAGAGAGTACCTTATAAGATTCTTGACAAACAATTGGTTGAACTATTTTTATCAAAACTTCAACAAAGAAATTGGATTTGAACTTTTCCTTAAGTGCATAGAATCATTTGGGTATTTTATAGACAAAGGATTAAATATTGAAAAAAATCTTCATGACGATTGACCTATTAAAGTATACAAAGACAAAGACCACAATGACAAAACTTGATATTTATCTAAAAACAAGAATATAGTCAATGATAGATTTGTTGATGCCAAAACCATTAAGACCTCAAAACCCATCTATAATCTTAAAGGTTTTAAACTAAAAGGACAATGAACACTAAAGAGATCCCAAAGAGAAACTTTACACTTTTGGGAAATCACTCGAATTAACGATGAAAGAATTCGATAATCATTCCTTAAGTATTTTGTATCCAACCTTGTGTTGCATTAGAAAATTTAATGCATATGATGTGATGATTCACGTGATTGTAGCACTTGAAACAAGTTTTTCAATGAGTATAATTTTGAATACATTTAATTTGATTATATTTATTTTATATTTTCCATTGCAGATATATTTTCAACAATCAGTAAGGTCTTTGTTCTACACACACAAAAAATAGTAAAATAAATTAATATAAATGAGCTAATTATTAATGTTCTTATTTCAACAGGTAAAAAAATTAACATAATTTTTTTTATGTGTTATTGAAGTAAACTTTTCCTAATTCTATCTAATCTCACTTCAATATGTTATAAAAAATATGACACAAAAAATTATGAAAAAATAATCTATGCACTAAATATTGGTTTTAATTTTTTTTTTTAAATTATATAATTTTATCTTTTTATAATTAAATTAATTATTTATCAGGTAACACCACTTTTTAACAATATTAATAATATAAACGTAAATTATTAAAAGTTATATAAAAATTTCATAAATTATTTCTTAATTATTTTTATCAATAAAAGGCCTAAGCCATATAATTTTATATTAACACTAATAAGGTTTAAAATATTAATAAAAATATAAAAGCTAATATCAGCCATCAATGTCTTGATCTTGTCTTGAGCCTCATAATTCTGAAGTCTAAAGCTTATGAACACATTATGCAAAAAGGAAAGAGCTATATCCCCTAAACAATACTAAAGTTACTAGCTACCTCAACTACCAAAAATATCAAACCCTTACAAAACAAAAACTGAGTCTTTTTTTGTCCAATATTGGTAAAACCAGAGGTATATTTATCATCTAGAGAACTATCTGAAAAACTATCAAGATTTGAAAAAAGACTTAGACAATTCTTCATATTTGGAAAAAAGCTAGATTTCACTTCTTGAAGATGGACCAACTGTAACTTCACCTTTAGTTATTTTTTGCCTTGTTTCAAAGTTTGAGTTACCCAAAATTGATTTCTAAGCTTAACACCTTGTTTCAAATTCATATCTACTTGTCATCGATGGATTAAAGTTTCCTTCAATTCTTTAATGACCACTTTGATAGATTCAGTGACCCTTTCAATTCACTAGAAATTGATTTTTAAAAGATCTAGAACGGTGCTTGTCACCTATCCATAACATGTCCCCAAAATTTGATTCCACCAACTATAATAAATTCTTGATGTACTCTTGATCTCTGATATTAACAACGAATATGAGTTTTAAAATTTTCAAGTTGGAGCCTCCAACAAACAACTCTCTTACATAAATATTTAACCCAAATTCTTGAAATTTGATTCGACATTTGTCTTAGCCGTGCTTATCAACTCAACAAGTTATTATTGTCAATGAAACAAGAAGTTTTGGTACAATTCTTCCCACCAACCACCTCTGTATTCTCTTCATTTTCAAACTTTATGTCTCGTAAATGTGATTGTTCAAATTTGAAACTGACATTTTAGGGTAACTTTTAAACCTTCCAAAGGAATTCTAATGACCTATTATATTATTTTTCTCTAACACCTCTTACTATCTTCACTTTTCAAAACACAATAAATCCAATGAACTGTCTTTCCACTAAAGTCCCAATCTACAATGCATTGTCGAGTGTCTCTAACTAGAATTCTACTCTAAAGTGATATTACAAATTCTATCTATATGTCTGATGTTCCAATATTTCTTTCTATAATCTTTATACCTCCTAATTAGATTCTAGATCCAGAATTTTCTACACTCCATCCAATTCAAGATAATTAATCTCTTTTCTGATCACTCCTTGATTGAAATCTTCTTTATGTCTGTTTTAAATTGTTAGAATTATAATCTTTCCTTGGTATTTTATAAACTAAGGTCATGTCTCATATTTGTAATTCCTTTAATAAGGAAATTAGATATTCCTCCTTAAGAGGCACACACCAAATGTGAATGTGGCACACATAGAGCATGGGAGTTACATGCAAACTCCTCCACTCATCTCTACTTGAGAGATGGTTCTCACACACTTCTTAGGGTTCTCATAGGGGTTCTAAGTTGGTTCTCACAACTTGTATTATTCTTCTCTTCTCTCATTCTCATTCTTGTAATATTGCAACTCTCTCTCTCTCTCTCTCTCTCTCTCTCTCTCTCTCTCAGTCATATTATACAAAAGGGGTTTTTCCTTTTTTTCCCCTTTCAAAAATATTATGTACTTGTCTTGGTCTTGGAGCATTTGGAGCATTTTATTGATCTTGGTGCTCTCTCTCTCTCTCTCTCTCTCTCTCTCTCTCTCTGGTAAAACTCTTCCTTTTGCACTCGCTTTGTATTTGGTAAAACTCTTCCTTTTGCAATCTCTCTTGGATTCTTTCCTTATCTCATTTCCATTTTATTTTATGTTTGTAACATGTATCAGAGTTGGTTTAATCCTTATTTTGAGTGTACATGTAGGAATAGTTGAAAGATATCTCCGTTGAGGAGAAGAAATTAGATTTTTGTTAATCTAACTCTTATTTGTAGGGATTTCTTTCATTATTTTTGCAAATCTAAGTATATTAATATCTATTTCTATTTGGGTGGCTGCAAGAAGTTGAGTCTCGCTTTTGGCAAAAAAGTGGAAGTATTTTCCCTATTTTTCAAATTTTCTATCAATTGATGTCAAAATTTGAGGCACTTAGAGATTGAATCTCAAAACAATCCACTGATAGAAAATGTAGTGCTTAGAGTCTAGTTTTGAAATATGTAATTTATTTGAATACCCACATGGTAGAAAATATATTTTAGTAGGCATGTTTAAAAACCCTTTTTCAAAATGTTTGTTTCAGGACCATACCCCACATGTGTACGACTACCCTATTTTCAAGTAAATAAATAATTTTTTCTAAATCCTTCTAGGGGAAGGTACCTAACACATCGAATATTGGTCAAAATTTTTTTGCTTTTTAAAAAAAAATTGAATATGCTTTTTTTTATCAATTTTTAATTGACTATAAAGTACATTTTCAAAACCTCTCGTGTACGACCACCATAATTTGATGAAAATTTCACTTTTTTTGAAGAAAATTCTATGTAGATTGGGCTCATATAATTCATTTTTTCAAAAACCTAAAATCAAAAAAGCTATTAAAGTTTTAGTGAACCTTACTATTTTGAGTTTAGGTACCACTTTTGATTAATAAATATTGTAAAAATAGTAAGATTTATCATATCACTATAAAATTTATATTTTCAAAATCTAGATAGTAAGATCTCTAATGGGTTTTCATTTTGTCAAAAAAATTGATTAGGAAGAACCTCAAAAAATTACGGCAAGACAAAAATTTGGTATTCAAATGACTTAGCCCTTATTTTGGAGGTCCAAGCATAGGCTTGATCCCACCAAACCTGTCCTGAACTGAAATCCAATGCAAAGGGTGGTCTTGTAAATTCAAATTTTAAAAAATAGGCACACGTTTAAAAATGTGTACCCATTTCTTAAATATAATAAATCGGCATGTAAAAATGAGTTTCTTAAATATAATTTAAAAAATTAAAAAATTAAAAAAAAATGGGCACGTGTTTTTTAAATTTTTGATCGGGTGTCCAAGCCTAAGACGGGTGCCCATTTCTAGTGACAGTTTTCAAGTCCACAAGACTTTCGCCGAATCGGTACCCAACTTCTTGCACTTACCCAATTTTTTTAAAGTACTAATCTCTCCCTCTGTTGGGCAACCACAAGGGAAGATTTCAGATTTGCATATTTTGTTGTTTATCATTAAATATAAATCTGATACTAACAACTCACCCTCTGTCGGGAAACTGCAAGGGTTTTCTAATTCATTGTTTTTGTTCATTTGTCTAACTTCCTGATTTACAGGTTTATATGTACATTTTTTTTCAGCATTCAGTTTACTGATTTCTATTCATTCACAAAATCTTTTGCTAACGTCTCTTGCATTTTTTGATTCATTATCTCTGATATTTTATCTTCATCTCTGTTACTCTAGTAGATCTCTATCTCTGATATATTATATCTTAATATTAGATTTCTTCTCTTGTTGTCTTTCCTTTCTATGTTAACGTTTTGAGTGCAGGGAATTACACAACACTTTATATATTAATCAACATTGTCTTTAATCTTTACTTTGTGCATCATTATATACATTTGTGTACTCCTAGCACTGGTCCTCACCACTCCCAGCTCCTCACCTCTCGCATTCACAACCTTTGCTACTGCTACCTCTACTTTAAACCTCTCGTAGCTTTAAATCATTCCTTTCTATACATCTTGCACAAACTTTTAGCTCATGTTAACTCCTTGTCTTTTAGCGCAACATTTCCTCATTGCGCAACATTGGTCCATCATTCTTTATTGTCCAGTATATTGGTCTTTGCTTGCATAGCACAACATTCTTGCACCAACATTGAATATTGGTCCTTTACATAGCGTAACATCCTTTACCTAGCACAACTTGTTTGTACGCCTTTATCTTGTCATTTTGCGTTAGTTTATCCCTTACGCAGCCTAGAGGCTTCCTTTTTTGGTGTTGACAGCATCCCCTTGGTTTTAACGCAACAACCTTGTTGATCATAGTCTCAGCATTGTATAGCTATTCCCCTGCGCATCTTTGTTAAACTTAGTCTCAGCATTTTTTTAGGTTTGTCTCTGCATTCTTTTGCGTAGACTCAAATTCTTCTTTGTGCATGCGTTACATTTCTTTTTTTAGGCATATCTCAGTCAACCGTTTCTCTGCTATCCCTGCACACCCTTGCATTTTATTGAGTGCGATTTTATTCTCTTTAATTCTAGGTTTAGTTAATTTTGCATATTCTTTGATCTCTTATTCATTCTATTTTTTTTAATCTTATTTAAGATTAGTTTGAACAAATCTTTGACTCATTTATTACTTTTATAAATTTTGTCAAATCTTTAATTACATAAAAAAGTTTAAACGTCAATACTTTTTTCCTTCTTAATATTACTTCAAATCGCTTCATTTTTATGTTATTTATATCAATTCTAACCAAATTCTATTGCTGGTTCATTATTTCATTGCAATTAAAATTTATTCCTCCATTTAAATTAAAAATTAATTTTTTTTTTTAATATTTAAAATTTGTTGCATATTGGCATTTACTAATCGCGTTAATATGATTTTTTGGATTCATTGCTGTATACTACAACTTGTATTTAAGTTTATTTTAATTCGTTATGTCAATGTTAATTCCTGAGATTAAATTAACAAGTTCCAATTATTATGTGTGGAAGACTCATATGACCTTTCTCTTTCATTACTGACATATTCTTGATTTTGCAACTAACTCCACTTATGTTCCTCCTCCTGTTGTTCCTCAAGCAGTAAAAAATGAATGGAATGTGTAGTATGGTGAAATCTTCAATCTGTTGGGAGCAAGCTCAAACATAAAACGTTAGTGGATTAGCACATATAAATCATAGAATGAACAAGAAACCAACAAGACTCCATCATAACATTAGATTGAGCTTAAAAACAAGTAAATTGCACCCTATTCTACTTATTTTGATTTACTCTTTTGAATGATTGTAGGTGTGCTCTCTCAAACACACAAAATGCAATGGATACCAATGCAATGCAAGATTGACAAACAAGAAGAAAGATTCAAGATCTAGTAGGAAGAACTAGTCTCAAATCTTCTTCAAGATGATGTTCTAAGCTATGAAAATGATATGCAAGACAATTGAAATAAACTATGATTCATTAACCATTAGCCTAGCATGTAACTTCTAAATGATTTAAGCATGAAAACATGAAATCTAGAGCTATGTTAGCATAATAACAATGTAAATATGAGAGATGCCAAAATGAAGAGGAGAAGGCCTCTATTTATAGATTTTTGGAGGAGAAGAGGAGGGCTTAGATGATGTGGCATCTATGTGGCATCCACATAAGAGCCACATAAGGGACACATAGGCTTGAGGGGATGGCAAATTTTGAGTCAAACTTGGCATTAACTGTTGAGTGGCTCAACATTTCCAAGTGGGAGACAAAGTTGTAAGAAGAATTTAAGAGGAATGGGTGCCTATTTTGGAGAGAATTTTCCCACGTGGGTGAGCATTCCATTAGCCTTAAAAAGGTTAGGAATCACCCTTTAAGCATGATCTAAGGACAGTTAGGTGGGGAAATATGTTTAGGAAATGAGGTGATGGGAGTAGGGTAGGAATAGGGTAGGCTTAGGGTAGGTCTCTAGAATGGGTTAATAGGTTCCTAGCTAGGGTTGAGATTATAATTCAAATTAAATTTGAATAAATCATGGTTTAGAAGAATTAGGAATATGGAGGATTTAATAATTGTAAATTTATTAAAAAGGGAATTTCATGAGACAAATATATTTAAATGAAATACATTAGAATAGTATTTAAGCTATTGATAAATACTAGCAAATGAAACTATTTAATTGATTAAATTAAATAGTTAGAGGAATAAGAGGGAAAAAAATAATATTAATATTTTTGGACGTCTACATTTTGCCCCTCTTTGACGTGGGGTTGCAAGTGACGTTATGTCAAAGACAAAAAAAAAAAGTTGCCCCAGAGGAAGAGGGTTTCTAGGAGTCGTGCTGAAGCAACGATGGTATAGGGTTGTACAGGGTTGTGCCCCCTCGAGAAAAGAACACAATGAAGATGACGTTGTGGAATTTTCTCGAAAAAGGATGCAACAGGTAGGAGGAAGAGAGAGGAGGGAATCAATAGAAGCCTTCCAAAATGCAATTAAGAATGCAACTAAGAATGTGAATTAAATGAATGAAGCTAACGAGAATTGGGGATCCATTTGTGTGAAAAATATGGAGAGCACATTCGATTTTGATATTGCAAGAGGAGGTATGCATCAGGTGTTAGAAAACACAAATGACAAGATTCCTTTGCATGGACTAGACGCTCAAACAAAAGCATGTTGCAAAAGACACATGTATCAGTATTCACCAGTCACAATGCACCAAGATATATCAGATCAAGGTAGTGGTGAGTAGGCGTAAACCAACATAAAAAGATAAAATTAGTAAAGAAGGCCTCATGACCAAGCGGTCATTCAGTCCAAAGTTCTTGCCATGAACAGGAGTGATGTGATGAAGGATTTTATAAGACGATGCCAGAAGGATGCATCTTGATGGGAAAATATTGGATTGGATTTGATTAAAAGATATTCGCTGGCAAAAGCTGTGAACAGAATGGGGAGCATGGATAATCGGTCGCCAAAAATGATTTGGTGAAAAACATGATCGCAGGTGCAGGAGTCAAAAAGTTACTGAAAATTGAAATATTGAGCGATGCAAAAATAAATGAAGGTTTATTGCAAGAATTTTGAGAATATATGATTTTTTTGAATTTTTGAATTTTTTGGATTTTTCGTGACTTTTAAATATTTTTGGAATTTTTTGACGTATTAAAACTGTAAAACAGGATGATTAATACAAAAATATACACGAGGGGGAGGAAGGTGGGGAAAATTTTTTAGGCAAAATGGGGGCTATAACAGGGGGTAGGGGGCTTAAGGAAGGTCATTTGTGATTAGTGAATAGTGAAAACAGAGCTCTAGAGTGAAAACATGGCTGATCAGGGGATGTTGGGGCAGTTGGGAGAGCGCGTGCGCACACACGGGAGACCCGTTGAGTGATCGGTACCGGTGAGTGACTCAACGTTATCTTGCATTTATTACTGTCAAAGTTATTAATGCTTTTATGTAGGCTAGGGGGAATAAATGCCAAAAATGGGGTTTTAGACCGTAGATGCCGGTTTAGGAACCGACATCTGTGAAGATGGTGGTCTGCAAGGAAAAATAGTCAGAGACCCTGATTTAAGAACTGACATTTCTGGCTGAACTGACATCTATGCCCAAACGGGAAGACGCCAAGGGGAAGGGAAATGAAGGCACTCGGCAAGGGTCAGGGATGGGTCGGTGAAAGACCTAGGGGAAAGATGCCCCATTTTGGGAGGGATTAGGCTAGGAATGGAGGGAAGATGGGCTGACATGGTAGTTTTTGGATGTTACAGTAGTAGCATCCACCATTGGGATCGCGGGAGCACTGGCCGCCGACCATGGAGTTGGAGCCGCAACTCACAAAGGATGATAGGGGTTTATTAGCTGTGGTTGGGTTGGACTATGTGCCCCATTGGCCTAGGCTACGGGTGCACAATGGGATGATGACCGCTTTGATTAAGTGGTCACATAGCTATACCACCACATTTCATCTACCTACTGGAGAGGTGACGATCACACTGGAGGATGTGTGACAGATTCTTTGGATACCTATCCAAGGGGCGGTACCACAATACTGGTTAGAGGACAGTGACAACTATATGGAGATCATATTCCAGAGACCTATGAGGAGTATCCTGATGTACAAGACCTGGATGCCCTGGCAGCCAGTGGTGGATCAGAGATTGTGGTGGATAGCCCTATATCTGGTGGGATTGATCAGAGGGCGGATGTTAGCTAACCTGGTTGGACACGGTTTTGGCATGGGATAGTCATGGGTGCTAGTTGAGATGCTAGAAGATGGTACTACTTATTGCTGGGGATACGTTGTCTTAGGGTAGTTGTACCACAATTTACACATGGTTGCATACTACAGGGTGCACAACATGGGGACAGGTGTGACGCTAATGTTGGTGTGGTCCTGGGAGCACATTGCAGTGTTCTGGCCTATGAGAGTGCGAGAGGCACGACAGCCTGGAGAGCCATATGCCTGTAGATATAGGCTACCTATGAGATATAATTTCATCGGTTAGAATGGATACTAGTGGCAATTTCTTGATGAGGTACAGGTTTTCTACTGGACCTCATATAGACTCTGTGAGCCATGGGGAGCTATGGACTAGGCGGCACGAGCTGAGGATGGATTTGAGGATTTTCTATACCTATCATACATTCAGACTGATTACTTTCTACTGGGGAGGACCATCCACCAGATAGAGAGGTATAGACCATCGAGGGTTATGAGATAGTTTGGGCTGTAGCAGGTGGTGGTGGCAGAGGATGCCTTACATCCTCATGTCACCAAGGAGGTAGGCACATGAGGCAAGTAAACAAATGATCTTATAGTGAGGGAATCCTAGAGGGAGATGATGTGGATAGACTTTGTGGTACGACCTGATGTCACGGATGCAGGGATGACTCCTAAGCACATAGCATGGTGGGCTGCACACACACCATTGCACCTTATAGACCTAGCTCAGGTGGCTGCTGATGAGAAGCTGATGGGTGATATGGATGTCAATGATGGGATAGACATAAGAGATTCCCTAGAGACCTTAGCATTAGGTCAGAGGAGGAGGCCACAATGGAGATGGGTTAGACCGCGGACAAAGGCACAGGTAGGGGTTGGACCAAATCAGGGGCCACAGGGGCCACCACCAGATGGGCATCACCAGGCACCCTAGGTGCCAACCTAGGGATAGGGAAAGGTATAGGAAATATAGGGGCCACCATGGGTACAAATGCCAAAGGGGCCATAGGGGCCACCAGTACGATATGTAGCATAGGAGACTCATGATACTGTCATCGTTGAGCGAGACAGTCTACTGACAAAGTGTGCATGAATGCGAGGATTACTAGGCAGGGCACATGTATCAGAGATGAGCCTGCATACTGAGATGACCTAGATATAGGGGTTACTAACTACAGAGATAGCACAGGCTAACAGGGAAGAGGGTTCACTAGATACCCTATAGGGTAGGGTGGACGTAGGAGAGTTCTCCATGGTCGACTCAACACAGGATGCTGCAGAGCTCCAAACTGAGATTGGTACACTCACAGATCAGTTGGGGACTCTGATGAAGCAAATGGATTAGGATACTGAGAAGATCATCTCATTTACCTCAGAGAGGGATGCTACATAGAGGCAGGTCGAGGCATACAGGGCTGAGCGAGAAATTGCTAGTAGGTGGTCGTTGCAGGTGGGGTTGGATAGGTTGTAGCTGAGGCTTTCACAACTCATAGAGATGCAACCAGGATAGGTAGGGAGGTGGCCCATTATCAAGTTTTGTATCATCAGCTTGTTCCTGAGGGACAGAGGTGAGAGTACTTAGAGAGGTATTGATCTCAGAGCACAGTGCGGACTTCAGCATCGCATGGATCTATGGGCATGCCACCATATCCACCACCAGAGCAGGGAAGTGGATCATCATAGGCACCAACATGATTTAGAAGAGGATCATGTGACACACATTTTTGCATTTTGAGATGAGATGTATATGTATATTGGCACCGAGGTGCACGTGATGTATTTTATTGATGACAAACACATGTACTTATGGACATTTGATATTGTATCATCTTAAAAAGGAAGCACTTCCATGTTAAGAATGTTTAGTTCTCCTTAGGGGATGTTTTTGACCTCCATCATATCATCCTCCTGTTTCTACATCATCCTCTGCTTCTGTGCCTATTTAGGACCATGATTGGGCCTCTCCAGGCACCTTCTACCCCACCTGGCATGTTTTCCAGGGGTTCTGACCCCCCTGGGTCAGGGTCAACCTCAACCTTGACCTAGTTCAAGGTTGACCTCAACCTTGACTAGGGTCCCCCTTTCAAAACTGGAAGCTTGTCGGCTGTCGGGGGTCATCCAAAATTTAGTTTTCCCGCTTTTGGGTCGACTATTTTGGGTTCCGAAGGGTTGATTCCTAAATTATATTTAATATAGGTCCTTTTCTAGGGGCATGGGTCTAATTGTAATTTAATTATCCTATGTCGACCTCCTTAGAAGATTGTGCCCTAAATTCATATAAAAGGAAGTCTCTCTCTCTCATTTTCTCTAAGTCTTCTAAGTGCAAAAAAGCTCTAATCAAGATTTTGTCAAGAAGCAAAAGGTTCAAGCATCCTTTTCCAAGCTCTCAAGGTGTTCAAGTCTTGATCTCAAGCATTCAAGTTCTCCATTGAAGATCAAGGATTCAAGTTTTCAAGCCTTTGAAGGGATTAGGTGCAAACATTCAATATTCATCATTCGAACCCTAGATCTAGTCATCATGGTGGTGTGATCTTCCTTCAAGATCCTTTGTGCATCCTCAAGACTCTTTCATCATCTCTTCAAAGTGGATTTCAAGCATTCAATCATGGAGGTTTATGATTTCTAAAGTCCATTGCTTTCATACTTACATACTTGCATACATTTGAATTTCAATTACATATCTATTGAATAACATAGCTTCATTGTTAGATTCAATTCTACTACTTGCTAGCATTCTATACTTTATTGATTTCAAGGTTAATTCCTAAGTTAGGGTTTGACAAAGGAAAACCCCTCCCCCAAAACAAAAAATCTCCTTTTTCTTGTAGGTATAGGTACAGAATAATTGATTTGAGACCAGATCTGGATACCCTTTTCAACTTTCTTTCAGACAGCGCGAACATATTTTCTGTCAAACCTATGCAGGTCAGGGTCAACATTATTGGGTCAAGGTTGACATTTTTTGGTCAAGGTTGACCTTTTTCATAAGATGACATCGGAACATAAAAATATTTCTGGGTTTTGTTCATCTCTATGTTCCGGTTCGAGATCGACTATCTATTTTTCTAGAAATATCCTACAGACATTAGAAAATGACATTATTTGATCTACAATATTTCAAGGTTAGTGCATTTCTCCTATTCCTCCAATTACTTTCATATATCATTTCTATACATATAATTAACAGAATTTAATGTATCTCCTTTGTTATTCTCCTTTCCAAATAGTTGATTCATTTGTGCATTAGCCCTTCTTTGGGGTTGATCAACTTGGATCTCCCATTTGTGCATTTGGGAATAAAAGAGGAACATCTTATCTTCTCCCTAATCACAATTGTAATATACAATCAATACAATTCAATTCAATTAAATTTAAGGAATTCAATACAATCTAGGAAACTCAAAAGAACAAATTACACATCAACACATTTCCTATTTCAAACATTACACTCAAAGATAATCAATAATCAATCCAACCATTCTTTCTTAATACATTATACACTTTTAATAAACATATCTCTATTTCAATCCTCTCCTTTACATTTTGGGAGAGACATACAGATATTTTCTTATCTTACAGTATGTTATGGCAGGATTCTCTTTAGTACCCAGGTTGACAGGTTTTGCTTCTTAGATGAGAATCGATGACTATTCAGGCCTGTAATCATCGATCAAAGAAAGAGGAGAATCTTCATCTTCTGGCACCTCATAGAGGTTTTCACCAGGGGATACGCCCTTTTTTTTTACTATTTTATGATCAGATAGTGCCCCAGAGGTGTTTTTTCTAGGGGATCAATTTTTCTCTTTTTTATTTTTATTTTCTTCATTTTTGTGCCTGAAGTTCTCCTCTTCCCCAAAGTATTCCTTTGGGTTTAGTTTTTAGACATATGCTGAGTCTTACCCCCAGTCATTGCTTTGCTCAATTGCTCCCATAAATCTTAGGAGTGGGTCCTCACTTTGGAACTCGTCAACATGCACAACACTTGGTTGGTCCTAGTCTATGAGTTCAGGATGGTGGAGGGGAAGGTCATTGAAGAGAATGGAAAGTTGGTGTAGGATAGAATTTCCCAAGAAGGTTTCATCATCAAAAACATCATCATAGGCTCTCAAAAATTTCTCTTCTAGGACATTTTCGATGTCAGCGATTTCACCCAGGGATGAACAAGAGGCAAAGATGTTTTCGTTGGTGCCCCCTTTCGTGTCAGAGCCCATGCCAAGGCCTAGGTGCTTTTCTATTTGGGTAGGTATAATAGGATCTTTCATTCCTTTCTCTTCATAACCAAGGCCACCTCCTTGGTAGTTCCATTTTTCTGTCACCAGTTTGTGAGTTGTGGGGTACTTATCTTTGAAGTAATTGAGGCGTGCCCTTGGGTGGTGGATCTTTATAGAGTCATTGGTTGATGTTTGGTGTCATTTCTTGGCCATTCAAGGTACCCTTTGAGATAAAAGTGGTAGAAATGAATTGTAGCTCCTTGAGTGTGTTGATCAATTGGTAGTGCTCCAAATATGAAGGCATTAGATAAACTATACTCACCACAACCTTTGTTGTTGATCCTGACTGTGGATAAGGTGGAAGAGAGGATTGTTTCTAGGTCTGAATGGGTTCGAGATGAACTGGTGATAGAGGTGCCAATATTGATCCTAGGACAGTAATTGAAATGTGGAAAGGATGTTTCCAATGCATTTTAGTATGCGAAGGGCTTGGGATCTACACGGATGGTGATCTAAGTGCCATTATATGGGAATTTGATGCACTGATGGTAGGTGGAGGGGATAGCTTGCATAGAATGAATCCATGAGCATCCAAGGAGGATGTTGAAGGGAAGGTCATGATCAACAACATGCCACAATATATCCTAGATAACCTAGCCCACTTGAATGTGAAATGAAATGGTGCCTTCAGAAGTCCAGTCTAGATTGTCATATGCTTTGATTGTGATGACATCATTTGTAATATCAGCTTCAGTGCAACCCAACTATTTTATGAATTTTAGAGTGCATAGATTTAGGGCTGATCCATTATCTATCATGACCCATTTAATGGCAAAATCTTTAACCATGACAGTAATACAAAGTGGGAGATTATGACCGGGTTCTTCTGAGGGTACATCTGTTGGTTTAAAAGAGACCCCACAAGATGCAGACAGGTGTCTGACAAGGTTCTGGAATTTAGTGAGGTTGATGTCACTGGAAACATAGGATTCTTATAGGGCTTTATTGAGGATATCTTTATAAGTGGGCGAAGTGTGGAGGAGATCCATGATGGAAAATTTGGCTGGAGTATTCCCTAGGTGTTCCAAAATGTTGTATTGGGTCCCAGAAGATGGGGTGGGACTGACACTTGCAACTGTTATCCTACCTCTATGAGTGGTGATTGCACATTAGTTATCAGCACCCTTGACATGGATGACATTGACAAAGGACTGGACTTGGGATATGTAGCTGATGAGATTATTGTAGTTGATATAGGCATTCATATAATATTTTCTATCAGCGTTTTCTCCTTGCTTACCCTTCCCCTGATCATAGGACTGAGTAGGATTGCCTAGGCCTGTACCTGAAGTGTATTTAGGGAATAGATTTTAATAGATTTTAAGGCCCGCGTTTGGTGATGGTTGAGCAGGCAAGTCCATTTTGATCTCTTTGCGGTCGATGAGATCCTGAATATAGTGTTTTAGCTTCATGCATTTGAGAGTGGTGTGTCCCTTAACATGGTGGTATTCACAGTACTCGTTGTCTTTATACCAGGCTGGCTTAGGTGTTGAGTCATCAAATGGCTGCATTTTTGGGTACACGACTTGGTTAGCTTGGACCAGCTTGTGGAAGATGACATCTATGGATTCACCCAAAGGGGTAAATGTGCGTTGTGGCATATTCAGAGCATGAGGCCTTTTTTGTCCATGTGGGACTGATATAGCATTTGTCTAATTCATAGGACCTTGGTAGTTGTGTTGATATGATGTTCCCAGAGGCGGATAGATAGTCAGCCTTGAGGGTGCATGTTTTGATGGTAAGTCAGTTGGGGATACATGGGATTGGGCTATTGATACATGGGAGGGGGTTGAGGGTACATTGGTGGTGCTTGCTGATAAGTTTGGGTAGGTGCATTAGGACTGGCCACCACAACTTGAACATGTTTGGTGTCAGTGGCTCCATCAGTTACTGCGTTCTTATTCTTGTTCCAGTACTATGATCAATCATTGTTATGTTTGTCAGGTTGGGATTCCTTGTAGTGCTTGATGGCACCATCAACTACGAGACCTCGTTCAAGATCCATGCCTTTGATTTGGATGTCTTGATAAGTTTGTATGCAATTCATGCGCATCTGATAGGCAAGCTCAGGATGGAGGTTGTTAATGAAGATTTTTATAAGATGTTGCTCAGGGGGTTGGTAGGACAACCTTGTAGTAATCCCTTGCCAGTGCTGAAGATAATCGGTCAGGCTCTCTCCTCCCTTTTGTTTGGAATTGCATAGGTCAAGGAGTGAGAGTTCATTTTTGATGTTATGTGCGTATTGGGCCACACTTTCAAATAATTTAGTGAAAGTAGAGACTGTGTCATAAGGGATTTTGTCACTAATACATTTGGTACCAAATTGCAACAGCAGTGCCGTTGCAGTTTTTCCGTCACAACCTTGTCGTTGTCGCAATTGTGACGATCTGTCGTCACAATTGCGACAACGACAAGGTTGTGGCAGAAAAACTGCAACGACACTGCCATTGCAATTTGGTACCAAATGTATTAGTGTGTAGAACCATTCAAGAGCAGTTCCCCCTAAGCTCTTGGGGAATAGTCTCATAAGGAAATTATCGCTATAGGCCACTTCTTGACATGCCATGTAGAATTCTTTCACGTGGCTTACAAGATCTCTCTTCCCCTAATATTTATCAAATTTGGGTGTCTCAAAGTGCTTGGGGAAGGGTATGGTAGTGATAGACCGATCAAAAGGATAAGGACACACTTCTTTAAAATTGAATTTTTTAGCCTCTAACCTAGCTTTTAGCTCCTTGAGAGTGTTCTTCACTTCATCCCATTCATGATTGATTTGTGGGGGAGGATTGTTAATCGTGTTTCCATGGTTTCCTTGAACCTGATATGGATTGAATGGAAAATATGGAGGATTTTGTGGGGGATATTATGGTGTTTGATATGATGGTTGTTGGTCAACATATATGGGCTGTTGTGGTGGAAGCTGCGGTTGAGGGGAATATTGCAGTGGATGAGGTGTCGGCACTTGATAAGATTGTTACAACTGCTAGAAATATACTTGTATTTGCTACGGCATTGGATAGGTGAGATGAGCCTGTTGCGCACCTGTATGGTGTGGAGGATAAGTGTTTTGTGGTGGGATGCCCCCAGTGGCTGTATCAAGGTAATTGGTGTTATTGGGAACACTAAATTGTTGTAGAGGTGGAATGGTTTGTGATGCAGCGAAAGATGGCATGGCTTGGTAGTTGGTGGAATGAGTTTGCTATTGCTACATGGATTGGATGAAAGGATTAACAAACTATTGTGGTGGTTGTGCCATGAGGGGATTTTCCCCCTGCATTTGTGGTTGTGGCTATTGTGTAGTTTGGATGGTGGGCTATGTAGCTGCAAAGGGGTTGATTTGTTGCTGTTGTGATTGGGATGTGAATGGATTGGTGATTTGCTGTTGCAGTTGTTGATGCTGGGATGGCTGCTGGATGGATTGTGGCTACTGAATATGTTGTTACTGCTGAATAGGTTGTTGCTACTATTAGATATGTTGGATGATAATTTGGGGTATGAAAAAGGGATTCATAGATGGTTGTTGCATGGGGGGATTTGGGTTGAACAAAGTTTGAGGTAGAACTATTGGCATATGTTGCGATTGCGTTGTTGGTGGAGTGGGAAAAGTGGACCTTTGTAGAAATAAGGGTTGGTTATAGGTGTTGGTAAGTAGCATGTCTGTGGTGAAGAAAGGTGGAATAGGCATGGAGAATTGGGTGCTATGATGCTGTGAACTGGTTGTTGCACTCTGAATAGGCTGAGTGGGAATGGGTGGAATGGTGGTTTGTTGAGTGCTGACCGGTGGTGGTGGAAAGTGTGCGATGAATGTTGGGATTTCTTGTGAAATAGGAGTGACTGTTGCTTGAGGAGGTGCTTGCATAGTGATAGGGGGTATTTTTTGTGCTGCTAATGTTGCATCAGGAGGCGGGCCTCCCGAGGTAGATGAAGGTGTTGTGTGCATGATGGAGGGTGGAATGGAGGGTTGGACTACTTGCGCAATAAGAGTTCCCACTTGTAGGGCTCATTGAAATGTGTCACAAACTTCATTTTTGGTGGGAGGATAACGTTCCCCTGGAATTGCCATAGGTCATGTGACAAGTGTGGGTATAATCCAAGGTGGGAGTTGAAGTCCTTTTTGTTGAATGTCCAAGAGTACCTGATTGCTGTTGCATCCACTCATGGTGTTTACCATGTGGACATGCGCTGGATGGTTGATAAATGTTTCCATGGTACTCAGGATAGGAGTCTCAATAGTGTCTACCTAGATGTACTCAATTTTCTCGTTGGGATGAGGTGCATAAGTAACCATAGCATTGGTGTTGTCAGTCGTAAGATTAGATGAGCTAGCGGCAAGATTAGAGTCCATGTTCTTCCTATTCTTAGTGGCTCGTGTGATAGGTGGCATGAAATGACTACCCTAAAGGAATATGAGATGCAAGATATAATGCAAAGATGCACCTAGGAAGCTAAGGGTGATGATGTTAGGACTAGGATGTGTTTAAGATGATGAATATGATCCTATGTGTTAAGGATGACTTTGGTGCATGCACAGATTAAGGGTTTCTTTACCTAATGTAAGATCAAGTGGATATGATTGGCTACCTAAGATAGACTTGTGGTCTTCGGCAGACAAGATTCTTTGTTAATGAAAACCAACCTTTTGATCAACGTGATGAGGTTGCAAAAGACAAAGAGGATAATCCTAAACAATGCTTAGTTTTAAGGACATTCAAGGATGGGGTTTGATTAAGATGTAGGTTTTTAGCAACTCAAAAGGGGATGCAATACCAAGTGAGGGATGTGATCAAGGATACTTTGGATGATGACTAATATGATGCTACACTAATTAGGATTGATTTGATTAATGTAGGATCATGCTAGGATGAGTGCGTGATGTGTTTCTAAAGATGACAACCTAAGGGAGGTCCTAAAATGCAAGCTAAGTGAGCTTAAGAAGAGGAGGAACTTTTTTTTGTTGTGGTAAACTAACTAGTCATATTTCTCAAATCTAACAAAAGAAGAGTTTAGATGATATTTGCCCATGAAATGAGCAACCTTGTCATTGTAGATCACTTTGTCAAATTCTTCCCGTTTATGAATCTCTTGTTTGATGGAATCAATGATGTGTTGGTACTTGGTAGCCTCTCGGGTTGTGTTTTTTTGTTCTCTTTGCACGAGTGGTAACAAAGTTTTTACCTTCTCATGCTTCTTGGAATTGGTCATGTCCTATAAATAGATCTAATCTTGGATGAATAATTGGAGGTTTTAGGACATATCTCATAAAAGACGAAATTCTAAAAATTAGAGATCAAGGTAATCTTTGCAAAGGGATGTTGTCTTGATAATTTGGCAAAAGTTTGATCTCTTTATGATTTTAAATAGATTTGTTCCATGGAAAGAACCAATTTCAACATAGTCAAACCAAAAAAAGAACAAGCATGTGTCTGAAAATAATCTGACAAGGGACAAAGCAACCTTGAAGGATACAATCATGTGGCAAATTTGAATGTTGGGTATTCCGTTTGTGTTTTGGATTTTGCAAATGTTGTTCAAACACTTCAAGCACACATATACCTAGGGAATTGGCTTCAATGAAATATTATAGACCCATTGCTTGGTAGTCCATTAGCTCACACAACAGTGTCACCCCCAAAAGGGTGCCCGTGTTTTTGCCTTTTTCCAGGTATTATTGTCGTGCTACGAAGATCTCTTTCGCAACACAATACCTTGGGACAAATATGATGGGGATCTTGGGGGAGATTGTTCCCTCCCCTCGCACTATAATAAGTCACCGTTGAGAGGTGAATTGGGTAGCTTCTAGGCCTGGAGTGTTTAGTAAGTGTCTTTGTTCGATTATATCCTCTATGTCTGCGCAAGCACGATTCAGACATATAGCCCCATAGAGTGTCTTGACAAAAGTGATCACGTAAACGTGATTGAGACCGCGAGGCCGTACTTAAGTTAGGCGAGAGCTGAGTATAAGCTCAAATGTCAATCAACTCCTCAGGCTTTAACCCCAAAGATTAAATTTTATTAAAGTGAGTTGGAGTGGTGTGTCTTACACCTCGTTCTCACGTGGGTCATTCCTGAGAGATTTTTCTCTCAATCGACAGGACCATCTAAAGGATTAACTTGAAAAGAAAATTGGATTGGCGAAAAAAAGGAGTCTAGATTTTTTATTTTCCCACAAGGGGAAAAGATCATACTCTCCTATCCAATATCATTTTCTCCATAGACACGCAAGACAAGTTTTTTCTTTCCCAAAAGATTTAATTGTTTAACACAAAGCAAGTGTGTCTAGGTTTTTGATCTTCCCAAAAGGGAAGAGAGCATACTCCCCTAACCCTTGTTTTGGATTAGACAAAAAGATCCCACTAATTATTCTATATGCCTCAAAAAAATCAAACTAAATGCTAACAAGAACGATCATTTGGTTGATTTATTTCAAAGCAACTTGCAAGACAAGTGTGAGTAATGTTATGAAGTTGTGTCTTGGGAAAGCGGTTCTACAAGACAATTGGTTAGTAGTTTGAGTTCTAGCCTTTGACAAGTGTTAAAAACACCAAAACCACTTAACAATTATTAGCAAATAATAAAACCAATTTGACAGAGCAAAAACGCCGGTTCAGGGCGTAGATGCCGGTTCTGTATTTTAGCTTAAGAATGATATAATGCAGGAAAAAGGCCAGAAAACATAGAAAAATAGAAAGTCTGTTATACCAGTTGTAGACACTGATTCTTAAAATGCAGACGTCGATCGATGATTTTCCTGCACTTCCATTTGTGCAAACGCTAAAACTTGAATCAATGCTTCTGCAGATGCTGCTGTACCTACAAGTTCACAAAAACACAACAAAATAGAAAACAAAGTTACTTTTTCCTTCTTCTTAGTCTTTATTTTGATCAAATTTAGCCATTTTGAGAGTTTTAAAACAATTAAAAGCTAGTGTTCTTTTACAAAGTGATCAAGATTCATTCCCCTACTAAAAGTTTAACATTATAACTGCTTGTAAAACTGATTTTTGCTAAAAAATAGAATGCTCAAATATTAAAAAGCAGTGGGAAAGAAAGTGGATCTTGAAAAATTGAAAAGTTATGTTTGCAAATCCTCAAAATAGCAATGCTAGGCGGCGGCACTAGTTCAGTGCACAGACGCTGGTTCAACACGGATGCCAAATGACAGTTTAGAGAGAACCAATGTTTGCGTAGATCCCTCTGCATAAAACGTAGACGCTGATCCATGTGCTTGTCAAATTTTGAAAGAAAGAAAGAAAATAAGTTAGAAAATTAGGGACGTGGGTCCCACCGGGCATTCCAAAATGTAGTTTGGTAAAATCTTCAATCTATTGGAAGCAAGCTCAAACATAAAATGTTAGTGGATTAGCACATATAAATCATAGAATGAACAAGAAACAAACAAAACTCCATCATAACATCAAATTGAGCTTAAAAACAAGTAAATTGCACCCTATTCTACTTATTTTGATTTTCTCTTTTGAATGATTGTAGTTGTGCTCTCTCAAACACACAAAATGCAATGGATCCCAATGCAATGCAAGATTGACAAGCAAGAAGAAAGATTCAAGAGCTAGTATGAAGAACTAGTCTCACATCTTCTTCAAGATGATGTTCTAAGCTATGAAAATGATATGCAAGACAATTGAAATAAACTATGATTCATTAACCATTAGCCTAGCATGTAACTTCTAAATGATTTAAGCATGAAAACATGAAACTA
>MU226000.1:549290-589282 GCA_018584345.1 Thuja plicata
GCTTGAGGGGATGGCAAATTTTGAGTCAAACTTGGCATTAACTGTTGAGTGGCTCAACATTTCCAAGTGGGAGACAAAGTTGTAAGAAGAATTTAAGAGGAATGGGTGCCTATTTTGGAGAGAATTTCCCCATGTGGGTGAGCATTCCATTAGCCTTAAAAATGTTAGGAATCACCCTTTAAGCATGATCTGAGGACAGTTAGGTGGGGAAATATGTTTAGGAAATGAGGTGATGGGAGTAGGGTAGGAATAGGGTAGGTCTCTAGGTTGGGTTAATAGGTTCCTAGCTAGGGTTTAGATTATAATTCAAATTAAATTTGAATAAATCATGGTTTAGAAGAATTAGGAATATGGAAGATTTAATAAATGTAAATTTACTAAAAAGGGAATTTCATGAGACAAATGTATTTAAATGAAATACATTAGAATAGTATTTAAGCTATTGATAAATACTAGAAAATGAAACTATTTAATTGATTAAATTAAATAGTTAGAGGAATAAGAGGGAAAAAAATAATATTAATATTTTTGGACGTCTACAAAATGATAAAAATGATGAGGCGCTTGGCCTTATAGGTATTTCCTTAAATCTTGATTTATATGTTTTAATTTTCCATTGTACTGAAGCTCATGCGGCTTGGGAAATTTTGCAAAACACATTCGACAATGCCAATGAATCTTGAAAGATTCAACTCCAAGATCAATTGGAGGATCTCAGGTATATGGATTTCTCAACTATGGATGAGTTTTTACTTAAGTTTGATTTGTTTTGAAGTCAATTAACTGGTTTAGGAGTAAATTTATCAAAAATTTGGTTAATTCATATCATCTTAAAAAAACATCTTCCTAGACATTTTCAACAATTCGTTACTAATATTCATTCTCAATTATCTCTTCCTTTGTTAGCAAATCAATTAACTTATGCTAAATACTTTTACGTCAAGAATAGACTAAGTTAATTCAATTTGGGACACTTAAAACTAATGAACATGCTTTCATTTCTAGATCGCATAATAATAGATCAAGTTATAATAATAATCCTAATGGTAATAATAATAATAATAATAATAATAATAATAATAATAATCATCCTCATTTCAATTATTGTGGGAAAGTTGTTCATGTGATCACTACTTGTTTAAAGAAACTCAAACATGAGAAGTCATCTACTCCTAAATCTCATGTTACAATATGTTTTATTGTTTATACTTTTCTGTAACCATAAATAATGAATTTACTTGCGCATACATCTCCTCAATGATTAATCTAGAAAGTATTTTCTGCACCTCTAGTTCTATTCAGTAATGACTAAAATTCTAAAAGTATTGTTCCAACGATGTGGTGAAGGTTTATAACAACTAGTCAAAAGAATAAACTTTCCAATATTCTAACAATAAAATAGAAAAGCTAAGAATCATGTTTCCATAGATATTGGGAGAGAGCCCAACTAACACTTTTTAAGAATGTAAAAATTAAGAACTAAAGATGAAACAAACCAAATTGAATGAGGCATCTCTAAGAATTGAATATGGATACATGATCTTTCCAATTAAGAACTTGCCATGAAAAATAAAATCATCACAAAATTTTGGTGGAGAAACGATATTGCCAAAAACTGCTTTAAATGATCTAAATCCTTGAATGTTGCTAAATCGACAACCTAGGAAAGAACCATTATTAATAGTTGGACTATGGCATCACACCAAGAATTTCATAAAGGCATAGTAGGGTTTCAAATACTGAAACCAATCAAAGTCTATAAGAAAAAGAAAAGGAAAAAGGAAAAATAAAAAATTAGTTTAAGACTGTATTGTCTAGTGCTACCAGATAATTCTTGCAAGAATATCGCTCCTGCATATGATTCTTCTTGGTTTTTCCAAATCATCTATTCACACTGAAATCAGCTATAGATTTTTTGTCATGTCCAAAAGATGATCAACTCCTAAATACATAAAGGGAAGTATTTTCAAAAAGCTGAAACCTGCACATTGCAAGAGATGCAATATCAAACATTGCATTTGGGGACATTTCTTGATGGAGACCATTCATTTCCATTAAGTGTTCATGAATAAACTAAAGGAAATCAAAAGGATCTCTAGGTCATGTTTGAATATTTGTTTGAGTAAATTTTTGCAAGGATATGCCTCCCCTAGATTTTAGAAATTTAGAAACCTAGAGAGCAAGTTCTTACTGTGAGATGTCCGTGAGAAGATTTTTTAAGTTATAAATTATGTCAAAATTTGGAGTCACTATTAAATATAAGTTTAATACAGAGCTTACATGGTGTGAAGATATTTTCCAATAGGGTTTGTATTTCCTCACCTATTGATGTCTAAAGTTTTTCAGGACCAAAAGCCACATAATTACTAAGGCGTTATTTGAACTGAATCATAAATAATGTCCTCCATCAATTTGATTGAGACAAACATACCAAATTCATAGTTTATCAAATGTACAAGTAATGAAATATTTTCAGGCATGCTCACACATACACCATAAAAGAAAAATTGGACAAAAACACTGATGACATGTAACTGATTAAATGTTTGACAATGTTAAGTTGAAGATAATGCAAGGCATTAAATCAGTTAATGTATTGTATTGTCATTGATGTCAACTTGATATCATCTATACGGTCATGTACATAATTCCAAAGACTTTAGAGAATCAAAGTAACAAAGGTTATTCTTTCAACAATGCATAAAAGTCAAGTATTCAATAAGTGACAAACAACACCGACGGTCAAAACAAAGAAAAATAGTCACAATGATACCCGACGATCAGAAGCATAGTGTTGCCCGACGAAGCAAAAGCACAGGATGCCCGAAGAGGAAAATTCCAATGATGCCCAATGGATGGAGATCATGAAGCTAACTGGAGTCTCACCAACGGAAGTGTCAGTTGTCACTGACGACTAACTGTAGTGGTGACAGTCGGAACAGAGAGTTAAGAAAATAACAAAATATCTAGCTGGCAGAGATAAAAATAGACTTAACTGGTTGTCTACTTTGTTTTATTTGACCAAAGATAAGTGATTGATTTAAAGATGATTTGTACATTTGGCAAGAAGATATCTACGAGACAAATCAGAGTTATGCTTTAAATCTAATTGGCTAGATTGTTTTTCATGCCAAGAATAAAGAATCAAGAATCAAGAAACAATGAATATTATGTCTATATAAGAGACAAGATTAATTCATTTACGAAAGGGATTAAGGGGAGTGAATAGAAAGAGGATGCTGAAGAGAAACTAATGAAGAACAACTTCATGCAGTACTAATCAAACAAGCTGAAGGAAGAGCTAAGGAATTCTGCAGACATTGACGAACAATGAGCACAACATCATAGAGAAGAAAGTATGGAGCACAAAGGATTGAATTGATACATTGGTCAGAGAGGTAATGTACTTAAATAGATCTGAAAATCTGCAATTCAAAGTTGCAATATGAATAGGTTATAGTGTTTCATTTTAACCATTGAAGCATCAAGTCTCTTAACCGAGCAAGACTTAACAGTCTTCTATATATTGAGGTACATCTCAAGGAGTGCCAAAAAGGTTGATTCATGAAAGTAGCATTGGAATTGCCTGATACCTATTGACAGTCTAAGAAGGAGGCTGATTCAAGGATGGTAGCAATAGATGCCCAATACTAAGTGACAACCTCTATGTATAAAATCCTCTAACAAGGTCGCACTTAATAGTGTGTTTGTAACCTTTAATAGGGTTGGATCCTAAGAGGGCTCACTTTAGAAGAGTGAAAATTTGGGGTACCGGTCCTAGTGGTTTTTCCCTTAACAGGGTTTCCACGTTAAAAATTCATGTTTTATGTGTGTATGATTCATTTCTTTAATATTTTCTATCTTACATAGCTAACTCTGGATTGATCGGTATACTCTGCTTATTTACTGAGTTTTGGTAAATAGTTATACTACTTATCGGTAATCAAGAAAGAATAAGGATTGATAGAGAAAACCAATAGACAATTAATCATTAGTAGTATTTCATGGCATGCATCTTATAGGGACATAATAATCTTAGGTTTATTGATTGGTGGTTAAGTTGGAAGGATAAATTTTTGAGACCACTGATTCACCCGTCTCCCCCTCTCAGTTATTACTAATAATTGGTATGAGAGCTTGTGTACTGATAAAGGAAGGTTTCAAGACCTAATTCAAGATCTCAAGATGAACAGACAAGATGTGCCCAAGTTGAAAAAAGACAACTTTGCTTCATGGAAAAGTAGGATAAAACTCCACTTATCAGGTATTGGTAATGATGTTACTCAATTCCTAGATACTGAATATGTGTTTCCCATAGGAGTATTGATAGTAGATAAATTGAGAGAGAAGAATGAGCACAACTACATGGTCATAGAGCTTTCTTCCTCACTCTCTAATGCTAAATTCAAAGATGTCAAAGATTACAAAACTACAAAGAAGATGTGGGACAAACTGAAGCTTGTACATGGAGGTGATACAAATGTTTTGAGAGCCAACACAGAAAGTCATAGAGGAAAGTTTGATGATATCAGAATGAAAGAAGCATAAAACATCACATAGTACAACACAAGAATCAAAGAAGTAGTCAATGCTATACGAGGAGTTGGAGGTACACTTGAAGAGGAGACACTGGTAAGTAAAATCTTAAGAACCTTACAGCCTATATATGCTATTAGAGTTTCTTCCATTCAAGAAATGAGAGCAATAGCAAACAATATAGTTAATCTTGATAGTTTAATTGGTAGACTGATTTCATTTGAGATGAATAACTTTGATAATAGTGTCTTACCAAACTTAGATTCTGCATTTGAGTCTTCTATGAGAATAAGAAAATCAAGTCATAGACACACATCTAGAAGAGATAGCGAAAGTGAAAGTGAAGAAGAAGATCTAGATGAAATAGAAGCACTTATTGCTAGAAGAATGCAGAGAGGAAAAGGTAAATACAAAGGCAAGTTACAACTTGTATGCTTTAATATTAAAGAGATTGGACACTTTGCTACAAGATGTCCTAACAGAAGAAAAGATGATAGAGTTAATGACAGATCTTTTGAGATGAAATCTAACAGAGGTGATAACAAGGATTATAGAAGTTACCGACAATAAGAAAGAAGAGATACCAGAAAATAAAAGGACAAAGGAAAGAAAGATAGCTACCTAGCTGCTTGCAAAGATAAAGATACTGACACCAAACCTGATGAAGACATTGAGATGGTGTTTGTAGCCGTGAAAGATGGTTTAGATGAAGATGAAAGGTATGTATATTCTGCACTCATATCTAAGGTTAGCAAGAATGACATCTGGATTATAGATAGTGGTTACACTCACCACATGACCAGTGACAAAGAAAAGTTTAACACTTTTGAGTATTATAATGGTGGTACAGTAAGAATGGGTAATGATACACCTTGTCCAATTGAAGGTAAAGGAATTATAATGTTGAATAACCTGATTAAATGTGAAAATGATTATTGGGTAAAAGGATTGAATTATAATTTATTCAGTGTTTTGCAGCTGAATAATTTAGGTCACAGAGTAGCATTTGAGAATAAGAAGGCAAAGATCTTCAATGAATTAGGAAGATTGATTGGTACCAGTGAACAGATAAAAGGTAACTTATTCTATCTGAATGATACTAACACCACTTTCTTAATGACTAGAAACAAATACATATGGTTGTGGCAAAAAATATTTTGTCAAGTAAATTTTGACAACATGATGAAAATAAGCATAAGGAGAAATGTAAGAGGCTTACTGACGATGACAAAGCCTGACAACATCATGTGCAAGAATTGTCAAAAAGGTAAAATGACAAAGTCTAGTTTCAAAAGTAAAACCCATACATCTGATGATCTTCTAGAATTAGTCCATACTGATCTATGTGGACCAATGAGGACAAAGAGTTATTATGGAGATAGATATTTTATTCTCTTTGATGATGATTACTCTAGAATGCTGACAATCATATTTCTAAAAGATAAATATAAAGCATTCAAGATGTTTAAATGGTATAAGGATATGGTAGAAAAACAAAGTCGTAAGGATTTGAAATGCTTGAGATCAGATAGAGGAGGAGAGTTTATATCAAATGAATTCACTAATTTTTGCAATGAGCATGGTATAAAAAGACAGGTTTCTGCACCAAGAACACCACAGAAAAATGAGATTGCAGAGAGAAGGAATAGATCCATAGTTGATTGAGATAGAACACTGATGATAGAGAAAGGCATCACCCAAATCTTCTAGAGGGAAGCTAACAGTATTGCTTTCTACACATTAAACAAAGTACAATTGAAGAAGGACACAAAGAAGACACCCTATGAGCAATGGTATGGTAAAACACCCAATGTAAGTTACTTAAAAATATTTGGTAGTCAATGTTATATCTTAAAGGATGATAGAAATGGAAAGCTTGATGCCAAGAGTGATGAAGGTATCTTTCTAGGGTATTCCACCAAAAGCAAGGCTTATAAATGTCTTATTAAGGCCTCTAACAAAATTGTTGAAAGTGCAAATGTAAAGATAGATGAATTTGCAGAAAAGAATGAGTTGGAAAGCACAAAAAAACTAGAGGACTACAACAATTTTGTATACTGTGAAGAACCCAACACTCTACCTGAGAAACAATGCTTAATTCCCGAACAACAGAATGTTGTAACCGACGGTCAGGCTGCAAATACTGATGGTCAGGATAATGATCAAAATAATGTGCAAGGTGATGAAGAACAGAATGAAGGAAAAAATGATGATCAAGATGATAGAAAAAGATCTATACTTGTACTTGCAAGATATGTAAGAAGGAACCATCCAGAGATCCAGATCATAGGAGATAAGAAAACAAGAACAAGAAGTAAGTCTTTAAACTCAAGTTGTTTAATTTGTGAGTTTGAGCCAAAATCTGTCAATGTTGCACTTGATAATGAAGAATGGATAAGTGCTATGAATGATGAGATTGAGAAAATTGAAGAAACAAAACATGGTCACTTGTGCCAAGACCAGATGACAAGAATTTCATCAGTACTAAATGGATATTTAGGAATAAGCTGAATGAGAATGGAGAAGTCACAAGAAACAAAGCAAGACTAGTATGCAAGGGGTATGCACAAGAGGAAGGTACTGACTATGGAGAGACCTTTGCACCCGTTGCTAGGCTAGAAGGTGTAAGAATACTACTTGATTATGCTGCATTCAAAGGATTCAAGGTATACCAGATGGATGTCAAGTCAACATTCCTAAATGGAATACTTGAAGAAGAGGTATACATTAAGAAACCAAAAGGGTTTGTAGATTGAGACAAGAGAAACATGGTATGTAGACTTCACAAAGCCTTGTATGGATTAAAAAAAGCTCCTAGAGCCTGGTATGAACGACTTCATTCCTATCTTATAAGTATTGGATTTGTAAGGACTAGTGAAAATAGTAATCTTTATTTGAAAGAAGATACTGATGCTAACACTCTGATTGCTAAAATATTTTTTGATGACATCATATTTGGAGGCAATGATATGCTATGAAAATTATTTGCTAATGAGATGAGAAAAGATTTTTAGATTTCTATGTTTGGAGAGATCAAGTTCTTTCTTGGTTTATAGATCATTCAACAAAGTGAAGATATTTTTATTACACAATCCAAATACATTAAAGAGGTACTGAAAATATTCAAGATAGAAGATTCCAAACTAGTTGGGACACCGATGGCTACTGGATGTAAGTTGACAAAGGAGGACAAGACAACAAAGGTAAATCAGACTTTGTACAGATCAATGATTGGAAAACTCATGTATGTTGTACAGACTAGACCAAATATTGCACATGCAGTAGGAATTATTGCTATATTTTTTGCTAACCCTAGGGAATCACATATGACTGCCGTGAAAAGAAGTTTAAGATATCTGAAGAATACCAAGGAGTATGGCTTATGGTATAGAAGAGAAGGTAAATTTGAACTTAAGGTGTTTAGTGATGCTGATTGGGATGGAAATCTTGATGATTGGATGAGCACAACTGGAGGAGCATTCTTTATGGGTGACAGACTTATCACATGGATTAGCAAGAAGCAAGGATGCATCTCTCAGTCTACTGTAGAAGTAGAGTATGTTGCTCCTACTGCAAATTTCTTAAATATTTCATGGATAAAATAGCTACTGGAAGGTATGCATATAAAGATCTTAGAACCAGTGATTATCTATTGTGATAACACCAATGCAATAAACATTTCCAAGAATCTAGTCATGCATGCTAAAACTAAACACATTGCAATAAAGTATCACTATTTGAGAGAAAAAGTTCAAGCAAAGGAGGTGACACTTGAGTATGTACAATCCAAAGAATAACTAGCTAATAACTTCACTAAGCCATTGCCCAAGGATGCATTTGAGTACTTAAGAAAGAGACTAGGGGTCAAACCCTTGTCTACCAGTCAGTAAAATGACTAGAAGGCTGCATCAGCCTACATATTATCAGAATATCAGTAATGTTGATGCAAGAAAAGATATGAAATTCAAAGCTACATTTATATACCAACAGGTATATATCAACATCGAGCACCAAAGCATATTGATACATTGCTGATGGATAAGGGAAATTCAAGGAATATATTATGGATGGAGAGAAATGATTGTTTGACATGAATGTCAGATATTTGTAAGATATCTATTTGGCATTATTGTCAAAGGGAGATAAATTATCCATATTATCAAATCTTTCTGGAAAGGGAAAGAGATTATCCATTATCACGTTACTCCAATAGGGAGAGATTATATCCTTAGGGAGAGAAATTGTATGGAAAGATTATACAAAGGGAGAGTTGTTGACAAGAGAAAAAGACATCAAAAGAGAAGAATAGTCAAGGGAGAGAATTTCACACAAGGAAAGAACACAACACATTAGAAAATAGAGAGCTACAAGAATCAAATCTAAGCTAAAATAGAGCTTACCGATGGTCAGACATTTATTGGTTATTAGAACAAAAATATTGGTAGTGTGATGAATCTCAATTGTTGTATTTCATGTTGTATTAGAAATAGTATAGTGTGATAATATAGTATGTTGCCATCAATGTCAAAGGGAGAGATTGATGACATGTAACTGATTGAATGTTTGACAATGTTAAGTTGAAGATAATGCAAGGCATTAAATCAGTTAATGTATTGTATTGTCATTGATGTCAACTTGATATAATTTGTACGGTCATGTACATTCCAAACACTTCAGAGAATCAAAGGAACAAAGGTTATGCTTTCAGGAATGCATAAAATTCAAGTATTCACTAAGTGACAAACAACACCGACAGTCAAAACAAAGAAAAATAGTCACAATGATACACGACGATCATAAGCATAGTGTTTCATGATGAAGAAAAACCACAAGATTCCCGACAAGCTAAAAATAGTGTTTCCTAACGAGTAAAATTCCAATGATGCCTGATGGATGGAGATCACGAAGCTAACTGGAATCTCACCAACAGAACTGTTAGTTGTCACCGATGACTAACTGCAGTGGTGACCGACAGAATAGAGAGTTAAGAAAAGAAAAAAATATCTAGCTAGCAGAGCTAAAAATAGACTTAACTGGTTGTCTACTTTGTTTTATTCGACCAGAGATAAGTGATTGATTTAAAGATGATTTGTACAGTTGGCAAGAAGATATCTATGAGACAAATCAGGAGTTATGCTTTAAATCTAGTTGGCTAGATTTTTTTTCGCGCCAAGAATCAAGAAACAATGAATATTATGTCTATATAAGAGACAAGCTTAATTCATTTACGAATGGGATTAAGGGGAGTGAATAGAAAGAGGATAATAAAGAGAAATTGATGAAGAAAAAATTCATGTAGTACTGATCAAATGAGCTGAAGGGAGAGCTAAGGAATTCTGCAGACACCGATGAACAGCGAGTACAACATCACAGAGCAAAAAGTATGGAGCACAAAGGATTGAATTGATACATTGGTCAGAGAGGTAATGTACTTAAATAGATCTCAAAATCTGAAATTCAAAGTTACAATATGAACAGGTCATAGTGTTTCAGTTTAACCATTGAAGCATCAAGTCTCTTAATTGAGTAGGACTTAACAGTCTTCTATATATTGAGGTACATCTCAACGAGTGCCAAAAAGGTTGATTCATGAAAGTAGCATTGGACTTGTCCGATACCTATTGACAGTCTAAGAAGTAGGATGATTCAAGGATGGTAGCAATAGATGCTTGATACTAAGTGACAACCTCTATGTATAAAATCCTCTAACAAGGTCATACTTAGCAGTGTGTTTGTAACCTTTAACAGGGTTGGCTTCTATCAGTGTTCACTTCAGAAGCGTAACAATTTGGGGTACCGGTCCCAGTTGTTTTTCCCTTAACAGGGTTTCCACGTTAAAAATTCAAGTATTATGTGTGTATGATTCATTTCTTTACTATTTTGTATCTTACATAGCTAACTTTGGATTGATCGATATACTCTGCTTATTTACTGAGTTTTGGTAAATAGTTAT
Organism: Thuja plicata; assembly: GCA_018584345.1. NCBI lineage: Eukaryota > Viridiplantae > Streptophyta > Pinopsida > Cupressales > Cupressaceae > Thuja > Thuja plicata. Next base: position 559,780 of record MU226000.1, read on the forward strand.
ACTTCATATCGTTGACTGAGAAAATCGACAGACAGTTAATCATTAGTAGTATTTGATGGCATGCATCTTGTAGGGACATAATAATTTGAGGTTTATTGATTGGTGGTTAAGTTGGAAGGATAAATTTTTGAGACCACTGATTCACCCCCCCTCTCAGTTATTACTAACAAACACAAGTGAAAGTTGAAAATAATTAGAACACATATGCAAGAAAGCCTAAGGATGATCCAAACACTATGAAACCTATGATAATTGTTGGAATTAACTACAATGACAAATTTGGCAGGTACCAAATACAGAGACCTGATTGGCGCATACCAAATTCATCCAGTTGCAGCAAAAAGAATAAAAGTTGATTCAAAAATTTTAGAATCCACTATCCTACCTCACATTAAGACTATGAAAAGTTATAGAATTTAAAATGGAAGGCAAAATAATTTTGAAACATCATCAAAATATTTATGCTAATCTTTGACTTCATCCATGAGAGTTTAAATGATGACCCTTTCATGTTCTGCAAACCTTAGTTAAAATATGTTTCAATTGTCAAGGGGAATATGTCATCAAGCTTAGATTATCATTTAGATTAGGAATTATATTGTAGTGGGAGCTTGAAATTTTGGCATCATTAGTACAACATTTGATGTGCCTTCCATATCACTAAACCATGGTCAACTAGATTGGTAATGTGGAAAGATAAGAATAACCTTCTAAGTTCTAAGTTGGGTGAAGTTATAGGTCATCTTGTAATACAGTGTAAGGTAACCTTTTAGACCACATTCTTAAAATTTGTGATAGGGCTCCCTAGATTGGATGAAATAACTTGTGGTCATGATGTCTAGATTCATTCCAAACGGCTTAAAATGAGTTTACAACATCCCATACAGTAACTTGTTTAACCACTTTAATGAGCTTCATTGGTCACATCACAACATTACCACATGTACCTTTGGTCTGCATTATTGAATGAAGGAATTTTGATGATGTCCACAAGACCAACGGTCTAAATGACCAAGAGAAAACCAATTAATATGCATGTTGAATCTTCTCCATGTTGCCCCTTTTGTTGTGGATCTGAAGTAAGAAAGTTGTCATTTTGTGTAATTTTTCCTCTTCAAAAAGTATTGATCTAAATAGATAAATACATAATATAGAAATCTATAATAGAAATATTGATCTAGAAATTAATGGGTTATGAACATATAGAGCTGAAATTATTGGTCAAGTATGCTAGGATGTGTTACTAAAATATAAAGATGAAATTATTGGTCCATTACAACAATGATGACGAAAAAGAGAGATTACCCTTAGTAGTAAAGAGGATAAATTTGAAATGAAATGTTCAATTGAAATGATATTATATTAAGATTGACAATGGAAGTGACCAATGATCTTTAGAGAAGTCTTCCAAGTGTTCATAAATAGAACATTTCTCTTAGCACCACTACATAGAAAACTCGATAACATTTGCAACAATCAGTCACTAATGACAATAAAAACATGTTTATATCAATGGAAATATCAATACCTCAATCAAAATACTCATTCTATTCAAACCTTAAACACTTTGATGTTGAAAGACCTTTTTAACCAAGTTGTAGGTGATAAGATCAATAGTTTTGAGCGTCACTTTGATTGGTAGTCTCATGATATGATTCAGGGATTTGTTTAGCATGATCATTAGGGCCTCTCTTACGATCATAGTGCAAGAAAACATACATCAAGATTAATATGTATTTTTACCCCTTCAAAGTCCTTTGAAGTATTTTTGGTTAGTTTTATGTTGTTTTATAAGATTTTATTAAGACTAAATATATGATGTAAACTAATAATGATACTTGATATATATAATACAATGGTATGTAGTATATAATATACATTTGTGAGATGTGATTAATTCCAATTATATGATGTTTTCGGAATAAATTGGTGTGTTTGTATACTTTCTCCATTTTAAACTAAACTATGACTTCAAAGGAGGAATTATGAAATATAGTTGTAGGTAGTTATTTCTTCTATAATGATGGAGGAGTCAAGGGTAATGATAAAAAAGGTTGCTTCTATTAGATCATACATTAATACACTTACTTTTTTGAATTTGAGCTCGAGCATCATGCAATGTTATTGTTGTCATTGCATGCTCGCTGCTATTGTGCACCATATATTGTATTATACACTGTTTATTTCATTGAGACTGTGAGCTTGGAATTTGTAATGTATTTGCTGTTATTGGATTAATGTTTCCATGTTGTTGAGGTTGTAGATGCATTGAATCACCACTACCATTCTATTTTGATAGCATGCTAGCTTGAAGATCTTGTGAGGTTTGATATGTGAACCATTATATGACTGTCATCTAGGATTAATGATCTTGCATGCTATTTTATCAAGATCTCCTTTTACTAATCTTGTATAAACAACATACCATGTTGACTCACAACCCATGAGCTATTGCTTGATAACACATTTGACATCATACTTTTTGCTCCATTTTGGTCTTGATTTACTCACTACATGCACATGTTTCCTGAGTGCACATGTTCTGTAGCATAGTTCCTTTTAGAAGTGTATGGCTTGAATATGCACATGCATAATTTTAGATGAGGATTAGTAATAGGGTGCCGGGAATTGCTTAGATACTGTGGATCTAACCCCATCTTTTCCTTCCTCGCAGGTTCTGGATCATACAAGAGCATATTGGATTCAACCCTGGGTCAACACTTCATTACTTTAGGCAATGTCTGGTACCTTCATTATTTATGTTCATCCACTTATGTATGTTTTCACTCATTCATATTCTTCTGAAGCTTGGCTATTAGTGACCATATGACCATTCTTGATGTTTTTGGGTCATTTGATGAAAAGATGTAAAAGTTTCTTAAAAGTTGCCATGTTGTCATGATGACATTTTCATTTGTAATGAAATTTTTTTGCAAATTGGTTGCAAGTTGGTTTTGGTCATTTTGGAGGTTGAGGAATGATTATACATCCATAAATTTCCCTATGTAGAAGACTTCAATTGATAACAAATTGGAAGGAATCACCTTATAGAAGACAAAAAAGGTTGATCCATTTTATGTGTGGTAGTAGAGGGATTTGCAAGGTCTTTAAGAGTCAAAATCAAATTATTGGAAGCCATAAAGCTCATAAAGCATGGTAAAACATAAAGCTCATAAAGCATGGTAAAAACATAAATCTCATAAAGCATGGTAAAAGATGCCCCTAACTGTGGTAAAATGGGAAAGGTGCCACTTTGCACTGCTCTTCTATTGTGAAGCTCGAGCTCAATTTGGAAGCTTGGAGCCTTTTGATCTTCATATGGCAGCTACTAAGGGATTATGTTATAAAGTTTCAAGGCATGAACTTTTATACTTTTTGACATCATAATTTTTTCTCTTTAGCATTGAGTTCACTAATCAAATGGTTCCACACAGACACACACACACACACACAAACACATGATGACATTATTTTTCCATTAGTACACTTAGTGAAAAACATTGACAGAGATCACCGATAGATTACCAGCATTACCGGTGAACAACAGACATACCCGACGAAACATAGAGGTCATGAAAAATGCTAAGTATAGAATTGTCAAGCATCACCGATGACCACAAGCATCACCGGCGACACAGTTTTAAGAACTAACCCGATACGAAGGGAAAAGGCATACCCGATGACAAGTTCAAGAAAGGAACACTGACAACCAAGAAAATTGACCGTCTGAACCGACAGTCAATTAAAGAACCCACAAATCGTGGATTTGATTTTTACACGACGGATAAAGCAATGTAATTCTATTTATAGAGTTTTTATTTGTTTTAAATAATAACTTGAGGGTCAAGCAAGCTTTAGGTAAATGTTTTAAAGCATCCTAATGGATCTAAAACATATCTAACTAAAGATCAAGGTCAAGTTGTATACCTTGGATCTAGAGTTAACTTGCGATGCATGAATCAAGAATTGAGCCTAGATTAGTATAAATAGATGTTCAAACTCAATTCTGGAGACATAAATTACTTATTATTTATAGCCACGAAGAGCATCTAAGGAGCAGAAGGTAGAATTCATGCAAAGGTCAGAAACAAAATGCATCAGTTGTCAAGAACACACAGAGGCTACCGACAAGCAGATAAAGGTATTATTCAATCATGGAAGGATGATTACTAATATGTATGCAGATTTATAGGATCTATTATCAGTAATTAAAGATTTCATATATCATTAGATAAAAGACTTATGTAGTTTCATTCTAACAAGTGCATCACATCTAAAATCCTTTTGTAGATGGTGGACTTAACCGTTCTTTGCAAATCTCTTAACAGAGTGCACACTTAACAGTGTTTCTAAAGCTTCAAATGATGTAGATCTTAACATGTCTCCACTGTAATACTCCTAAAGGGTAGGTCATCATAAGTGACCAATTGTAAGCCTTAACTAGCCCGTTCTTATCTGCAGATAGTGAAGTCTTGTGGGTAACAATCCCCACCACAGTTTTTACTTCCTAACATGAGTTGTCTGCGATATCATATCTTGTGTTATGTGTTATCTATTTTCATGAATGTTTCTGTTATGGTTACACACTAAAATAATTTATGATATGATTGCATATACATAGAGAAAGATGAACCGTTAGATAAGATAATTTACAAACTGATGATTAAGGGTTAATGGGCTAACTAAGAAAAATTTTAGAGGTACTGATTCACCCCTCCCCTCTCAGTACATCATCTCAATATAATTCCAAAAATTGGTATCAGAGCTAAGTCTCTCTCTTGAAAAGATTAAAGACTTGAGAGAAAATATCAGAGCAATGGACAAGTTCAGACTAGACATGACTATTGAGAATGAGCAGTTACAGATGCAAATAAACTATGAGCAATATAAGGAGGCAAAAATAAAGCTAAGACAACTTCTTGATGAAAGACAGATTATGGCAATCAGGCTGAATGAGAAAGACTATAAAGAAATGGAAATACAAGAGTACTTTGAAACAACAGAATCATCATTGAGCAAAGCTTCAGACGTATCAGTTGAAGAAATTACAAGTATGCAAGAAATCAATCAAACTCTGATAGACCAAATCAAGATGCTGCAAATTGGTCAAGAAACTCAAATGGTAAAAATGATTGATGTCATGAATGATGCAAGAAAAGCTGAAAATGAAAGAAAACTAGCCATTGATGATAGGAGGAAAATTACAAAGAAACTACAAGAGAAAGAATCAGAGATTCAAAGACTCACTGAGCATCACCATGAGGTTACTAACCTGATTATTCTTATGAGTCAAGAAGCAAACAGACTAAATATAGAACTCAGTGAAAGAATACAGATCATAGGTGAGCTAAGAGAAGAGAATGAAAAATTAAAGCATGAAATCAAAGTCTAGAATCAGCACAATGAATTGATCAAAAAGGTTGAGGATAGAAACAAAAGGATGGATGATTTTCTTGATGGACAAAGAAGAGTTAACAACTACACAGGACTAGGGTACAACGAGAATGGTGAATCCTCTAATCAACTAGATCAAAAGAATGCTTTCACAACCCCAAGATCCAAGAAGCTGTCATGCAATCACCGTGGAAAACCAGGCCACACCTCAAACATCTGCAGAAGCAAAATGAAAGGTATTTCTCAAGCACAATCTACTTTTATTAGTAATTGTTATAAATGTCAAAAGAAAGGACACAAGGCACATGAGTGTAGATCTAAAATGATAAATCCAAAGAGAAAAACCTATATGGACAAGTACTATCCTACATGCAAGATGAATGGGAATACACATAAGGAATGCTAGAAAAGGAACAACAAGGCATGAACTCCAAAGGAGACTAATAAAAACTACAAACCAGCAAGAGTAGGTAACTCATATGTTTGGGACTAACACATGGGTAAATTGCACAGCATGTGGAAGGTATGGTCATATTGCTGCCAACTATATGAGAAAGTGGACAAGAAGGTCAAGAGGTTGGACCAATCTAGGGATGGCATGTTTACATTGTCATGAGGTTGGACATGTGATAAAAGATTGCAAAGACCGACTGACAGACACAAATACACATCCCAATGGAAATACCATTGATGACATCAAAAGAATGAGAAACAAGATGTGGGTAAAAGCCACAAACATTGAAGGCATTGGAACAAGCAATACAAATGATGACACCCCATCCACCGGATCTGGTGACATCACTACATCTAACTAGATTGCATAAGTAAGTATGGAACTGCATTGTGACAAGTTTTACTATGCATCAGTTCTATTAAACATAGTTCATATTGTAATATTAGTATGGATAAAGATGCAATACATTGTTACTTGCTAATCTATTAATAAGCAACCATCGGTTATTTGGCACAATTTGTATTGGTGAACACACACAGAAAAAGTTAGCATTACTTACAGGAATGTATCGGTCATTACACAAGCTAAGTGTAACCTGACGGATATCGGTGAATACTGAATCACAAAAGCTGTCTTCGCAACCTTGCCGCCAATCATCGGTGAAGTCTCCAAAACCGCTACATACTTTGACGCTTTGCACATACACCGACAGTGTTATGAATGTCTTTACCGAAAAAAGTAGTCTTCATAAACTGGCAAGTTAGTAAGCATTTATGACAACTTAGGGCACAAAAAGGTATAAAATCTTGACAGGTAAGCTCATTTTTGCACCTGCAATTTTTGAGCAGAGTAGAGTAGACCAGAGTGATTTGAGAGCAGATTGTAAAGAAACCTAGCAAAAGTCAAACGCAGAGCATTCAGATTCATAGGCAATCACATAGAATCAGTAAGTTAATACACTCATTGATAGCACTATCTTTATTTTGTGAAAAGCCCTAAATTGCAAATACGTTGGCATCAAATTCTAGGTTAGAGAAAATTAAGGATGACAAGAAGAAACCCTTCAGACTTGTCAATAGAGGAGCATGTGCTAAACCTAAGTATAAATTACACCCTGAAATAGCTTCACAACCAGATGATTCTGGAGTAGTCTCTCGAATCCCACCTAGGGTTTTACTGGTAGAGGACGTAAGGTCCTATATTCATTGTAAGATCTTAGAGATAGGAGATCTAGACCTTGATAACACCTATGCGGCATTTTGTGATGATGTTGGAAAGCTCAAAGAAGAGCATAAACACTTGGAAGTAAAGGGACTCACAAATGCACTGCATTTTCCTAGGGTTTTCAAGATAGAATGGATTAAAATCATTCTTAGCAGAGTTCATGACAACACTCTATGGATAAACAAGCCAAAGGCTATAAAAAAGGATGTTATGCACACGGTTACTGGTTATCCAACAATCAATAAACCATAGGCTCACAAACATCCATCTCTAGCAGAAGTTGAAAGACTAACTGGTGCAAAATCAGATAAAAGGGCACTGAAGGTCAACACCATTACCGACACAGAGCTAAAGTTTGGAGCATGTGTTGTTGGATACAAGATCTTCCAAGCAAGCAGAATGAACAACATATCTATTATTGCTATGAGCACAGCATACAAGATTATCAAACAGGGGAAGAAGATGGATCTAGTAGAGATCCTATTACATCAATTTAAGGAGAACATGTGCACAATAAGGTCTTCAAGGATAAACACATGTAAGTTTGGCTCCCTCATAATGTGTATATTATTTTATTTTGAAGAATACTTTCCTTCCATAGGAAAATTTGCATGGGACACAAGTAGACCCATTACCATTTAGATTAGTGAATTCATAGAATCACTAGGAACAGATGTTGACAATGTAATGCATGAATACTTCAAAACCATTAAGGAAATGCTACAAGCAAGAACTAGAATTCCTGAGAGTCTGATAGATGAACACCATGAGGAGATATGTTTCATGGTGGATACAAATTTCACTTACATACAAGCTGTAGCTCCAAGGAAATCATGGCTTACAAAGATGGATTATGAAATCAGAATAGGATTAGCAATTGAATGCATTCAGGCATTATTAAATGAACCCATTGACAACAAAGAACTGAGATTTGGTACTTATGAAGAGGCCAAACTGAAGATTAAGACAAATCTTATTGTCAAAAAGGCTATGAAACAGTCAAAAAGAATGGTGAAGAATTTGAAAAAGAACTTGAAGATATCTTCTGATGAAGAAGGTAAGGAGGAACAACAAAGTAAGAAGGAACTCACCGAGGATCAACTTTCCATCGGTGATACAATAGAGAAACAAGAATCAAAGGAAGAGAAGTATGATTCACCACCTCCTCCTCCACCTAAGAAGTCTAGAACAAGAAGCCAAACAACACAGGATGATATTCCTACTCCCATGGTAAAAGGGAAGGTGTACAAGAGGAAACCTACACCTCAAAAGGAAAAAAAACCAGCTAGGTCACCTGCCCAAAGAAGGAAATATGTTCAGACTGATGAGGACTTGGATGAGTCAGCTATGGATGAACCTGATGCTGTAAAACTTGCAAAGGAAAAAGAAAAGGTATCATCACCAACTGAAGACATTGATGAAATATGTAAGTCTATTTTTGAAGCTGCATCTGTTGGACATCCTAAAATTAGGAAATGGTTAAGATGGGACAAAGTAGAACATAATAAGATTGAAGATGCACTTATTGCTAAGATGTGCAAACACTTTTATGTCCCACTGCACTTCACTACACGTGATGTTCCACAAGAACTATTATATAAAATATCTTCTAGATTTACTTTTGCACTCCATGAGGAGAAGAGGGTAAGAGAAAGAGTATTGGTCTCTCTTTTACCTCCTGAATCAACAAGAGAATAAATCAATGATGTCATGGAGAAATATGCAAAAATATTCTCACCCAAGTTGAGAGCTTATAAATTTCTAAAAGAAAAACTTATAGAGCTAGAAGAAGACACTCATAAAATATGGAGTGAGATACTCAACCCTGATAAGAAAAGTAGTCCTGAAAAGGAACCTATCAAAAAAATACGTAACTCAACAGTTGATTTAGATAGTGAAGAGGTACAGATCATAGGCCAAAAACAAACTGATGTTATAGATGAGGACTGGTCAGAAGATGGTAAGGATGATCAAATACTAGCAAGCCCCATCCACATAAACTTGGCGGATGAAGAAGTTACCAAAGAAGAACTGTCAATAAAAGGTAACTTAGATGTTGATATAAATGATGATTCATGGTTAGACAACATTGTCAATACCATTACAGAAAAATACCCTATAGTAGAGGTTCAAAAATATGAAGACATCAATGCTACAAAGGGTAATACTAACAGATAGGACATAGCTATTGACACAATAACAGTCAATACGCCGACAAACATGAATATATTAATAGATGTTATTGATATACAGTCAAGTTAGGATAAATACACTAAGAAAGATGATGATGTACCCAAGGATATGGGTACTGAGGAAATCAAAGGTGCATCTGACACTCCCAAGGATACAGATACAAAAATGAAGGAGGCAACCGATGAGAAGCAAGATGTATCAAAAGAACAAAGCAAAGAGGAAGATAAAACCACTGATGATACATTGAGAAAGGGGGAAGAGAAAGATAAGAGTTAAGGTGTCAAGAAAGATGAAGGGACAAAACTCAAAGAAAACATATCTGTTGATACACCAAAGGAAAATGAGGAGACATCTTCACCAAACCGGTAGGTAGACTCAAAACAGATACACAAGGATGCCTCATCTTCGAGACACTCACCCACCAAGTCAACTCAATCTCACGCCTTATAGATGGTGGTACATCAATCCACCACCCAACCAAAGAAGAAAAAGAAGAAAATAGTAAAGAAGGAGATCTTGGCTATGACACTTGATGAAGTCATTGAAGTTCCAAACTGGGACATTACCACTTTGGACAGTGACAAACTTCAAGAGTTTGGAGTGCTATGTCAGAGAAAATCCATACAAAAGAAAATGATACAAGAACATACGAAAAACATGGCACTTGATAAAGCTAAATAAATACTCCAACAACTCATTCCTGAAGTGAAACTTGAAGAAAATGCTTCAGTAATGGAACAAATTGATGTTCTTACCAACACCATCACAAAGCAAGGTATAGATGCAGGACAAGCAATGGAAGAACAAGCATAAAAGAAATATCAATTCAAGTTAATTGATAAAATCAGCCAAGAAGTGGCATTGAACAAGGTAAAGCTCACTGAAGAATTAGAGCCAATGATTGCTGAAGCAAACACCTTAGTTAAAAAGATGTGCACACTTGAGAAATTTGCAAAAGAAAATAGTGACAAACTAGTAGAAATAGATCATAATGTCACAAGCAATGCACAAAGCCTAACCTCTCATGCCGATAGCATAAAGACACATCATGACATAGTCATAGAGGTGAACAGGCTAAGACAAGAAATATGGGATGCTGAAACTCAATTCAGAGGTGAGATTACCTAACTACATGCACACATTTTGCCTAATCTTACCATTTTGCAGCAACATATTTCTGATGCTAGAAATCTTATAGCAACCCCTGAGATGTCTGTAGTAGACAACATCTATGACATACATGTATGGATTTCACTAGAGCACATGGCTCTAGAAATGCTGAAGGAGAAATGGGAAAAGATGATGGAGGAGATCAAATCCTTGCATTCCCACCTTTTTGAAAAGATGTAAGTACCTTTGCCTTTAGAATAAAAAAAGAAGGAAAGGAAATGTATATAGTTATGTACAATATATATATATATATCAGATGATTATGTACAATATATATATCAGATGAAAAAGAGGAAAAGAAAATACATAAGGATATGTATATATACTTACACTTACCGGCATATACATAGGGGGAGTCATTCAAATGACTAAGGAAGAAGTATACACAGGTGTACATACTAATACATTCAGTATGTTGCACATATCATGTTTTTGATACTAATGTCAAAGGGGGAGATTGATGACATTATTTTTCCATTAGTACACTTAGTGAAAAACATTGACAGAGATCACCGACAGATTACAAGCATTATCGCCGAATAGCAAACATACCCGACAGAACATAGAGGTCATGAAAAATGCTAAGTATAGAATCATCAAGCATCACCGGCACCACAAGAATCACTGGTGACACAGTTTTAATAACTAACCCAATATGAACAAAAAAGGCATACCTGACAAAAAGTTCAAGAAAGGAACACCGACGACCAAGAAAACTGACCGTCAGAACTGACAGTCAGTTAAAGAACCCGCAAATCATAACTTGAGTTTAAAGAGTTTTTATTTGTTTTAAATCATAACTTGAGGGTCAAGAAATCTTTAGGTAAATGTTTTAAAGCATCCTAAAAAATCTAAAACATATCTAACTAAAGATCAAGGTCAAGTTGTATACCTTGGATCTAGAGTTAACTTGCGATGCATGAATCAAGAATTGAGCCTAGATTAGTATAAATAGATGTTCAAAATCAATTGTAGAGACATGAATTCTTTATTATTGATAGCCACGAAGAGCATCTAAGGAGCAGAAGGTAGAATTCATGCAAAGGTCAGAAACATAATACATCAGTTGTCAAGAACACAGAGAGGCTACTGACGAGAAGATAAAGGTATTATTCAATCATGGAAGGATGATTACTAATATGTATGAAGATTTATAGGATCTGTTATCAGAAATTAAAGATTGCATATATCATAAGATCAAAGACTTATGTAGTTGCATTCTAACAAGTGCATCACATCTAAAATCCTTTTGTAGATGGTGGACTTAACCGTTATTTGCAAATCTCTTAACAGAGTGCACACTTAACAGTGTTGCTAAAGCTTCAAACAAAGTAGATCTTAACATGTCTCCACTGTAATACTCCTAATAGGGTAGGTCATCAGAAGTGACCAATTGTAAGCCTTAACTGGCCCCTTCTTATCTGCAGATAGTGAAGTCTTGTGGGTAACAATCCCCACCACAATTTTTACTTCCTAACAAGAGTTTTTTGCGATATCATATCTTGCGTTATGTGTTATCTATTTTCATGAATGTTTCTGTTGTGGTTACATACTCAAATAATTTATGATATGATTGCATATACATAGAGAAAGATGAATAGTTAGATAAGATAATTTACAAACTGATGCTTAAGGGTTAATGGGCTAACCAAGAAAAATTTTAGAGGTACTGATTCACCCCTCCCCTCTCAGTACATCATCTCAATATAATTCCAACAACACACACACACACACACACACACACACACACACCCCACACACACACAACCTATACAAAATATACAACCTTCACCTGTATATAAGAGTTGATTAGAGAAGGTATATGCACAGGCGACGAACATGTAGATTTTCCTAAGTACTACTAGGAGCTTACCCAACAACAGATGTACTATAGTGATAAAATCATCACAAGTCCATTTTTTGTTGGGTTAAGCTCCTAGCAGTGCTTGGTCAAATCTGCATGTTTGTCACTTGTGAATATACCTTCTCTGAAAATACATAACTTTCATTCCAACTGTAGGAATAGTCTATAAATAAGTGGAACATTTCCACTAAACTCTTATTTTATGAATTTAAAAGTTATAGATTTTTGTGAAGAGATTTGGTCATGTATTAATAATGCCCTAGTGGATTTTTTGCATTAGTTCATTCTATACAAGATCGACCATCAAAAGACTAAAAATTTCACCCTAAATTCACTTGAAGCATCAGATGCCCCAAAGACAGGAAGAGTGAAATACAAATGAACATTGTCTATCTGTTCAAGTCATACTTGACATCATCAGTTGACAACTTCACTATTTTGTCTTCAACAACATTGCTAGAAGAAGGAATCTATGAGTGGTTTGGTTGTATTTGAAGCCTGGTAATTTGACTAAATTTAGTTTATATTCTTGTAATTTTATTGTTGATATTGGGATGTAACCATAATAAAATAGATGCATTTATCCTGTAAAACTATCTCTATCTGGCAAAACCACCTTGCCTACACTTGGCAGGAACTATGCTACACTCCAGCTCTTGTTTTATTTTGGAATTGGTTGTGCAGGTTTGTACTTATCATAGAAATGAATGGGTGGATGGTAGATTAATATATTTTTGTGAGCTTCATTCATGTTTCCGTAACTTCAATTGGAATGATATGAAAGAAAGCGTGTAATTGAACGTAAATGCAGAATACATGGTGTAAACAATTATGAGGAGCTCCCTAACAAAGCAAAGAAAGAGGTTGAAGCGTAAATGCAATATTATAATAGTGCTGAGAAGGAGGGTTTTTCAAGGGTTTTTTGAGGGGCATAAATTCAATGTACAATTATGGTCTTGAATAGACAAACTCGAATTGGAATTTTAGCAAGGTTGGGAAAAGTTTGTGCATCATTATGAACTGAAGATGGGGAATTTTCTAGTGTTCAAATATGTTTCAAAATCTTTTTTTAAAGTGACGATATTCGATACAACAACTTGTGAGAATAATTAAACAGAAAGGAAATCCTCCTTTCTTGGTAAGAAATAGTTTTATCATCTTAAAAAAGCTCTATATTTTTGGACAAAACTATCTCTTACCAAGAAAGGACGATTTCCATTCTATTTGATTTTTTTCACAAGCTATTGTATTGAATATCCTCACTTTAAAAAAATATTTTGAAATAAATTTGAACACTAGAAAATTCCCCATCTTCAGTTCATAATGATGCACAAAATTTTCCTAGCCTTGCTGAAATTCCAGTTCCAATTTATCTAGACAAGACCATAATTGTACATTGAATTTCTACCCATCTGGGCCTTCTAACACCATATATTCTATGCAGATGCACATGCATTCTTGATTCAGAGTGGAAAAATCTTATTTTGGATGCGAGGGAGAGAAGCCAAACACATAAAGAACATGCACATAAACACGACAGCTAAGAAACATAAATGTAGATATCATAATGACTGAGAAACATAAATGTGGATATCATGGTCACAATTATTTGGAGATAAAACATAATTGAATGGTATACCTAGAGGATGCAACACAACCACTACTCTGATTCCAAGTTGACACTGCGGGATCCAAAAACCATAGATAAGGAATAAATTTAGAGAGCAGAGGAGGGTCATAATGACAAAAATAATACAGGATCCCTATATTATTTTGGTCATTATGGCCCTCCTCCTCCACTCTCTAAATTTATTTCTTATCTATAGTTTTTAGATCCTGCAGTGTCAACTTGGAACTAGAGGAGTAGTGGTTGCGTTGCATCATCTGGTATACCACTCAATTATGTTGTGTCTCCAAACAATATGACCATGATACCTACATTTATGTTTCTCAGTTGTTGTGTCCCAGGACCCCTTATGACCCTTTATGAACCTTTTTGATCCCTAAGAATACATCTTAGAGGTCTTAAAGTGTTGTAAAGGGTCATAAGAGACTCCTAGGAGGGACCAGATGAGCTTCCACCTTCACGTGGTTTTCCTTGTTAAGTAGAAAATGTTAAACTATTCTCGAAACAAAGAGAAGCTCAATATTTTAAGGTCTCACTCCATGCATGACAAATATATTTTATTTTTTTAAATATAGCACACTGTTGCAATTGTGATGATAGTTAGAGAATTACCGATGCTAAAGCACTACATGCAACGTCCAGATGTTGAAATAATCAAACAGATGGATGTCACATGTACAACATGTCCATCGCATACCCATCGTACTTGCGACACTAATAATGTGTAATGATGACATGTTAACCATCATAGCCGGTGCATATTGCGATGGTCAATACCATAGAAATAACGATGCACATGCTAGTCATTGGTGATTCTGACACCAAAACTGCAACACTAGCCTATGCCACTTGGTCGATGGGGTAGTGTCAGAATTGCGACGCATAGCCATCGAAAAAAGGGCTCAAATGTACTAGTGAGATCCTTCCATAGTTGTTTAAGAATTTAATGAAAAATAATATTTCTCTTGTAATTTCCTCTAGATCTTCATTAAAATTGCCAGTACTATCATTTATTTTGTGAATTCTATTAGTGGGTCCCAACAAGAAGTTGAGTCCACTTTTTGGCCAAAAAGTGGAACTATTTTTCATGTTTTTTCAAATTCATCCCGTTTGAGATGAATATTTGAAGCACTTAGAGGTTGAATCTTAATAAAATTCAAAAATAGAAGTTGTAGTACTCAAAGTCTAATTTCCAAATATGTAATTTATTGTAATACCCAGATGATAAAATTTAATTTTCAATAGGCATTACTAAAACCCACATTTTAAAGTTACTATTTCAAGACCATACTATTCCCGCGTACGGCAAGAAAAATTTGACCTAAATGAAACTATTTCTCTCAATCCCTTTGGGAAATGGTATGTAACATAGTTAAGATTGATGAAAATATTTTTTTGTTGAATATATTTTTTTTAATTAATTTTTTATTAGGCATGATTGTTGTTTTTAAAATCTCTCGTTTATGGCAAGCATAATTTGACCAAAACATATGATTTAATTTTATTTTTTTTAAAGTGTGTATAATTGTCTCTAGTTTGATGTCATATAATTTTTTTGCGAGAAACTTTCAAATAAAAAAGTTATTAAAATAACAAAATAGCCCGTTATCCTTAGTAGGTGGACCTGTTTCAGTAGAAATTCAATAAAAAATAGAAATTTCAATCAAATTTAAAAAAACTTACATATTTGGAATCTGCAGAGTCTGAGCTATAATGCATTTTTATTTTGTCAAAATATTCCTTAGAAAAAGTCTTCAGATATATGTATAAAGTCATTATTTTGTATGGACACTAGCAGAGCCTTCAAGTTGCTAGTCAAACCAGGTCCAAGGCTATTGTTGGGCTACCCAAGCCTCTTTCCAAACCAAAAGCCAACAGTAAAAGCGGGCTTGAAATTGAAATTTTTTAGAAATGGGATCTTGGTTAGTAAATGTTACCCTATTTACCTTTTTTTAAATTCATAACGTATAAATAAATCGATGGAAGGTTTTCTTTAAAAAATAATATTCTTTTCAAAAAAGGATCCTGTTTTGAAATGGGGTCCCATTTTTTTTTTCAAAATGGGACCCCGTTTCTAAAGTTTTAGGCTTGGGATCCTGAAGCTAAACGAGACCCTGTTCATTCTAAGCGACAATCCATTTCGTTGAGTGTGATTTTGCAAATTTGGCTAAGTATGAAAGTTCCACCTTAAGTGGACTCATCTTCTTGCTTCAACCCTAGTACCTCTTCTCTTCTTTGTGTTGTTATGAATTTTTTTTGTATTCTATCTCCTTCCAACGAAACTTCTCTAGACTTTTGTCTCTGAAAAATTGCTTCATTTGCTAATATGTCCGCATATTCCTTCAATAATTATTTTTCTTTGATAAACCTACTTGAATCCATACCTGCTGAAATACTTCTTCATTCATCTCCTTTATACTTTTCTCAATTTTGGCTTTAGTTACAAAGATAGCTGTAAACTGTATACTATTCCATTTGTGTAAGTTTCTCTTCACTACTTTCAATTTTGATATAAAATAGAATAGTTTTGAACCTTCCACTTGTACTTCTTTCCACCAATTAGATACCAATTCAAAGAATTCTTCATTCTTCATCTACATATTTTCAAACTTAAAGGGGCAATGGAGAGGTTACTTTCCCCTAAGACTTCAAGCTGAATAGGAAAATGGGTTGATCCCAAAATTGGCATTATTGATGATGTTAAATTAAAAGGGAATAGGCTCAGATCTCCTTTAAAAAAGAATCTGTTAGTTTCTCCACTATATGACTAAATCCCAACCTTCAATTATTCCATGTAAAAACCTCATTTTCCATTTCTATTTCCAAGAGGTTATTAGAGGTAACCCATTATCTAAAATCAACCTGAGTTTGAAGATCCTTTTGAATACCCCCTCTCTTTTCTGATAAATGAATAATAACATTTAAATAATCTCCTAGTATAATATACTCATTTGGAAACACTAAAAAACATAACTTAATTACTTCCACACTTCCATTTTTTCTGTAAGAATGGGACCATATAAATTAAGGATCAATAATTTCAAAGTTCTATTAAAAATTTTCACTCAACCTCCTTGCAGATTCTAATTTTCCCCTCTTTTTTGGAAAGATATCCTGTTTGGGTTCCAAATAAAAACTAAACCTCATGAGTGTCCTTCAAAATCTATTTCTACACCCTCCCAATACCTTAACTTATATTTAAATTTCTCCCATTGTTCCAAACTAACTTTTGCTTCATTTAACATAAAGACTTCAGATTTGGTTGAAAAAATGCAACGTTTGATGATACATTGATTCTTGGGGGCATTCAGGCCCCTAACATTCTAAGATATGGCCCGCATGTTCCCTTGGGAAGGAACTCCCCCTTCCTTTCATTCCATAAATTTGCTATTTTAATTTGATCTATAGCTTCTCCATCGAATATTCTACGTTTTGAGGAGGATTTCCTCCCTCTTTTCTTTTTTGAGGAGTTTCCACAGTCTAGTTTAGATTTTTCCATGTCTGATTGCAAGATACCCAAGATTTGAGACTTAGGTTCAGAAGAATTTTCTTTTCCTTCTTCCTTGTTCTAACTAAGAACACTTTTCTATCCTCCTCTGCCATTTCTTCTCCTATCAATTCTTCTCCATCCAAATCTTTCTCAATAAGAGAATACTTTTTTGTCTTTTCCTCCATACTTTCCTCTTTGAAAGGATCTGAACACCCAAATAGATCATATATACTGCCTCAAAATCTAATAGAATGTTGGTTTTCTCCTCCCCATCATCAAATATACTTTTTCTTCTATCTAGTAATCCATTATCTGATCCTATTATGGATTGAGTATTCTCTCCCTTTAGTTTCTTGGTAATCTTTACCCTCTCTTTTTTCAATTTCTTTGTCCCACCCGTTTTTTCCATTTTGGGATTTTTTTTTTTTTTACCTTTAGAGAGGATTCTTCTCTATTCTTATGATTCTTAAGATTAATCTCTTCTATTATTCCTTCATTTATATTCTTCTTGCAACTTAAATTTATTTTACCATTTAACAATTCACTAGAATCTCTTATCTTCTTTCCTTTTGTTGGATCTAATTTTGAGTCTTTAACATTTAATTTTTCCATTAATTTGACTGATTTCCTCCAACCATCATTTAAGCTTATGTTCTCTGGTGAATTTGGAGTTGTAGATGAGATTTAGTTTTTTTCCCTATCTTACTTGAGCTTTCAGGGGGTCTTTCACTCTTCAATTTAATTAGAGTAAGTAGAAGTATACTTCTTGTTTCCTCCACTTTGGGATCCTTCACATTTCCCGATTGAATATCTTTTAGTAATATATGATATGCAATCTCTTATATTAACTTCATTTGAGTTTCCATAATGCATTCTTGAACAAATATATGAATTTATGAAGATGTCATTGCTTCCTTTATTGGGCTATTGTCATGAGTTTTTATGCTTCTACTAATCCAATTAGGGACTACTACTAAAATCCTATTGAAGGCTTTTAATTGAATAGGATTCTTGTGTAATACTACTCGGTTTTTTTTGAACCACTATTCATGAAAGATGAGTGCTAAGTGTTCCATTCATTATCATGAGAGATGGCTTCTTGTGAACCATTACTCATGAAACATGATTCAATGAGTTTGAGAAAAAAACTACACGGTTGAATCCTGATAGCAATATCACAATTTGACTTCTGGAAAATATCTCCTACTTGTCAATTGGTGAGCTTATGGGTATTTATAATGAATGATTCATAAGGCACAACACTTTCTTTAGTTTTTTCAAAAGGGATTGCAAGCAAAGTGGGCTTAACCTTGGAGGAAACTTTGTTGTTAAGAACACTTGAGATGGAGTAGTACTGGGATGGGTGAACTCCCCGGATGCTTCACATCTGTGAGTATCACCTAGATACAATGATTTTTAAGTGTTACATTCATTCTCATGAGAGATGGGTTCTTGTGAACTTCTACTCATGAAACAGAAGTCAATGAGTTTCACTCAAAAACTACACAATTAAATCCTGATAGCAATGTCACAATTTGACTAGTTGTGGAAAATATCTCCTCCTTATCAACATATTTATAAGCTAAAAAAAAATCTCAAAAGTCACTATTTTACACCATCTTTAAATTCTTAATTGTTTAGTTTCTATAGGTGTCAAAATTGGAAATTTGGCAAAAATATGTTGATTTCAATGTCCCATTTTAGCCAAAATGTTTGACACACTATTGTGAGTTCACCCTATTTATCTATGTTAGTTTTCATCTCATATGTATCATAAAATTTTCACTTTTGTAGAAATGCATAACTAAGTTTGAATATTAGTAGAAGAACATTTTTCAGATAGAAGGGAATTTGAGGGTTTAAGCTCTACAAGCTGGGCCAAGCACATTAAACTCATCTAAAAGTTAGGGTTACTTTGTCATTAAGGTCTCATGTAAATTTGACTCTATATTAGAGGAATAGGCACTAAATTAATGGTTAAAATCCAAAACACTCAATCCATTTAAAAATAAAATAAAACATTTAAAATCTTTGTAATAAATCATTTGTATTTTATTATCTCGTGACTATACATAATTTAATATTGTACATCTAAACTAAAACTAATATGAACATATAAATGACAATTCTCAAAGGACTAAATTAGATAATGTGTGTTACTAGGTTGATATATCATGTAAGCAAGTGGCAATTGATATATCTATACCTAGCTAGCTAAAGTAAGAGATCTATGGCCTAAATGTAAAATATTTTCAACAGAGGATAGAAATCAAATCTTAATATAGATTCATATTTGTGTGGGGTTTCATTATAGTTTTTCCATCTATTTTATCTTTAAGAGATATCTTGGATTACCCTCCTAATCTTGGTAAAAAGAGGTTCACATTCGTCTTGTCTATTAGCCTTTTTAGCCTCCAATTTGAGGATGTGTCTTTTTGTTTGATAAAATTTGGTCAACATGTTTATGTCTTGGTAGGAGCACTAGGGTCAGGGGTTACCACTAAAAAGAATACCAATAGTCAAAATGATACTTTGTTGAACGAATCATTTAGAAATAAAAAAAACACCTACAATACAATGATACATATTTTTTATATTTGTTTGAAGTTCAAAATAGAAGATCTTTCACACTCTAGACATACATGAATTCTAAATAAAAATATTATTTATTTGTAAATGAAAATTCAATTTAGACCCTTTCATTATTTTAAAAATGATTTTTATATGTACAAATGATAAATAAAATGTTGGAAATAGATAAAATCAACAAAGCATTTGTGATAAATGCAAACTTAAAAATAAAAATTGTATAAATATGTTTACAACACTAATTTAGACTATAACCATCTTAAAAAAATCACAATATTATTTATATCCTTTAATTATGGGTTCTTCATAAGCCTTAGAGTGTGAAGATGAAATTTATGATAAAAACACATGAACCATGGATTTTATATGGTGAAAGTATTGAAAATATGATAGCTAGAGTTGACTTCCATGTATTAAATGACTTATAAGAAAGAATTGACAATTTTATAATGCAAGTTTCAATTTCCACAAGTTTCTTTCAATGATTCGAGTGTCATTGTTCCTTACAAACTATGTTTAGATGAAAACTTGAAAACATCCTTTACCCACTATTTCTCCTCTTCTCCTTTTTATTATCCAAAGTTTTTTAAGAATTCAAGACAATATATATGTAGCGAACAAGTGTGAAAAGAAGAGCATCTTACTCACTCCCAAAACCCATTTCAATCTTTCAAAAACTAGAAGCATATAAAAATATTTCATTCAAAACTTTCCTATAAGACACATAATATGACTCTAGAAGAGAATTAGACATAAAAATAACACAGTTGGCTTTGAGTTAAGCTACCAATAATTTATTCAATCAAACACATTGCACTGCATCTTGCTTGGACTTACAACAAATATTCCCAAACATATTGATCAACATTCTACCAAAACCTTTGGCTTAATATAAAACTTCATAAGGCCAACATCAGCGTGAGTTCCATTGTCCATTCACATGAAAAACAAAAGTTTTGGTGCCTTTTGAATGTATCCCCTCCACTTCCTTGAGTGAGACCTATCATCTCTCTCCTAGGGCTAAGAATACATGCCCGATGCTTTTCAGCAGCACTACACTATGAGGGAATGGACTTGATGGTGGACTAGGGTACTTAAACACTTTCCACCAAAATTCAAAATCAATTGCATAAATCAAACAAGAAAAAATGTAATCAAATTGAGAAAAGTTGTAATCAGATATAAATGGATTAAACAAAACTCCTATGAAATCAAATAAGTTTTTCTCAAATCCAATTGTGTTTATTTTCGATCTAAAGACACTTGAATCTTAAAATGTTCTTATGTAATCTATATGAATTGCGGAAAATCATACCAAACAGATACTATTATTTTTAAATTGAACTCTATTTGTTTTCCTATCTAAATATAGTTGAATTTAAAGCAGTTCTTATCTAATATACATAACCACAAAAAAATCATACCAATAAAATAAGATTCAACCCTATTTTTTTTCCATCAAAATGCAATTGTATCCAAAAATATACTTATCTGATTGGCATGAGTTTTCTGCAATTCATGTAGATTTGTTTTTGAATTCAAATGTATTTGTTTTTTGATCTAAATACAAGTTTATATTACCACCACCAAATATTTTACTAAATGGATTGAAGCCATTCCTATGAAATATATCACTTGCAAGAAAATTGCAAAGTTCATTCTAAATTACATCATATGTCAGGTATAAGATCCCTTTGGCAATTGTTACTGATAATGGGCACCCATTCAAAACCAGGATGTTAGAGAAATTTTAAAGAGATTTCATATTCAACGTTGATTTCTACCCCATACTATGCACAAAGTGATGGCCAAGCTGAGGCATGAAATAAAACCAATATCAAAATTCTCAAAAAGACTGTCAATGACGCTAGTCGAGACTGACATATGCAGCTAAATATTTCCTTGTGGGAATATTGTACCAACATTCACAATCCTATTGGTGCCATACCCTACTCCCTGGTCTGTGCTGCTGAATTAATACTTCCTATTGAGGTTGAGATCCCATCACTGAGAGTCTCCTTGCGCCATTTGATTGATGAAGAGAAATGCATAGTATCTAGACTCGTGAACTATAAATGTTAGATGAGAGACGACATGCTTCTGTAGTTCACCTACAATCATATCAGAACCATCTTTGATGGAATTATAATAAGAAATTCAGAGGTCTGTTGTTTTATTTTATCTTAATTTTTATTTAGGAATGAAATGAATACTAATTTCACCTTTTTTATTAGTATTGGGTAAGCCTACAATAGTTTTTACCAAAATTGGGACATTGGTTTCTCAATTTGAATGAGAGAAAATAACTAAAAACACCCTCATTTGAAGGTGAGACAAAAAGTACCTTTGTTTGGTGGTGGACCTTCATTTGAAGGAGAAAAATATAAAAAATGACTTTGAATGAAGGCAAAACGAACATTGAACCTTTTTTTGAATGTCTCTTTCTTTTTCTATAATGTAAATTACCATAAAAGGAATATAAGGGGACCTTCAAAATTCTAGGTCTGGGAGTCGTAGGTCTAGCAAACTAGCCAAGGTCCTTGAGGAACCACACTCTAAGGGGATGAATATTGTGATGGAGGAGGAAGAAATTATTCCTTTTTAGGATAATTCTAAGGAAGAGGATGAGAGTATGGATGAGTGTTGTGAGGGCGAAGAGGAATATGAAGATCAGGACACTACCTCTATTAGGGATTTGGAGGGACATTTTAATAAGAAAAATGATGAGGGGAAAGAAATTGAAACTTATGTTGATGAAGATGATACCAAGCAAAACCCTATTTTCCCAGGGGAAGAAAATAACAATCAAGAGAATCCCATGCAAGAAATTGTGGAGAGGTTGGACCACCTTGAGCAGATGGTTAATGACAAATCTGTGGTTATTGATAAGGCACTAAATTATCTTGTTCACATCACTAATGCTACTTTTTTATCGGTGATATTTATCCTATGAGCATGGTAACCCAACAAGGGTATAGAGTCCACAAGCATACTAGCCCAGCAAAGGTGAGCCCAAACCGATATTAACACCATTCATTTGGTTCCAGTGGGGATTTCAACCATGGTTGCACCATTAGCAATGCAATCACTTTACCATTAAACCACAAGATGATTCCCACATCACTAATGCTATTATGAATAGGGCTGTGATGGGTATTACCATTGGGAAATCAAAATCAAGAAGTAGTTAAAGAGGACAAGTAGCAGGTAGGAAATAAAGGAAAATAACTCTCAAAATGATAAATTAGACACATGGTCGGTGGTGTTGTAAAAGATACAAAGAGACTAGAGCCTCTTAGAGGTTTTGTTTAGTTCTAATTAATGTTTTTTATCATATTGGGTCATGTTATGTTCTCCAGGATGGAGCTTTTAAACTTTAACAATACTTTTATTATGCTAGTTAGTTTAGATATGGTTTATGGTATTTTTATGAAGACTCGAATGACTATTGGTACTTTAAATACTATGATTGTTATTATTAAGGCTATTATGTTTTCCAGTAGTGGATATCAGTTATATTTTAATTTGTTGGTGATGTTGTTATGCTAGTTTTTATTTGGTTGCGGTGTTGGGGGGTCTTCACTCTTTTGTTATTTCTAATTCAGTGCTTTAATATGTTCTATCTCATGTAAGGGATCGGGGCCCTCTCCCTACTCCTCTCCTTGCTTATCTAATCAAAAACAAATTTCCCCTTTTCCATTTTCAGAAATTATCTTCATTCAAATATTTTTTAAATTTTTTGTAGAAATTAATTTCCTTCAAATGACGCTCATTTTAGTGTCCATGCCTTAAGAGTGATCTTTCTACCTTGGGCCTCAAATATTTAATGTTTAATTTTGAAAATGTTTAATTTAATTATTATGCTTATTTTCTATTTTCTAGTGAAATAGGTTTTTCAATAATCAATAGGGTTTTTGTTCCAAACACATGAAAGATAGTAAAATAAATTTTAAAAATTAAAAAGTATATATGAATTAATTATTAGTGTTCATATTTAAACAAAAAATATATCAATTCAAATGCATACAACAAAGTTATACATTATTGATGCAACATTTTCATGAATTGTAGTTAATCTCACTTCAAAAAGTTATTAAAAATTATGCAACAAAAAATTAGGAAAAAATATCTATGCGCTAGATATTGGTTTACAAATCTATGTTTTAAAATTTATATTTTTATCTTTATTACAATTAAACTAATTATTTATTGAAGCATCGCCACTTTTAAAAAAATATTATTCACATAAAATATAAGTTATTAAAAGTTATATTAAAAACTCTCAAATTATTTCTTAATTTTAAAAAGATCATATTTATAATCTAGAAACAAAATCTCAAAAATTGTAAGTTTACAGTACCTTTAAATTTTTAATATTTTATTTAGTTGCTATAGGTGTCAAATTTTGAAATTTGGTTTTAAATGTTGATTTCATTGTACCACTTTGGCCAAAAAAATTGAGACACTATTTTGAGGTCACCCTATTTATCTATGTTAGTTTGCATCTCATAGATATTATAAAATTATTACTTTTGTAGAAATGTATCCTAGGGAAAAAAAAATTGAGCTAATACATGAAACTCTTAAACTAATTGTAGATTATTAGTAGAAATACATTTTGGGATAGGGAACTTGAGGGTTTAAGCTCTATAAGATTGGGCGAAGCATATTAAACTCATCTAAAAGTTATGGTTTCCTTGTCATTAGGATTTAATGTAGATTTCATTATATATTTCAAGAACAAATATTTACTTAATGGTTAAAAGCCAATCATTCACTCCATTCAAATTATTATTTTTTAAATATTTAAATCCTCTGTAATAAATAATAGGTATTTTACAATTTTTTTGCTTTGCATAATTTGTTATACTAAATCTTGAATAATACTATCGTGAGCCTATAAATGACAATCCTCAAGGACTAAATTGGATAGTGCATGTTACTAGGTTGATTTTGTTATAAGCAACTAGCAATTGATATAAGGATTTGTGGCCAAGTTTCATCTTATTTTGTATAATTTAGCCTCTCCGCCTAAAGAAAGAGATCCATTATTTGAATGTAAAAATATTTCAACAATGTATAGAAATAAAGCTTACTATAAAGCATCTTTGTATCAGGCTTCATTGTAGTTTTTCCATCTATTTAATCTTAAAGATCCCTTCGATGACCCTTGTAGCCTCTATTTTTACCATATGTGTTTTTTCATTTTATAAATTTGGTCAACATGTTTATGTCTTGAATTAGAGCACTAGGTTAGAGATTGCTACAAAAAAATAATATATCAAGTCAAAATGATATCTTTGTTGAGTGAATCATTTACAAATCAAAACAAATGCCTACAATACAATTATATTTATTTTTTTATATTTGTCTCAAAATCAAAATAGAAGATCTTTCATGACTAGTCACACTATAGACATAAGAATTCTAAAACTTGAAAAAAAAAACCTCATTTATTTGTAAATAAAAATTCAATTTTGACACTTTCGTTATTTAAAAAATGGTTGTTATTCACAAATGATAAATGTGATGTTGTAAATAAATAAAATCAACAAAGCATTTATAATAAATGTAAGCTTAAAATTAGAAATCACATATATGAAATTGAAACACTAAATTAGATTATAAGCATGCAAAAAAAAATTCACTGTTCTTTTTGTAGACGCCTAAAAACATCCTCATATAATTGAGAAAATTCTTCTATTTATTCAATAGATATTTATTATCTAATAAATCAATTCCTTAGTCTTTTCTTCTATTATTTAAAGAAAAGCTTTTATTTATTTATTTAATTCATTAGCTTTTTCTATCTTATGGTCAAATAGTTTTACATTTATTTAATTATCCATTTCTATCTCATTTTCTACTATTTATCAAATAATTACTTTTTTAATTTTATAAATTCATTAATCCTCTTCTTCCTAATCTCACCAATCATCTCCACTGACATGGATCAACTCCACAAATTTTAGGTTTGTGACAAATGACACTTGTCTCGTCATTTGACTTTTTCACCTTCACATGTCTAGATATTATGAAAAGTCAATATTCTTTACCTACCACTCCATCTCATCCACTCATTTTCTTTCACCTCTTAATATCAATTATCTTCCATATTTCCTACCTACTCTTTTATTCTGGCCATCCTTTACCACCGCTTAATCATAGCCCTTCATTTTTTGTGAGGAATTATATAAAACAAGATTGTATCCTCTCTTTTCAAAACATATTATTTTGGAGAACTTATGTTGTCTTATGCCATATGCAATTTTATGAGCTTTTGTTACTGTGATATTCTAGAGCCATAGCTACCATCATTATTATCTTCATACCTCTATCTTCAATCTGCATATCACCAATATCTTGCATCAATCAACCAATCTTCATTCTTTCATAGTCTTTTGCGCATGTGCTAATAAATCTGAGAGCACCAACATTACTCTTACAAGATCTTGAAAGATAGGAGGACAATAGAGTCAAGCATCTCTTGAGTGCATTTTTCATATAGAAGGGAATTTGAGAGTTTAAGCTCTGCAAGCTGGGCCAAGCACATTAAACTCATCTAAAAGTTAGGGTTACTTTGTCATTAAGGTCTCATGTAAATTTGACTCTATATTAGAGGAATAGGCACTAAATTAATGGTTAAAATCCAAAACACTCAATCCATTTAAAAATAAAATAAAACATTTAAAATCTTTGTAATAAATCATTTGTATTTTATTATCTCGTGACTATACATAATTTAATATTGTACATCTAAACTAAAACTAATATGAACATATAAATGACAATTCTCAAAGGACTAAATTAGATAATGTGTGTTACTAGGTTGATATATCATGTAAGCAAGTGGCAATTGATATATCTATACCTAGCTAGCTAAAGTAAGAGATCTATGGCCTAAATGTAAAATATTTTCAACAGAGGATAGAAATCAAATCTTAATATAGATTCATATTTGTGTGGGGTTTCATTATAGTTTTTCCATCTATTTTATCTTTAAGAGATATCTTGGATTACCCTCCTAATCTTGGTAAAAAGAGGTTCACATTCGTCTTGTCTATTAGCCTTTTTAGCCTCCAATTTGAGGATGTGTCTTTTTGTTTGATAAAATTTGGTCAACATGTTTATGTCTTGGTAGGAGCACTAGGGTCAGGGGTTACCACTAAAAAGAATACCAATAGTCAAAATGATACTTTGTTGAACGAATCATTTAGAAATAAAAAAAACACCTACAATACAATGATACATATTTTTTATATTTGTTTGAAGTTCAAAATAGAAGATCTTTCACACTCTAGACATACATGAATTCTAAATAAAAATATTATTTATTTGTAAATGAAAATTCAATTTAGACCCTTTCATTATTTTAAAAATGATTTTTATATGTACAAATGATAAATAAAATGTTGGAAATAGATAAAATCAACAAAGCATTTGTGATAAATGCAAACTTAAAAATAAAAATTGTATAAATATGTTTACAACACTAATTTAGACTATAACCATCTTAAAAAAATCACAATATTATTTATATCCTTTAATTATGGGTTCTTCATAAGCCTTAGAGTGTGAAGATGAAATTTATGATAAAAACACATGAACCATGGATTTTATATGGTGAAAGTATTGAAAATATGATAGCTAGAGTTGACTTCCATGTATTAAATGACTTATAAGAAAGAATTGACAATTTTATAATGCAAGTTTCAATTTCCACAAGTTTCTTTCAATGATTCGAGTGTCATTGTTCCTTACAAACTATGTTTAGATGAAAACTTGAAAACATCCTTTACCCACTATTTCTCCTCTTCTCCTTTTTATTATCCAAAGTTTTTTAAGAATTCAAGACAATATATATGTAGCGAACAAGTGTGAAAAGAAGAGCATCTTACTCACTCCCAAAACCCATTTCAATCTTTCAAAAACTAGAAGCATATAAAAATATTTCATTCAAAACTTTCCTATAAGACACATAATATGACTCTAGAAGAGAATTAGACATAAAAATAACACAGTTGGCTTTGAGTTAAGCTACCAATAATTTATTCAATCAAACACATTGCACTGCATCTTGCTTGGACTTACAACAAATATTCCCAAACATATTGATCAACATTCTACCAAAACCTTTGGCTTAATATAAAACTTCATAAGGCCAACATCAGCGTGAGTTCCATTGTCCATTCACATGAAAAACAAAAGTTTTGGTGCCTTTTCAATGTAAAAGTGTATTCCCCTCCACTTCCTTGAGTGAGACCTATCAGCTCTCTCCTAGGGCTAAGAATACATGCCCTGTAATTGTAGATGCTTTTCAACAGCACTACACTATGAGGGAATGGACTTGATGGTGGACTAGGGTACTTAAACACTTTCCACCAAAATTCTAAATCAATTGCATAAATCAAACAAGAAAAAATGTAATCAAATTGAGAAAAGTTGTAATCAGATATAAATGGATTAAACAAAACTCCTATGAAATCAAATAAGTTTTTTTCAATTCCAATTGTGTTTATTTTCGATCTAAAGACACTTGAATCTTAAAATGTTCTTATGTAATCTATATGAACTGCGGAAAATCATACCAAACAGATACTATTATTTTTAAATTGAACTCTATTTGTTTTCCTATCTAAATATAGTTGAATCCAAAGCAGTTCTTATCTAATATACATAACCACAAAAAAATCATACCAATCAAATAAGAAGATTCAACTCTATTTTTTTTCCATCAAAATGCAATTGTATCCAAAAATATACTTATTTGATTGGCATGAGTTTTCTGTAGTTCATGTAGATTTGTTTTTGAATTCAAATGTATTTGTTTTTTGATCTAAATACAAGTTTATATTACCACCACCAAATATTTTACTAAATGGATTGAAGCCATTCCTATGGAATATGTCACTTGCAAGAAAATTGCCAAGTTCATTCTAAATTACATCATATGTTGGTATAAGATCCCTTTGGCAATTGTTACTGATTTAAAATGGGCACGCATTCAAAACCAGGATGTTAGGGAACTTTTTAAGAGATTTCATATTCAATGCCGATTTCTACCCCATACTATGCACAAAGTGATGGCCAAGCTAAGTTATCAAATAAAACCAATATCAAAATTCCAAAAAAAAATGTCAATGACGCTAGTCGAGACTGACATATGCAGCTAAATATTTCCTTGTGGGCATATTGTACCAACATTCACAATCCTATTAGTTCCATACCCTACTCCCTAGTCTGTGTTACTAAATTAATACTTCCTATTGAGGTTGAGATCCCATCACTGAGAGTCTCCTTGCGCCATTTGATTGATGAAGAGAAATGCATAGTATCTAGACTCGTGAACTAGAAATGTTAGATGAGAGATGATATGTGTAACACCCCAAAATTGGCATCTTGCAACTCTAACCAATTTTGTTGCATTTGTCGTTCTTCTGAATCATCAAAGTCCTATTGTACTAGGCAATTCTGAGTTTTCACTGACTCTACTCGACC
>MU226000.1:589382-602058 GCA_018584345.1 Thuja plicata
TTTCTATAATGTAAATTACCATAAAAGGAATATAAGGGGACCTTCAAAATTCTAGGTCTGGGAGTCGTAGGTCTAGCAAACTAGCCAAGGTCCTTGAGGAACCACACTCTAAGGGGATGAATATTGTGATGGAGGAGGAAGAAATTATTCCTTTTTAGGATAATTCTAAGGAAGAGGATGAGAGTATGGATGAGTGTTGTGAGGGCGAAGAGGAATATGAAGATCAGGACACTACCTCTATTAGGGATTTGGAGGGACATTTTAATAAGAAAAATGATGAGGGGAAAGAAATTGAAACTTATGTTGATGAAGATGATACCAAGCAAAACCCTATTTTCCCAGGGGAAGAAAATAACAATCAAGAGAATCCCATGCAAGAAATTGTGGAGAGGTTGGACCACCTTGAGCAGATGGTTAATGACAAATCTGTGGTTATTGATAAGGCACTAAATTATCTTGTTCACATCACTAATGCTACTTTTTTATCGGTGATATTTATCCTATGAGCATGGTAACCCAACAAGGGTATAGAGTCCACAAGCATACTAGCCCAGCAAAGGTGAGCCCAAACCGATATTAACACCATTCATTTGGTTCCAGTGGGGATTTCAACCATGGTTGCACCATTAGCAATGCAATCACTTTACCATTAAACCACAAGATGATTCCCACATCACTAATGCTATTATGAATAGGGCTGTGATGGGTATTACCATTGGGAAATCAAAATCAAGAAGTAGTTAAAGAGGACAAGTAGCAGGTAGGAAATAAAGGAAAATAACTCTCAAAATGATAAATTAGACACATGGTCGGTGGTGTTGTAAAAGATACAAAGAGACTAGAGCCTCTTAGAGGTTTTGTTTAGTTCTAATTAATGTTTTTTATCATATTGGGTCATGTTATGTTCTCCAGGATGGAGCTTTTAAACTTTAACAATACTTTTATTATGCTAGTTAGTTTAGATATGGTTTATGGTATTTTTATGAAGACTCGAATGACTATTGGTACTTTAAATACTATGATTGTTATTATTAAGGCTATTATGTTTTCCAGTAGTGGATATCAGTTATATTTTAATTTGTTGGTGATGTTGTTATGCTAGTTTTTATTTGGTTGCGGTGTTGGGGGGTCTTCACTCTTTTGTTATTTCTAATTCAGTGCTTTAATATGTTCTATCTCATGTAAGGGATCGGGGCCCTCTCCCTACTCCTCTCCTTGCTTATCTAATCAAAAACAAATTTCCCCTTTTCCATTTTCAGAAATTATCTTCATTCAAATATTTTTTAAATTTTTTGTAGAAATTAATTTCCTTCAAATGACGCTCATTTTAGTGTCCATGCCTTAAGAGTGATCTTTCTACCTTGGGCCTCAAATATTTAATGTTTAATTTTGAAAATGTTTAATTTAATTATTATGCTTATTTTCTATTTTCTAGTGAAATAGGTTTTTCAATAATCAATAGGGTTTTTGTTCCAAACACATGAAAGATAGTAAAATAAATTTTAAAAATTAAAAAGTATATATGAATTAATTATTAGTGTTCATATTTAAACAAAAAATATATCAATTCAAATGCATACAACAAAGTTATACATTATTGATGCAACATTTTCATGAATTGTAGTTAATCTCACTTCAAAAAGTTATTAAAAATTATGCAACAAAAAATTAGGAAAAAATATCTATGCGCTAGATATTGGTTTACAAATCTATGTTTTAAAATTTATATTTTTATCTTTATTACAATTAAACTAATTATTTATTGAAGCATCGCCACTTTTAAAAAAATATTATTCACATAAAATATAAGTTATTAAAAGTTATATTAAAAACTCTCAAATTATTTCTTAATTTTAAAAAGATCATATTTATAATCTAGAAACAAAATCTCAAAAATTGTAAGTTTACAGTACCTTTAAATTTTTAATATTTTATTTAGTTGCTATAGGTGTCAAATTTTGAAATTTGGTTTTAAATGTTGATTTCATTGTACCACTTTGGCCAAAAAAATTGAGACACTATTTTGAGGTCACCCTATTTATCTATGTTAGTTTGCATCTCATAGATATTATAAAATTATTACTTTTGTAGAAATGTATCCTAGGGAAAAAAAAATTGAGCTAATACATGAAACTCTTAAACTAATTGTAGATTATTAGTAGAAATACATTTTGGGATAGGGAACTTGAGGGTTTAAGCTCTATAAGATTGGGCGAAGCATATTAAACTCATCTAAAAGTTATGGTTTCCTTGTCATTAGGATTTAATGTAGATTTCATTATATATTTCAAGAACAAATATTTACTTAATGGTTAAAAGCCAATCATTCACTCCATTCAAATTATTATTTTTTAAATATTTAAATCCTCTGTAATAAATAATAGGTATTTTACAATTTTTTTGCTTTGCATAATTTGTTATACTAAATCTTGAATAATACTATCGTGAGCCTATAAATGACAATCCTCAAGGACTAAATTGGATAGTGCATGTTACTAGGTTGATTTTGTTATAAGCAACTAGCAATTGATATAAGGATTTGTGGCCAAGTTTCATCTTATTTTGTATAATTTAGCCTCTCCGCCTAAAGAAAGAGATCCATTATTTGAATGTAAAAATATTTCAACAATGTATAGAAATAAAGCTTACTATAAAGCATCTTTGTATCAGGCTTCATTGTAGTTTTTCCATCTATTTAATCTTAAAGATCCCTTCGATGACCCTTGTAGCCTCTATTTTTACCATATGTGTTTTTTCATTTTATAAATTTGGTCAACATGTTTATGTCTTGAATTAGAGCACTAGGTTAGAGATTGCTACAAAAAAATAATATATCAAGTCAAAATGATATCTTTGTTGAGTGAATCATTTACAAATCAAAACAAATGCCTACAATACAATTATATTTATTTTTTTATATTTGTCTCAAAATCAAAATAGAAGATCTTTCATGACTAGTCACACTATAGACATAAGAATTCTAAAACTTGAAAAAAAAAACCTCATTTATTTGTAAATAAAAATTCAATTTTGACACTTTCGTTATTTAAAAAATGGTTGTTATTCACAAATGATAAATGTGATGTTGTAAATAAATAAAATCAACAAAGCATTTATAATAAATGTAAGCTTAAAATTAGAAATCACATATATGAAATTGAAACACTAAATTAGATTATAAGCATGCAAAAAAAAATTCACTGTTCTTTTTGTAGACGCCTAAAAACATCCTCATATAATTGAGAAAATTCTTCTATTTATTCAATAGATATTTATTATCTAATAAATCAATTCCTTAGTCTTTTCTTCTATTATTTAAAGAAAAGCTTTTATTTATTTATTTAATTCATTAGCTTTTTCTATCTTATGGTCAAATAGTTTTACATTTATTTAATTATCCATTTCTATCTCATTTTCTACTATTTATCAAATAATTACTTTTTTAATTTTATAAATTCATTAATCCTCTTCTTCCTAATCTCACCAATCATCTCCACTGACATGGATCAACTCCACAAATTTTAGGTTTGTGACAAATGACACTTGTCTCGTCATTTGACTTTTTCACCTTCACATGTCTAGATATTATGAAAAGTCAATATTCTTTACCTACCACTCCATCTCATCCACTCATTTTCTTTCACCTCTTAATATCAATTATCTTCCATATTTCCTACCTACTCTTTTATTCTGGCCATTCCTTTACCACCGCTTAATCATAGCCCTTCATTTTTTGTGAGGAATTATATAAAACAAGATTGTATCCTCTCTTTTCAAAACATATTCTTTTGGAGAACTTATGTTGTCTTATGCCATATGCAATTTTATGAGCTTTTGTTACTGTGATATTCTAGAGCCATAGCTACCATCGTTATTATCTTCATACCTCTATCGTCAATCTGCATATCACCAATATCTTGCATCAATCAACCAATCTTCATTCTTTCATAGTCTTTTGCACATGTGCTAATAAATCTGAGAGCACCAACATTACTCTTACAAGATCTTGAAAGATAGGAGGACAATAGAGTCAAGCATCTCTTGAGTGCATTTGGTATAATTACTTTGTTTCATATGTTTGTGTATTCATGCAAAAGTGCTCTATTAGTATGTTGTTGAGTTAATTTGTAGATTTTCTTTTGACTGAACTTTTATTTATTTACAAATATATTTTTCAACTTTAACATCATACACTTTATATCCATTTTTTTTAATAGATTTTTTATAGCGTAAGAATGTTAAGATGAAATTCATGGTAAAGACACATGGACCATAGGTTTGGATTTTATATAGTGAAAGTAGTGAAAAGATAGTAGTTACAATTGACTTCCATGCATTAAAAGACTAGTAAGAAAGAACTCGCAATTTAATAACACGCTCTTTGCAATTTCTACAAGTTTCTTTCAATCAGTCAAGTGTGACCTTTCCTTACAAACTATATTTAGATGAAAACTTGAAAACATCCTTTACCCACTATTTCATCTCTTCTACTTTTTATCATTCAAAGTTTTGTCAGAATTCACGACAATATATCTATATAGCAAACAGGGGTCAGAAGAGGAGCATCTTCCTCACTCCCAAAACCCATTTCAATCTGCCAAAAACTATGAAACATATGAAAAAAATTCATTCCACAATTGCCTATAAGACACATAATAAAAACACAGTTTGCTTTGAGTTAAACTACCATTCATTTATTCAATCGAACACAATGCACTGCATCTTGCCTGGCCTTACAACGAATCTCCCCAAACACATTGATCAACATTCTGCCAAAACCTTTGGCTTAACACAAAACTTCATAAGGCCACCATCACAGTGAGCTCCCTCGCCCATTCCACATGCAAAACAATAGTTCTGGTGCTTTTTCAATGTAAAAGCGTATCCCCCTCCACTTCCTTTGGTGGGACCTGCCAATTCTCTCCCAGGGCTAATAATACATGCCCTGTAATTCCGGATGCTTTTCAGCAGCACCACACTGTGAGCGAATGGGCTTGCTGGTGGACTAGGATACTTAAACACTGTCCACCAAAACATTCCAAATCAATTAAATAAATGAAATATCAAAAACATATGATCAGATATAGAAAAGCTGTAGTCAGATACAACAAAACTCTTATAAAATCATATAAGAATGTATTTTAGATTCAACTGTATTTATTTTCCGATCTAAATGTATTTGAATTCAAAAATGTTCTTATGTAATTTATATGAACTCCAGAGAACTCATACCAATCAGAAAAGAATGTTTTTAAATTCAACTCTGTTTATTTTCCGATCTAAATACAGTTGAATCTAAAATAATTCTTATTTAATCTACATGAACTACCAAAAACTCATACCAATCAGATAAGCCTGTTTTTGGATTCAACTGTATTTATTTTCAGATCTAAATGCACTTGAATCCGAAATTGTTCTTATCTAATCTATATGAACCGCAGAAAACTCATACCAATCAGATAAGAATGTTTTTTAATTCAACTCTCTTTGTTTTCCTATCTAAATACAGTTGAATCCAAAACAATTCTTATCTAATCTACATAGCTGCAGAAAACCCATATCGATCAAATAAGAATGTTTTTGGATTCAACCCTGTTTGTTTTTCCATCGATTTACAATTGAATCTAAAAACATTCTTATCTACTCTACATGAACAGCAGAAAACTCATACCAATCAGATAAGAATATTTTTAAATTCAACTGTTGAATCTTTATTTAATCTTCATGAACTATGAAAAACTCATACCAACTATTATATAAAATTCTTACCCAACTTATCATTGACACAAATCTTGCCCGCCTTTGATACCCAATCAGTGTAGTTGTAACCATAACGCCATCCCTCTTTTCCTCCCACAATGATGGCTTTTGCATCAGCAAGCTCAAAGTTCATAATGCATCCACACAAAAGTATTACCATGATTAAAGAGAAAAAACTCCATTGCCTGTAAATCTTCAAAACCTCCATTGCACTTTCAAGTCATATAAAAATCAATGGGCAATACATGTTTATATACACTCTCCACAGTTTAAAAAAAGTTGCAGAGGCTTACCAGCCAGCTTAGATCACAGAAACCAAGATGGACGTTTACGTCCCGTTGACGGCAAAAAGATTTAATGGTGGCTCATTTATTTCAATGATAATATTCTTTAGTAAAAAGCAATGCATTATTGGAGTCTGAAGTCTAACTTCCTGAAAGTTTTAAATTAGTAATGTCACTGTAATTTCCGAGGATATGAGCAGCTCACATGGCTGACACTATTTTATGTATTTCCTTTGCATGTAAATCCACGTAAAGAGGCTGCTAAAGGGATTTGATAATGTGAGATTTGTATTTTTGAAGCCCATAAGGGAATATTTTATAGATGCATTGTTCGTGGGTATTTTTGTGCATGTGATTTTGCCTTCAATCTTGGCTGTTAAGAGCTCATGAAACGAGGCAGATCTTTAAAGTATCTAGAATTGCATTTATGTTGAGTATCCAAAATATGCTTGTTAAAACATTCATTTGGATTTTTATTTTTATTTTTTATACATATTTTCATTCTGTGATTTTTATACAATATCATAGAAACTAACATCTAAAAGTTAAAATTCAAAATGTTCTTACTCTTTCATTTTTTTCTACTATTAGCTGACTTAGTACACATTTTGCATCATTATTGTTATGTACTAGTATTTAAAGACATTTATTTGGATTGTAATTGACATCCAATAATGATTAAGAACATATGATTTGCATTCAACCAACATCCAGTGTAGGAACATTTCAATTTAGAGCCCAAAAGGGAACCAAAATCTACATCATCATTCTAGAGCATTTGTTCGACTAAAAATTGGTATCCTTGATCATTTTGTTGAATTTAAAGCTATTCACTTATCAAAGGTTTTGCCCAAGAAAACCAGATCCTAACAATCAGACAGCTTCCCCAAGATATTTTTTAATACAATTATTTCTTGACAATCAATGAATGAAAAAAAGTTCAATGAAATAGAAGGTAGAGGCATCCAACGATCTAGATCTATTTCATAGACCGTACAAACAAATGAAAAGCATTTAGATTGACCCATAATAGAGTTTATCATCTATCCTATCTATAAGGTGAAATATAGACAAAGAGTAACCATTTTCAATCTTGTTGTCATCGTCGTCATCATTTGTAGATCTATTTATCTTAAAAACCTTTTCACATGTGATTTCCTAGTTTACTATTAGTTGTTCGATTATTGCACCCATAATTGATCACAACTTTAGTATAGATTGATTTATGAAAAGATTATTTTATTTCCATCCATACTTTGGCTTCTCAAGGTTTCACCTTAGGGATATACCTTCACTAATTTAAGAACATTTTAGATCTTTACTTCTCATCACATTGTTATTTCTAGACCTTATTTAGGTTTCTCTTATTACATCGTGTTATTTTATTGTTATATATTTTGGCCTTGGGTTTTGTGTTTTATTATGTGAAATTTATTTCTACCTTTGACTACCCTTTATAGTTGTAGTTAAAGTTTAATTAAGTACTATTTTTTATATGCATGTGATGTTATGTCACTTTATACTAGACTCATTTATATCTTCTAAGGTTTTGATCTTTTATTGCATAGTCTTATAAACCATATCCTACTTACACTTAAAAGCATCTCTATTATTATTATGAACTTTCACATGTGCTACTCTATCTTTTCCTTATATGCATGATAGCATACTTGATTTTGACATGTTGATAAAATTAATGATATGGTATACTTCCATTAATGATTAATGATTAATGATTAATGATACAAATGGGATAATATTATATACAAAAGCCATGTACAATCACATATGTGTCATCTCTTCATTAAGGACGCAGTGATTCATTTTTTTTCCTTTTTATGATAAAATGTTTCTATTGCTATTTACTAAATAATATAACACATTTTCATAAAAGAATATGGGAAAAATAAGTCACAAATCAAAGTCTAAATGATGACGAGACGTAGATCAAAATACAATAACAAGATACACTACCTGGTAAAAGCTAAAGTACTAGTTGAAAAATAAGGGGGTCCCAATCATTCAATTTACCCTATATATTAGAGGGGCGCAAAATATCCTCAAAAGGCTCTCAATCGTCATTACCATCATGATTCTTCTTATCTTCACTAGCAGGCTAAGTTTGATGAATAAATAATATAGTAGGGTATATGCACGAAGATGGGGGACCAAAAAGGTGCCAAAATTCTTTTTGGTCCCCCAAAAGCAATAGGGTGTATGCCCTATAGCACACACGTGCTATGAATTAGATTGTCTGAGCCTAAGGCTTGGGCAATCAAAGCCAATAGCGCGTGTGCACTGTAGCGCGTGCGTACTATAGTGCATATGCACTATAGCGCATACGTGCTATGTAACATTATGAAAATGCTTAAGAGAGGGAGGAAGAAAGCCCAACAGGCCCTGCCAAACCACTTCCAGCACTAGGTCAATACATAATATGTAACATTTAAGTATAAGATTTCTTATACTTAAGTTACATTTTATGTATATACTTTTAGGATGTTTGAGAGTGGTTTCAGCTTCATAGGAGTTAAGATAAAGATTTTGGATTTTAAGGGTTTTTCGGAAATTTCAAACTTAGTCAAATTTTAGGAATCAACACATTGTCTTCAACATGATTCTCAGTGAACTATTGATTATAACCTAATCCCTTGACTTGATTAAGGACACTCGTCAAGGTTCTATGTGGTTTTAATGTATCATAAGGGGTCATAATAGGTCCTAAGTGGTCCTAGGTCCCCTTAGGAACCATTATGACCCCTTAGGACACATTAGGGCCTCTTAAGACCCTTTAGAACACATTAGTCATCATAGGACACACTAATGGGCTCTAATGTGTTCTAATGTCTACTAATGTTTCATAAGGGGCTATAATAGGTTCTAAGTGGTCCTAGGAACCCTTAGGACCCATTACAACCCCTTAGGACCCATTAGGACACACTAGGACTCACTAGGAACCCTTAAAACACATTAATAGTCATAGGAACCATGAGAGAGAGAGAGAGCATTAATCACCGCAGGACACTCTTTAGAGTTCTAAGTGGTTTTATTATATCATAAGGGGTCATAATTGGTCGTATGTGGCCCTACAACCCTTTAGGAACCATTAAAACCCCTTAGGACATATTAGGACCCATTAGGTTCTCTTAGAACACATTAGGACCTCTTAGGACCCCTTCGAATTCTTTAATCATTGTAGGACACACTAATGGGCTCTAATGTGTCTTAATGTTTCCTAAGGGCTTCTAATGGGTTATAGGTGGTCCTAGGAACCCTTAGTACCCATTACCACCCCGTAGGACCCATTATATCACATTAGGACCCATTATAACCTGTTAGAACAGATTAATAGTCATAGTAATCTTTAGAGAGAGAGAGAGAGAGGACCCATTATGACCCCTTAAGACTCCTCTCTCTACATCTTAAGGGCCGTAACAATTTTCAAGGTGTCCTAGGATACATTAATGTGTCCTAAGATCCCTTACCATACACTAATGAATGGTAAGGAGTCTTAATTGGTCCTAAGACACATTAATGTGTCCTAGGACCCCTTATGACCCTTTATGGCCCTTTAGGATCCATAAGATGCATGGTAAGGGGTCCTAGGACAAATTAATGTGTCGTAGTACCCCTTATGACCCATCTCTCTACATATTAGGGGTAGTATGATTGTTAAGGGATCTTAAGACACATTAATGTGTCCTAGGACCCCTTAGACCCCTTAGACCCCTTACAACCCCCTAGGACCCCTTACCATACACTAATGAATGGTAAGGGGTTCTAAGGGGTCTTAAGGGGTCCTAATATACATTAATGTATCCTAGG
Organism: Thuja plicata; assembly: GCA_018584345.1. Taxonomy (NCBI): domain Eukaryota; kingdom Viridiplantae; phylum Streptophyta; class Pinopsida; order Cupressales; family Cupressaceae; genus Thuja; species Thuja plicata. The sequence continues at coordinate 599,252 of MU226000.1, forward strand.
ACCTTTTAGGATGCCTTATAAACTTTTAAGACTCCTAAGATGTATGATAAGGGGTCCTAAGAGGTCGTAAGGGATCCCAGGACACATTAATGTGTCCTAGAACCCCTTATGACCCCTTAGGACCCTTGAGGACCCCTCTCTCTAAATCTTAGGGATTATTAGGGTTTTTAATGTGTCGTGGGGCTTCTTAGACCCCTTACTACCCCTTAGGGAACCTTATCATATCATAATGAATGGTAGGGGTTCTAAGGGGTCGTTAGTGGTCTTAAGGTGTCCTAGGACACATTACTATGATTTAGGACCCCTTAAGACCCCTTACAACCCCTTACAATAAGCTAATGAATTGTAAGGGGTCCTAAGGGGTCCGTAGTGGTCTTAATGGGTCCTAGGACACATTATTGTGTTATAGGACCCTTTAAGACCCCTTAGGAACACTTACCATACACTAATGTATGGTAAGGGGTCTTAAGGGGTTGTAAGGGGTCTTAAGGGGTCCTATGAAACATTAATTTATCCTATAACCCCTTATGACTCCATAGGACCCTTTATCACCCCTAAGATGTAGGGAAATGGGTCATAAGGGGTGCTAGGACCCCTAATGACCTCTTAGTACCCAATAGTAACCCTCTCTCTACATCTTAGGTGTCATAAGGGTTGTTAAGTTGACCTAGAACACATCACAGTGTCCTAGGACCTCTTATGACCCCTTAGGACCCCTTACCATACACTAATGTATGGTAAGATATCATAAGACATCTTAAGGTGTTCAATGACACACTAAGGTGTTCTAGGACACATTAATGTGTCCTAGAGCCCCTTATTACCCCTTAGGACACTTTAAGATCCATAAGATGTATGATAAGGGGTCATAAGGAGTTTTAGGACATACCAATGTGTCCTAGGACCCCTTATCACCCCTTACGACCCTTGAAGACCCCTCTCTCTACACCTTAGGTGTTGTAAGGGTTGTTAAGGGGTCCTAAGACATGTTAATTTGCCCCATGACCCCTTATACCCCTTATCACCCCTTAGGACCCCTTACCATACACTAATGAATGGTAAGGGGTCCTTACATTTTGTAAGGGTCAAAAGGGGTCCTAAGACACATTAATGTGCCCTAGGACCCCTTTTGAACCTTTAGGACCCTTGAATACCCCTCTCTCTACATCTTAAGGGTCATAAGGGTTGTTAAGGTGTCTTATGATATATTAATGTGTCCTAGTACCCATTAGACCACTTACAACCCCTTAAGACACCTTATCATACGCTAGTGAATTATAATGTGTCCTAAGGGGTTATAAGGGGTCTTAAGACACATTATTGTGTCATAGGACCCCTTATGACCCCTTACGACCTTTTAGGGCCCTTAAGATGTATGGTAATTGTCCTAAGGGTTCATAAGGGGTCTTAAACCCCTTATGACCCCTTAAGACCCTTTACCATACACTAACAAATGTTAAGTTGTCCTAGAAGGGGTCGTAAGGGGTTTTAAGGGGTCCTTAGAAATATTAATGTGTTATAAGATCTATTATGACCCCTTACAACCCTTTAGGAACCCCTAAGATGTATGATAAGGGGTCCTAAGGGATCCGAGGACATACTAGCATGTCATAATATGTCCTAATGTGTCATAAGTAGGTGTAGGATGCAATAATGGGTCCTAGGACCCCTTAAGACACCTTAGTACCTATTAGGAACCATAAGGATACATATTAGGGTTCTTACTACACATTAACAGGTCTTAAGGGGTCATAGGACACATTATTATGTCTTAAGAGACCATAAGACCCCTTACGACCCCTAAGATGTACTCTTATGCTTCCTAATGGGTCATAAGGTGTCATAAGGGGTTATAGAATGCATTAATGGGTCCTTGTACCCGTTAAGACACCTTACAACCTCTGAGTTGTAATATTAGGATTTTTGAAGGAGTTGTAAGGGCCATAAGGGGTTAAATGACACATTAATGGGTCCTAGCACCCCTTAAGACACCTTACAACCCTTAATATGTACTCTTAGGCTTCCTAAGGGGTCATCAGGGGTCATAAGTGGTCATAATATGCATTAATGTGTTATAAGACCCCTTGAGAAACCTTACGTCTGCTTAGGAACACTAAGAATACATCTTAGGGTTCCTAGTACACATCAATGGGTCTTAAGGGGTCATAGGACATATTACTGTGTCTTAGGACACCATAAAACCCCCTATGACCCCTAAGATGTACTCTTAGGATTCCTAATGTGTCGTAAGGTGTCATAAGGTGTCATAGGACCCATTAATGGGTCCTAGGAACCCTTAATACACCTTATGACCCCTAAGATGTAATCTTAGGCTTCCTAAGGGGTCTTAAGGGTTCATAACAAGTCGTAGGAGTCATTAATGTATCATAGGACCCTTAAGACACCTTATGACCCCTTAGGAACCCTAGGAATACATCTTCGGGGTCCTAGTATACATTAAGGTGTCTTAAGGGGTCATAGGATAAATTAATGTGTTTTACAACCACATAATACCCCTAAGATGTACTCTTAGGCTTCTTAAGGGCTTGTAAGGGGTCATAAGGGGTCGTAGGATGCATTAACTGGTGTTAGGATCCCTTAAGAGACCTTAGCACCCCTTAGGAACCTAAGAATACATATTAGGGGCCCTAGCACACATTAAGGAGTCTTAATGGGTCATAGGACATATTACTGTATCTTAGGATCCTTTAAGACCCCTTACGACTCTCTCTCTCTCTCTCTCTCTCTCTCTCTCTCTCTCTCTCTCTCTCTCTCTCTCTCTCTCACACACACACACACACACACAC
>MU226000.1:602929-612946 GCA_018584345.1 Thuja plicata
ATATTTTCTCTCTCTCTCTCTCTCTCTCTCTCTCTCTCTCTCTCTCTCTCTCTCTCTCTCTCTCTCTCTCTCTCTCTCTTTGGGATTAATGGGAAGTAGTACTGAGAGGGGAGGGCTGAATCAACACCTCTAAACCTTTTAACACTTTGCACCTTTCATCATTAGTAATCAATCTTTACTGTATTACCGACCATATCTGATGTTCTTTCTTATGAATTTAGTATTAATTCATAAACTTAATTGTATGCAACATTCATAGAAACATTCATGAAAGTAATAGACACATAACACAAGATATGATATCGCAGAAAACTCCTGTTAGGAAGTAAAAAATGCGGTGGGGATGGGACCCACAAAAATTCACTATCTGCAGAATGGGAGGGAGCCGGTAAAGGCTTGTAATTGATCACTTCTGATGATCTACACTATTAGGAGTATTAATATGGAGACCTGTTAAGATCTACTTTGTTAAGAGCTTTAGCAACACTAATGAAGTGTGCATTCAGTTAAGAGATTTACAATAGGACTGTTAAGTCCACCTTCCTTGAAAGGATTTCTTAAGTGTACCCCACTTGTTAGAATGTGTACAATATGTTTGACCTAATAGTATGCAATCTATAATTTCTGATTACAGATCCATTAAAGCTCAAAGTATATGAATATCACCTATAGTGATTGATTAATACCTTTTCCTACTCGTCGGTAGCTTGTGTTCTTGTTCTTGAAAATTTGATTTGATCTTTGTCTATGCTACTGCTTGAATTATCTTGTCTGATCCTTAGATGCTCTTGGTGGCTAAAATAATCATCAAACAACATGTTCACAATTGATTGAGCATCTATTTATACAAGTATTTTGACCTATTTTAGAATCACGTATTACTATGTTAACTCTAGATCCAAGGTATACAACTTGACTTTTATCCTTTAGTTTGCATGTTTCAAATCACTTAAACTGATAAAAAAAAAATAAATACATTGCTTTCTCCTTACGTAATGGATTTAAAACAAATCGAGAAGCTAAATATAAAACTTTAGTGATTTATATGACGTGGAAAGTCAGATCCACTTTTTGCGGGATGTAACTGAGTGTCGGTTCTTGATCGTCGGTGTGAACTGAAAGTTTGTCGGTGTTCCTTCTTTGAACTAATTTTCAGGTTCCCTTCATATGTCAGGTTCCACTCTTTGACTGTATCATCGGGTTGCACTGTTGGTTTCTTGTCGGGTTCCTTTGTCCTTTCTTTTGTCGGGTAATACTAAATAGTGTTTGTCGGGATGCTTTGTACTTAGTAGTATCGATAACCTTGGCGTCGGGTAGTGTTGTTCCCTGTCTATCGGTGTAGTATAAATCAAAGGTGTTTATCATGTTTTTCCTTGCATATACTAATGGAAAAATATAATGTCTTCAATCTCCCCCTTTGACAGTAGTATATAAAACTGATATGTGCATAATACTAAAGTGTTTAGTATGTACACCATGTGTATATCCTTGTCATTATATGACTCCCCCCTAACTGTATGCATCAGTATAGTATAAGTATATGTACATGTATACTTAACTTTGTACTATACATATCAAGTCCTCCTTTCATTTTCCCCTTTTTATTGACGGACTGTCTGTACATATCATTTCCCCCTTTTTTGATAATCATGACAAAAATGTACAATTTATAAGTTGTCAAAAAAGTGACAAAATGTGTAACTTACAGAGTGTCAAGAATGTGGGAGTGAGTGTTCTTGATATCTTCCATTAATTTCTCCCATTTTTCTTTGAGGTGTTCCAATTCCATGTGCTCTAGTTGAATTCTGGCATGCATATCATAAATGTTGTCTAGGATAGACATTTTTGGGGTGGAAATGAGTGTTCTTGCCTCGGTCATATGGTTTTGCGGTAGTGAGAGTGTCGATAAGAGTTGAGCTTAAAGTTTAGTCACCTCATCTCTGAACTTTGTTTCTGCAATCTGTATGTCTTGTCTTAGCTTCCAGGCTTGCTTGAGCTGTTCATTGTGCAATTTTATTTCTGCTTCACTGTTTGTGAAACCTTGTGCACTTGTTTGAAGATCTGCATCAATCTATGCTATCTTGTTGGTATAATCCTTTGTGAGTTGATATAACATGCATAATTTTTGTATTAAGGTTATTGCTTCTGAAATAATGGGGTCTATTATGCTTACCATTTCAGATAGCTTCACCTTTTGTAGTGCCACTTCTTGGCTTATCTTCTATGCTAACTTGAATTCATATTTTTGCTCAAGTCTTTCTTCCATAGCCTTCTCAGCATCTATGTTCTGAGATGTGATAGCGTCGGTGAGAACCACTAATTGATAAAGAATGGGGGTTGTTTGATCAACATTTGTATCAAGTACAATTTTTTGAAGGATTCCTCATGCAAATTCAAGTACCTTTGCTTCCTTGGTGGCTTTTCTCAACTTATCCTGCATGGATTTCCTTTCACAAAGTCTTTCATACTTTGTAAACTTAGTAGGATCCAATGTTCTAGGATCACATACTGGAATATCAATAATTTCATCCAGAGTAAAAAAATAATAATTTCATCCAGAGTAACTGGATTCTTATTCTTGCTCTTCTTCTTCCTTGAGATTTGAGTAGAGGCAGATGTATGAACTACCATTGCAAGTTCATTTGTCTTCTTAGAGGTTCTCGGTGTAGGCTTTGTAGATGGAGCTTCTTGTGTTTTCTTCTCGGTGTTCACCTCTCAGTTTGGTGAAGATGACTCTCCATCAACCTTGGGTGTTTCTGCAGATTTATCTTCTATTTTCTTCTCTTGTTCATCTATCTTTGCTTCTTCACTCTTTTCCTTATGCTTGTCCTCTTCTACTTGTTTATCTTCTTCTTTGTTTTGATCAGTAGACTTGTCTTGTTGATCATCGGTTGTAGCTTGATCTGCAGTTGTATATTTTGGTTCATCTGTGGTATCCTTTATCTCTGCATCACCCTTGTCTTTAGGTATGCTTGTATCTACTGCATTTGATTCTTCATTTCCTTCTAGAAGATTGATGGCTTTCTTCAATACTAGCATATTATTCTACATGCCCACTTGTGCTGCATCAAGAATTGTGTCCTAGTCGTCGGTTTGAGCTTGGTGAGCAATGACATCTACATCTTTTTATATTTGATCTAGAGGGTCCAGACCTATGATGTCAATAATGGAGGTGTCTAGCCATATCTCATCAGCAACATCCATATCCTTATTTCCTTGTGTCTCCAATTCTTGTTGCTTGGTTTGATCCTTAAGAGATATGAAAATGACATCATCTTCCTTCTATGGATCTTTATCAGAATCATAATGAGTGATGTCTTGAATGTCAAGATCATCCATGACTTTGTCTAAGTCAATGGGCTCAATATTATGTAGATTATCCAAAGCAATGTGCTTAGGACTTGATTTATCTTTCTCCTCCCCTACATAAGTTGTGTCGGTGAGAAGTAATTAATTCTCACAACTTGTTGACTCTGCAGGTAGATCGAGGATTTGTCTCCATTTTGTCTTGGTCATGTTGTCCAGCTCTATAAATTTATCCTGTAGCACCTTGTAAGCTCTTATCTTTGCTACAAATTTACTTGAGTGCTTTTTCATTATTTCTTTGATGTCTTCCATTTTTTATTCGGGAGGCATGAGTGTGATAAGTACCCCCTCCATTGCTTCCTTTTTTGTGTGTAAAGCATATGACCATTGTTGTGAAATTTTGTCACCCATTTCTTTGGATATTTGGACTACAAATTCTACTAGTACATATTTGAACTTGACCATTTCCCTTATTATTGCATCTTGTATCTTATGTTGATCCTCTGGCTCAATTTTTTCCACTGTCTGATTTTCCTATTCGACATGGTACCAGTTGCAGCAATTGGATCAGCTATCTCATCAATTGTTTAGGCTGTGTTCAGCTTTTCTTAGCTATATCAGGCTCATCCTATTTTGAATTTTCTATGTCAGCTTTGGTCCTGACCAGGCTTTTCCTCCTTTTGGTAGGTGTTTGTTTCACAGTTTGCTTCTCGATTTTCTGCTTCCTCTTATAGGTCCTCACTTGACCTTTCTTGAGAGGTGTAGAATCTTTCTTGGCAGTTTGACTCCTTTTCCTTTGAGCTGTAGTGGTCCTTGGTTTCTTGGTAGGAGGTGGAGATGTGTTAGATTCAATGGCCTTAGAATATTATTCTTTCTCATGTTTCTCTTCACCGATGGTACCCTATTCCTCAGTTTCCTCTATTTGCTCTTTAACCTCCTCATTAACCGATAGCATTTTCTCAAGATTCTTCACGATCTTGTTTTTCTTGTTGACAGTATTCTTGATTACTAGGCCTAATTTTATCTTGGACTTGGCCTTTTCATATGTTCCAAATCTTGGTAGCTTTCTGTCAAGTGGTTCATTCAACAATGCATCAATTGCATTTTTTTCTTGATCTATGTTAATCTCATAGTCAAGAGGTGATAACCAAGCTGTCCTTGGTACAACTGGTTTAATGTGAGTAAAATCTGTATCCACCATAAAACATATTTCATCCCTATGCTTCTCAATCAACTGTTCAAGGATCCTCACTCTTTCCATCATCTTTTCCTTGAAGTCAAGGAAGTATTCAGTCATCACTGAATCAAAGTTGTCACCTAGTGACTTGATAAGATCACTGATCTACAATGTGAGTGTTTTGGTGGTATCCCACTATTAGTAATAACTAAGAGGGGGGGGGGGTGAATCAGTGGCCTCAAAAATTAATCCTTAAATCAACCCTTCAAACTTAGTACCACAAATTATACCTCTAGTTATCTTTAGTCCTATAAGATGAATGCCTTGAAATACTTATATCAAATTACTAATTGTCAGAATGCTTTGCAAAACCTTCTACTGTATGTTTACTGATAAGCAGTCTTTCTATTTACCAAAACACGATAAATAAATAGTGTATATTGATCAATCTTGAATTACTTATGTGAAATGCAAAACAATAAAGTAGTGACTCATAGACATATTAACACATGGATTCTTAATGTGGAAACCCTGTTAAGGGAAAAACCACTGGGACCGTTACCCCAAATTTTCACTCTTTTGAAGTGAGCTCGGTGAAGAGCCAACCTTGTTAAAGGTTACAAATACACTATTAGGTGTGACCTTGTTAGAGTATTTAAAGAATAGTTTGTTAGTTAGTATCTGGCATCTAACGCTACCATCCATCATCAAACACTCACTTGGCCTGTCAATAGGTAACGGGCATATCCAATGCTACTTTGTATGATCAAAATTTTTGATACTCCTTGTGATGTATCTCAATTAAAAAAGACTTTTAAGTCCTGCTCAGTTAAGAGACTTGATGCTTCAATGGTTAAACTAAAACAATAAAATTGATCTGTTCACATATACAACTTTGAATTGTAGATTTTCACATCTATTGTAAGTGCATTACCTTTCTGATCAATGTTATCAATTCAATACCTTTGCTCCACACTGTACTAATCTGTGATGTTGTCTCACTGTTCATCGATGTCTGCAGAATTTAGCTCTTTCCTTAGCTTGATTGATCAGGTATGAATGAAGACTTTCTTCTCCTTCAAAATATTTTCAGCATCTATTCTCTTATTCACTCCCCTTCACCACCTTCGTAATTAATTAGGTTGTCTCTTTATAGACATGATCTCACCTTTTCTTGGATTTCTTGATCTTGGCATGATCCACAATTCTTTCCAATTAGATTTAAGGCAAAACTCTAGTTTTATCTCGTAGAGATCTTCTTGCCAACTGGACAAAGCAGCTTTAAATCCTTTACTTATCTCTAGTTTTATCTTGTCGATTAAAACAATGATAAGTATTAGTTAAGTCTATTTTTAGCTCTTGACAGCTAAGAATTTTTTCATTTCTGAAATCTCTATTCTGTCAGTCAACACTTCAGTTAGTCATTGGTGACAACTGATTGTTCCATCGATGTGACTTTAGTTTTCTTTGGGATCTCTGTCCATCGGGCAACACTGTAATTATGTCCATTGGGTTACACTGTGCTTTTTCTCGTCAGGCAACACTGTGACTTTGGTCATCGGTAATTTTGTGCATTTCTCATCGGGTAACACTGTGACTTTTCTCTTTTACTCTGTCTGTCAGTGTGCACTTCATCGGTGTATACAGTCACTTTGTGAATACTTCACTTATAGGCATTACTGATAGCATAACCTTTGATTCATCAATTTTTTGAAGTCTTTGGCAGTATGTCCATGACCATACAAATTATATCAAGTTGACATCAATGAAAATACAATACATTAACTGATTTAATGTCTTGCATAAACTTTCTTATGTCTCTGTGATCGTCAACTTAACATCTTCAAACATTCAATTAGTTATAGTTCATCAATCTCTCCCTTTGGCATTGATGGAAATACAATATATTATCACACTATATTACTGCTAATACAATATGAAATATAACAATTGAAGTTCATCAAACTACCAATCTTATGTTCTATAACCGATACAAATATCTGGTCCTCGGTAAGCTCAGATAAGCTTAGATTTGATTCTTGTAGCTTTCTCTCTATATTCAATCCCTTCACTGTATAGATGTAGAATCTTTATTCTTCTGATGTGATCTGTTCTGCTCTTGTGTGAAACTCTCTCCCTTTGACTGTTCCTTACTTTTGATGTCTATTTTTTTATTTTTTCAGCAATTCTCTCCCTTTCTAGTTACATATCTCCCTTTGGATAATGTGATGGATATAATATCTCCTTATATAATTTCTCCTTAAGGGGTATAATCTCTCCCTGAGGTGATAGTGGATATAATCTCTCCCTTTGATAGCAATGCCAAACAAATATTCTTGACAGTAATGTCAAACAAATCCTTTCTATCCATAATATACTCCTTGAATTTCCCAATCCATCAACAATACAACAACTCTTGTGCTCGGTGTAGATAAATACCTTGTTGTGTATAGATGTATCTTTGAACTCCATCTCTTTTCTTGCATCAACATGATTTATATTATGATCATATGTAGGATAATGCAGCCTTCTAGTCATCTTAATGACCATTAGACAAGGGTCTGACCCCTAGTCTTTTCTCAAGTACTCAAATGCATCCTTGGGCAGTGGCTTGGTGAAGATATCACCTAATTGTTCCTTTGATTGCACATACTCAAGTATCACCTCCTTTGCTCAAACTTGTTCTCTCAAATAATGATACTTGATGACAATATGCTTTGTTTTAGCATGCATGACTGGATTCTTGGAAATTTTTATTGCACTGGTATTGTCACAATAGATTATTACTAGTTCAAGAATTTTGATACGCATACCTTCCAGTAACTATTTGATCCATGCAATATTTGAGTAGTTTGCAATAGCAACAACATACTCTGCTTCTGCATTAGACTCAGAGATGCATCCTTGCTTCTTGCTGATCCATGTGACAAGTTTTTCACCCATAAAGAATGCTCCTCTAGTTGTGCTCTTTCGGTTATCAATGTTTCCAGCCCAATCAGTGTCGGTAAATACCTTAAGTTCAAATTCACCTTCTCTTCTATACCATAAGCCATAATCCTCAATATTCTTCAGATATCTTAGGATTCTTTATACAACAGTCATATGTGATTCCCTGGGATTAGTAGAAAATCTTGCAACTATTCCTACTGCATGTGCAATATCTGGTCTAGTATGTACTACATACATGATTTTTCCAATCATTGATCTATACAAAGTTTGATTTACCTCTGATGACTTTTCCTCATTTATCATCTTACATCCAATTGCCATCAGTGTTCCAACTGGCTTGAAATCTTCCATCTTGAATATTTTCAGCACTTCCTTGATGTACTTGGATTGAGTAATGAAAATACCTTCATCTTGTTGCATGATCTGTAGACTAAGAAAGAACTTGATCTCTCCAAACATAGACATCTCAAACTCTTTTCTCACTTCATTTGCAAATGATTTTCATAGCATATCATTGCCTCCGAATATGATGTCATCAACAAATATCTCAACAATCAAAATGTTAGCATCAGCATCTTCCTTTAAATAAAGATTACTGTTTTCACTAGTTCTTACAAATCCAATGCTTATAAGATAGGAATGAAGTCTTTCATACCAGGCTCGGGGTTCTTGTTTCAATCCATACAAGGCTTTGTGTAATCTACATACCATGTTCCTCTTGTCTGGATCAGCAAACCCTTCTGGTTTCTCAATGTATACCTCTTCCTCAAGTATTCCATTTAGGAATGCAGATTTGACATCCATCTATTATACCTTGAATCCTTTACATGCCGCATAAGCAAGTAATATTCTCACTCCTTCTAGCCTAGCAATGGGTGCAAAGGTTTCTCCATATTCAATCCCTTCTTCTTGCGCATACCTCTTGCATACTAGTCTTGCTTTGTTTCTGGTGACTTCTCCATTCTCATTCAGTTTATTCCTGAATATCCATTTTGTACCGATGACATTCTTATCATCTTGTCTAAAACAAGTGTCCATGTCTTATTTTTCTCAATCTACTCAATTTCCTTATTCATAGCACTAATCCATTCATCATTTTCAAGTGCAGCATTAATAGATTTTGGTTCAAAATCACAAATTAGACATCTTGTGTTTAGAGACTTACTTCTAGTTCTCATACCAGCCTTCTTGTCTCCAATGATCTAGTTTTTTGGATGATTCCTTATAACATATCTTGCAAGTATAGGTTTAGCTCTTTGTCTATCATCTTGATCATCATTGTGTCCTTCATTCTGATCTTCTTCACTTGGTACATCATCTTGAGAAATATCCTGATTGTCGATATTTGCAGCCTGATGCTCGGTTGCAATGTTCTATTGCTCAGGAGCTATACATTGTTATTCGGGTAGAGTGTCAGGTTCTTCATTGTAAACAAAATTGTTGTAGTCCTCTAGTTCTTTTTTTCTTTCCTTTTCATTATTTTCTGCAAATTCATCTATCTTTACATTTGCACTTTCAACAATTTTTTTAGAGGCTTTATTTAGACACTCATAAGCCTTTCTCTTGGTGGAATACCTTAGAAAGATACCTTCATCACTTTTGGAGTCAAGCTTTCCATTTCTATCATCCTTTAAGATATAACATTGACTACCAAAATTTTTAAAGTAACTTACATTGGGTGTGTAACCATACCATAGCTCATAGGGTGTCTTACTGGTGTCTTTCTTCAATTGTACTCTGTTAAATGTGTAAACAACAGTACTGACAGCTTCCCTCCAAAAGATTTGGGTGATGCCTTTCTCTATCATCAGTGTCCTTTCACAATCAAAAATGGATCTGTTCCTTCTTTCAACAATTCCATTTTACTATGGTGTTCTCAGTGCAGAGACCTATCTTTTGATTTCATGCTCATTACAAAAGTTAGTGAGTTCATCTAAAATAAATTCCCCTCCTCTATCTGATATTAAGCATTTCAATTCTTTACCACTTTGTTTTTCTACCATTGCTTTGTACCATTTAAACATCTTGAATGCTTCAGATTTATCTTTTAGAAACATAACTATCATCATTCTAGAGTAATTATCAATAAAGAGTATAAAATATCTATCACCATAATAACTCTTTGTCCTCATGGTTCCACATAGATCAGTATGGATTAATTCTAGAATGGCATCAAATGTATGGGTTTTGCTTTTGAAACTAGACTTTTTCATCTTACCTTTTTAACAATTTTTGCACATGATATTGTCTGGCTTAATCATTGTCGGTAAGCCTCTTACATTTCTCTTTCTGCTTATCTTTATCATGTTGTCAAAGTTTACATGACACAATCTTTTGTGCCATAGCCATATATCTTCATTTCTAGCCATTAAGCAAGTGGTGTCAGTATCATTTAGATAGAATAAGTCACCTTTTGCCTGCTCACCGATACCAATCAAACTTCCTAATTTATTGAAGATCTTTGCCTTCTTATTCTCAAATGCTACTCTGTGACCTAAATTATTCAACTAAGAAACACTCAATAGATTATAATTCAATCCTTTCACCCAATAAGCATTTTCACATTTTATCAGGTTATTCAACAT
>MU226000.1:612996-623866 GCA_018584345.1 Thuja plicata
GTATTCAAAAGTCTCAAAATTTTGTTTGTCACCAGTCATATGGTGAGTGCAGCCACTATCTATGATCCAAACATCATTTTTACTAACTTTAGATATGAGTACAGTTTCTACATACCTTTCTTCATCATCATCTGAATCATCTTTTACAGCCACAAACACCATCTTTATGTCTTCATCAAATTTTGTGTCAGTATCTTCATCTTTGCATTTATCTAGGTAACTGGCCTTCTTTCCTTTGTCCTTGTAGTCTCGGGTATCTCTTTTTTCTGATTGTCGGTTGCTTCTGTAATCACCTCTGTCAAAATTCTTTTCAAATGACCTGTCATTACTTCTGTCATCTTTTCTTCTGCTAGAACATTTTGCAGCAAAGTGTCCAATCTCTTTACAATTAAAACACACAAGTGGTAATTTCCCTTTGCCTCTCTGCATTCTTCTAGCTATTAGTGCTTCAATTTCATCAAGATCTTCTTCTTCACTTTCACTATCACTATCTTTTCTCATAGTGTGTTTATGACTTGATTTACTTATTCTCAATGAAGATTTGAATATAGACTCTATGTTTGGTAAGACACTATTATCAAAATTATTCATCTCAAATGAAATCAATCTTCCAATCAAACTGTCTAGAGTAACATTTCTATTTTCTACTGCTCTCATTTCTTGTATGACAGATACTCTAATAGCATAAGTAGGTAGTAAGGTTCTTAGAATTTTACTTACCACTATATCTTCATCTAGTACACCTCCAACTCCTTAGATTGCATTGACTACCTCTTTGATTCTTGTGCTGTACTGTGTGATGTTTTCACCTTGTTTCATTTTGAGATCATCAAATTTTCCTCTAAGGCTTTCTGCCTTGGCTCTTAGAACATTTTTATCACCACCATGTACAAGCTTCAATTTGTCCCACATCTGTTTTGCAGTTTTCCATGTTTTGACATCTTCAAATTCAGCATTAGAGAGTGAGGAAGCAAGCTCTATCATCATGCAGTTGTGTTCATGCTTCTCTCTCATTTGTTCAATTGTGGGTGCTCCTGTGGGAAACACATATTTAGTTCCAATATCTGGTAAGTGGAGTCTTATTCTGCTTTTCCATGACACAAAGTTGTCTTTGTTCAACTTGGGCACATCTCGTCTGTTCATCTTGTGATCTTTTGCTTGAGTTGTTAAAATCCCTTTTTAAGCACACAAGCTCTAATACCAATTGTTAGTAATAATTGAGAGGGGGAGGGGGAGGTGAATCAGTGGCCTCAAAAATTAATCCTTAAATCAACCCTTCAAACTTAGTACCAAAAATTATACCTCTAGTTATCTTTAGTACTATAAGATGAGTGCCTTGAAATACTTATATAAAATTACTACTTGTCGGAATGCTTTGTAAAACCTTCTACTGTATGTTTACCAATAAGAAGTCTTTCTATTTACCAAAATATAGTAAATAACTAGTGTATACCAATCAATCCATAATTACTTATGTGAAATACAAAACAATAATGTAATGACTCATAGACACATTAACACATAGATTTTTAACATGGAAACCCTGTTAAGTGAAAAACCACTGGGACCGGTACCGCAAATTTTCACTCTTCTAAAGTGAGCTCAGTGAAGAGCCAACCCTGTTAAAGGTTACAAACACACTGTTAGGTGTGACCTTGTTAGAGGATTTAAAGAATAGTTTGTCACTTAGTATCTGGCATCTAATGCTACCATCCTTGATCAAACACTCACTTGGCCTGTCAATAGGTATCGGGCATATCCAATGCTACTTTGTATGATCAAAATTTTTGATACTCCTTGGGATGTATCTCAATTAAAAAAGACTTTTAAGTCCTGCTCGGTTAAGAGACTTGATGCTTCAATGGTTAAAATGAAACAGTAAATTGATCTGATCACATATATAACTTTGAATTGCATATTTTCAGATCTATTGTAAGTGCATTACCTTTCTGATCAATGTTATCAATTCAATACCTTTGCTCTACACTGTTCTACTCTGTGACGTTGTCTCACTATTCATCAGTGTCTGCAGAATTTAGCTCTTTCCTTAGCTTGATTGACCAGGTCTGAATGAAGACTTTCTTATCCTTTAGAATCTCTTCAACATCTATTCTCTTGTTCACTCCCCTTCACCACCTTTGTAATGAATTAGGTTGTCTCTTTATAGACATGATCTCACTTTTTCTTGGCTTTCTTGATCTTGGCGTGATCCACAATTCTTTCCAATTAGATTTAAAGAAAAACTCTAGTTTTATCTCGTAGAAACTATAAATCCTTTACTTATCTTTGGCTTTGTCTTGTCGATTAAAACAATGATAAGTATCAATTAAGTCTATTTTTAGCTCTTGACAACTAAGCATTTTGTCATTTCTGAACTCTTTTTTCTGTCGACCAACACTTCAATTAGTCATCAGTGACAACTGATTGTTCTGTCGGCGTGACTTCAGTTGTCTTTAGGATCTCCGTCCATTGAGCAATACTGTAATTCTGTCCGTCGGGTTACACTATGCTTTTTCTCTTTGGGAAACACTGTGACTTTTCTTGTCGGTAATGCTGTGCATTTTCTCGGTGGGTTACACTGTGACTTTTCTCTTTTACTCTATCCATCGATGTGAACTCCGTCGGTGTATGTAGTCACTTTGTGAATAATTGACTTATATGCATTACTGATAGCATAGCCTTTGATTCATTGTTTCTTTGAAGTCTTTGGCAGTATGTCCATGACCATACATATTATATCAAGTTGACATCAATGACAATATAATGCATTAACTGATTTAATGTCTTGCATACAATTTCTTATGTCTCTGTAATCATCAACTTAACATCTTCAAACATTCAATCAGTCATACTTCATCACCCACTTCACTTTTCCAATTGAAGGAAATTGTTCTTGAAAGTAAAAGAATATACACATTATAAGTGAGCCGAACTTACATGTGTTTGTCTTTGAAGACCTGATTGTTGTCATGTTCTCATTAAGTTGCTTCAACAAGATCTCACATAGATCCATCTATATTCCCTTTGTGACAATTTTTTAAGTTGTGCTTACTACTGTTGATACTATGCTATTTAGCCTGCTTTCCTAAAATATTTTGTAACCTATCATACATGCACCGAACCTTAGTTCCTATTCGGTGATGGTGTTAACCTTAAGTCCTCTATTATCCCATACAACATTGGTGAGTTTTTCAAATTTTGGTTGAGAGGGATGCTTATGTGGCTTAGGCTTGTCGATTATGGGGTAACCTATTACAACATGTAACACATCCTTTGTGATCTTCTTGGGTTGATCCAACTGTAACTTATGGTCGTGCATTCTTCTTAGTACCAACCTAATCCAGTCAGTTTTGAAAACCCTCAAGAAATATAGTGCATTTGTTATCCCAGTTACTTGTAATTGTTTATGTTCTTCCTTTAGGTTCCCTTGGTCATCACATAGCTTCTTGTAATCTTGATCCATCTCCAGATCACCAATCTCAGTGATCTTGTAGTGGATATATGACCTAACATCTTCTCTCAGCAAAACCCTAGGTGGAATTTTCAAAAATAAGCCAGAATCATCAGGTTGCGATGTAATCTCTGGGCATATCTTGTATTTGGTTTCCACATAAGTACTATTATTTATCAGCTTAATGAAATTCTTCTTATCATTCTTCAATTTCATTATTCTTGAAGTGGTTGCCATTGTGTTTCAAATTTAGGTCTTTTTTTGAAATTAATAATAGAGTTCTTCGGTGCGCTTGGTACTTACTTTGATCTGTGTGGCTGGTGAGTGATCTGTTTAGAGTGCGTTGGATCGATTTGATGTCGCTCTACTAAATCCTCTCTTATCACTCTATTTTCACTTTGATATTTCTTCTCAAACTGCGCGTACAGAATGAAGTGCTCCCATCGAGTATTTATATTTTTTTGCCCTAATTTTGTTATAAATGCTCAACAACTCGTCTGGTCATGAAGACAGAGTTAATCAGGAAGACTCTCAAATAACATTCTCAGTGTTGCTAGGATGCTCAGGATGGTTGTTAAGATTATTTATTTTACTGATGGATATTAGTGTTGTGTCAAGACAACATTGTAACTTTGCTTCCTTACTGACGGGTGTCGGGTTACATTAGCAACTTAGCCTTTTTATGTGTTGACCAAAAATTCTCGGTAAGTGTAGATAACTCATCCTTTTATGTTCACTAATGATTTTTATTATATTTTTATAGGCGGGGTTGATTTCTCAAAATTGTAACAAGTGACATAATATGCATCTTTATTCATGCAGATTTTGACTATCTGTCAATTTGTATAATGGAATGGATGCAAACTATGAATTGGTGTAATGCAGTTCCGTACTTACTTTTTCATCTTTAGGCTGGGGTGGTGATGTTGTCAGATCCACAGGATGAGGTTTCAATGACTACATTTCTTAGTCCAGCTTCATCAATTGTTGAAGCTTTCCTCCACATTTTATTTCTCATTTTCTTGATGTCTTCAATGGTGTTACCATTTGCAAAAGTGGTGGTTTCTGTTATTCGGTCTCTGCAGTCCTTTTTTATATGTACAACCTCATGAAAGTGTAAACATGCCATCCCAGGGTTGGTCCAGCCTCTAGACCTTTTTTTCCATGTTCTCATGCACTTTATAGAAATGCGACCATATCTATCATATGTTGTGCAGTTAATCCATGCATTGTAGTCCCAAACATATGAGTTACCGACTCTGCTTGGTTTATATGCATTTTCTTAATTTTTGGGTTTCCATGCTTTAATTTTCTTCTTCCTACATTCAAGAGATGTGTGCCCATGCATTTTTTAGGTGGGATAATACTTTTCCATATAGGTTTCCTTCTTTGGTTCTTTCACCTTTGATTTACATTCATGTGCTTTATGTCCTTTCTTGCTGCAATTAGAACAATATCCTATGAATGTAAATGTGGATTTAGGAATACCTTTTTCTTTTCTCCTATAGACATTTGAGGTGTGGCCTTACTTTCCACAGTAATTTCATGTCATCTTTCTTGGTCTAGGATTGGTGTAGGAATCTTTGGATCAAATTCATTTGATGACTCTCCATGCTCCATGTACCCTAGTCCAGTGTTGGTGTTGGGTCTTCTTTGTGTATTTAAGAATTCATCCATCCTTTTTGTACTCTCTTTAGATCTCTTAATCATGTCACTATGCTATTGTTGAATTCTAACCTCATGCTTTAGTTTTTCATTCTCTTCTCTCAGTTCACCAATAATCTATATTCTTTCAATGAGTTCCATATTCATTCTGTTTTCTTCTTGACTCATAAGAATAATCTGATTAGTTACCTTATGGTGATGCTCTGTAAGTCTTTGTATCTCAGACTCCTTTTCTTATAGCTTGTCTGTGATCTTTCTTCTATCATCAATATCTAGAGTTCTTTCTTGTTTAGCTTGCCTTGCATTGTTCATGACATCAATCATTCTTACCATCTATGTCTCTTGACCTATTTGCAAATATTTGACTTGTCCAATGTGGATTGATTTCATTTAGGTTTGTGATGCTTTCTTCTTATGTATCTAATTACTTTCTTGTATTTGATCCTGAAGACTCGAAGAAATTTGGTATCTCTTCCTCATGATAATTTGTCTCATTATAGAGAGATGTCATATTCTTTCTTTCATCCAGTAGCTATCTCATACCGATTCTAGGTTCTTTATACTGTTCATAGAACATCTAAATTTCAAGATTTTTATTCTCAATATTTTTATCAAGTTTGTACTTCTCCATTGTATGATCTTTTCTCTTAAGACTTTAAGCTT
This sequence comes from Thuja plicata, assembly GCA_018584345.1. Classification (NCBI taxonomy): domain Eukaryota; kingdom Viridiplantae; phylum Streptophyta; class Pinopsida; order Cupressales; family Cupressaceae; genus Thuja; species Thuja plicata. Next base: position 618,776 of record MU226000.1, read on the forward strand.
TCCAAGAAGAGACTTGGCTCTGATACCAATTGTTGGGATAAATGGGAAGTAGTACTAAGAGGGGAGGGGTTAATCAGTACCTCTAAAACTTTCAACACTTTTCACCTTTCATCATTAGTAATCAATATTTACTGTATTACCGACCATATCTGATGTTCTTTCTTATGCATGTAGTATTAATTCATAAAATTAATTGTATGCAACATTCATAGAAGCATTCATGAAATTAATATACACATAACACAAGATATGATATCGCTAAAAACTCCTGTTAGGAAGTAAAAACTACGATGGGGATGACACCAACAAAACTTCACTATCTACAAAATGGAAGGGAGTAGGTAAAGGCTTATAATTGATCACTTATAATGATCTACCCTGTTAGGAGTATTAATGTGGAGACCTATTAAGATCTACTCTATTAAGAGCTTTAGCAACACTAATGAAGTGTGCACTCGGTTAAGAGATTTATAATAGGACTGTTATGTCCACCTTCCTTGAAAGGATTTCTTAAGTGTACCCCACTTGTTAGAATGTGTACAATATGTTTGACCTGACAGTATGCATTCTATAATTTTTTATTACATATCCATTAAAGCTCATATTATATGAATATCACCTATAGTTATTGATTAATACCTTTTCCTTCTCATCGGTAGCCTATGTTCTTGTTCTTGAAAAACTGATTTGATCTTTGTCTGTGCTGCTACTTGAATTCTCTTGTCTAATCCTTAGATGCTCTTAGTGGCTACAATAATCATCGAACAACATGTTCACAATTGATTGAGCATGTATTTATACAATTATTTTGACCTATTTTAGAATCACATATTACAATGTTAACTCTAGGTCCAAGGTATACAACTTGGCCTTGATCCTTTAGTTTGCATGTTTTAAATCACTTAAACTGATAAAAACAATAATAAATACATTGCTTTGTCCTTACATAATGGATTTAAAACAAATCAAGAAGATAAATATAAAACTTTAGTGATTTATCTGACGTGGATATTCAGATCCACTTTTTGTGGGATGTAACTGACTGTCGGTTCTTGATCGTCGGTGTGAACTAAAATTTTGTCGGTGTTCCTTCTTCAAACTAATTGTCGGGTTCCCTTAATCTGTCAGGTTCCACTCTTTGAATATATCATCGGGTTGCATTGTTGGTTACTCGTTGGGTTCCACTGTACTTTTTTTCATTGGATAACATTGAAGTGTTTGTCGGGATGCTTTATACTTAGTAGTATCGGTAACCTTGGCGTCAGGTAGTGTTGTGCCTTGTCGGTCAGTGTAGTATAAACTAATGGTGTTTATCATGTTTTCCTCTCTCTCTCTCTCTCTCTCTCACACACACACACACACACACCTTCTCTTCCTCTCTCCTATCCTTCTCACTCTCTTACTGTCTCCCTCTCTTTCTTTCTCCCTCCCCCACCTTCTCACTCTTTGTGTCTCCCTCCCTTAAGGATTTTTTTATGGTCTACATAGTGTGTACGCACTATGTAAACCATAAATTTACATAGTGCTAGCGCACTTTAGCGCGCTTTTAACTACATTTAAATTTACCAAGCCTAAGGCTTGGATTTTCCTTGGAGATCCAACCCAAAGGCTTGGAGGATTCAAATAGGTTTGAGACATATTTTCTAGCAAACCTACAAAAAATTACCATTTTTTTCTTGTGTGCTCCCTGTCAGGTTTACACGTGGTTCAATAATGATAAAATCAGACAACATGATATTGCAGATCTCTCTATTATCTATCTAATCATATAATTTATTTTGAATTATCATTATGTTAAGATTTTCATTTATAATTTATTTTGTAAGTAGGTTCGATTTTTTTCAAAAGCCAACGTGTATTCATTTGGGCTTAGATTTTTGCTTGTTCATCAAATTTTGAAACAAGTTACATTTTCAGAAACTAGAGTCCGTTATACACACTTTAAAAAAAAAGAAGTTTTGATTTTTGATTAATTTTCAATGATTTCTAGGGAGAGTACACATAGATTTTGCATTTTTAGGATGTGTCCATTTCAAAAAATTGCAAAAAATCATACTTTCATCAAAAAATTAGTTGAAAAATCTGGGATAAACTAGATGGTGTTAGCTAATTTCTTACTGGAGCGATTAATTTTAAAAAAAAAAAGTTAACATTTTAGGGGGAACACACCAGACGCTATATTATGTTATTTCACAAAAAAAAAGATCACTCTTTGTGCTCCCCCTCTTTGATGGCCTTAATTTTCACCATTTCTAAAATAAATTAGTAGTTTATAAACTAGATTCAGAGTAGAACAACTCTTGTTCTTGTCACATTTTGAAATTTTGAGTGTAACTATCCTCAATTTCTCGTTGAAGTTTAGATTTTGTCGATTTAAAAAAAAAAGTGGCATCTTAAACCCCCTTTTTGGTCCCCCATCTTTGTGTACTTACCCAGTATGAGGAAGGTGAGGGAATTATCTAGAGTTTGATCAACCACTAAAATCACAACCATGACTCTAGGGAGAAGAAAAGTGGTGGTTGGTGTGATAAGACCTTCCTCTTTGAGACCAACCCATAGCTCTCCATGTAGGAGGTTGATAAGAATAATATTGTACCCCTTATTCACCATAAGTATATTGACTACGTCTACAATTTTTCCCATGAGGTGGAAAATGAATTCAAATAGAGGTAAGAGTTTGAAAAACTCAATACCAAATGCATGAACCACTACCCCATGATCCAAGAGTACTCAAGGATGTATCACTTGTTCAGTGCAACCTTGGTAGCGCGCACTTGGATATTTGCATAAGAATATTACAATAAATCATAGACTTAGTGTAAAGTAAAAAAATAGTATCAATTAAAAATTAAATAATAGAATATAATTAATAGAAAGCCAAGATGAATATTTTTTGAATGGCTCCAATGGCTCCCTATGTTTTAATTGCAATAGCCCTTTCTTTTTTGATCCCTCCAACATTTCCCCATTCCGCATGATCCCTTCCTATGACCGAGGCTAGAGTGGTGACTATCATCCCTAGTGTTGTGGTGATGGATAGAGTTTATGTTGTCATCCTTGGCACATACAAAGTGAGGCAACAATTGTTTCTAATGGTTTAGTTCCACCTACCTCAAGGATTTTTGGGCTGGGTGCGTCCCCATTTTTGGTGGGGGTAGTATTCCTAAAAATGTTGGGGGTAGTTTTTTTGTTGGAACAATGTCTATTGGGAACCACTCTTAGAGACCTAGTTCTAGGTTAACTTCTTTTGGCAGACAAATATTTTCTCATGTTTCCAAATCTATCCTTCAAAGGAGAAATATTGACCTCTTTCCTATGCCAAGGCATCCCCTATGGTAGTGTGTGGTCTAGATGTGGTAGAAAATGTAGATTTTTACCAACATTTTGGGTTGGTTTGTGGATTCACTAGTGTGTGACCTTGTTTTTCAAATATTCATCATTGTGTTACAGACTCATGGAGACCATTGGTCCTTGTTAATATTGATATTTTCCCTTGTACAAAGGGGTTTTTTATTGCTCTTTTTACTTATTCTAATGAATGATATTTGGTGCTAAGAAAGTTGTCGGTTTGGAGGAATCACTCTCTCTTGTCCAAACATTAGAAAGTTTTATTTAATCCTCTTATTGAACCACTTGGCATGCATCCAATGTGGTTTTGGCTCCCCTATCTTCCCCTTCATGTTTGGGAGAACTCTTCTTTTGAGTCTATTGGGAACTCCATTGGTTATTTTGTATAGGTGGATGAGACTACAATAATTATGGATCTCTCTACCTTTACACATATTTTGGTGGACATTAATATCTCCACACATCTCCTTGGAGATGTGGTTTTCATGGTGGGAGATAGGCCATGTAATCAAGTAGTGAACTATGAGGGGATCACATTTTGATGCTGCTAATGTTTCTCTACTAGTCACTTGGAAACTGGTTGTTCTCTCCTATAGTGTAAAGGCACTACCAATTGGTGGAAAGATGCTAGAGAAGATTATTTGACTTTAATGGCTTCTGATTCTTTATTTAATGAAGAGTCACAGGATGAAAACGAGGATGATGTTGGAAAGTTGGAAGTTGGATGTGTTTTCATTGATGTCAACATATCAAAGGAATTGACCATAAGGTTTATTTGTTTGTTGCTAACTTAACTGTTGTAGGTTAGGCAGTGAAATAGGATGTTCAAAGGTCCAGTGAGGATCATATATTGTAGATATGAGGTTACATGCATAGGAGATTTTTGAAGAAGGTTTGTACATAGTTCACTCTGAGTTTAAGAGGATATCATGAAGATTTGGGCATGATACAAAGTCAGATTTGGTGACTAGTAGATAGAGTGACAAACAATGTTGACAAGAAGATACAAAGAGGTTCAGCATGCACAATCAAGTTGGAATTTTTCTATGTGCATCTAGGAGTATGTTTAGGACATACTCAGGTGTCTTCAATTTAGAGGGTTTATGATGACATTATTTTTCCATTAGTATACTCAGAGAAAAAACACAGACAACAAGCATTACTGGAAGACAGCAAGCATCACCGGCGAACCACAAGTAGTACCAGTGAAATGCAAGCATACCTAACAAGACAAAGAATTTTGAGAAAAATGCTAACTATAAAATGTGACCACAAGCATCACCAGCGACCACAAGCATCATCGACGACCACAAGAATCACCGGCGAACACAAGAATTACCGGCGACATAGTTTTCATAACTAACCTGACAGAAACAGAAAAGGCATACCCAACGACCAGTTCAAGAAGGAACACCGATGATCAAGAAAACCGACAGACAGATCAAGAACCCGCAAATTATGGATCTGAGTTTTACACGATGATTAAAGCGATGTAATTCTATTTATAGAGTTTTATTTTGTTTTAAATCATATTAGATGGTCATGCAAGCTTTATGTAAATGCTATAAAGCATCCTAACGGATCAAAATCATATCTAACTACAGATCAAGATCAAATTGTATATCTTGAATCTAGAGTTAACTTGCGAATGCATGAATCAAGAATTGAACCTAAGCTAGTATAAATAGATGTTCATACTCAATTGTGAGTACATGAATTATTTATAATTGATAGCCACGAAGA
>MU226000.1:631943-676028 GCA_018584345.1 Thuja plicata
TTCTGTGATATCATATCTTGTGTCATGTGCTATCTAATTTCATGAATGTTTCTATTATTGTTACATATCAAAAGAATGTATGATATGATTTCATATGCATAAAGAAAGATGAACAGATAGATAAGTTTAATCACAAACTGATGACTAAGGGTTAATGGGCTAACCAAGAAAATTTTTAGAGGTACTGATTCACCCCTCCCCTCTCAGTACATCATCTCAATATAATTCCAATAGTTTATATTTTAGAGGTCCGCATAACATACTTTTATTGTCTCAGAGCCTTGTAGACAGTGTTCTTGAGGTTTCATGAAAAAGGGCTGACAAATCCAATGGCTATGGTAAAAAATTTTGTTTGAGTGTTGATCATGATGCTATAGGATGTTCTTGAAGTATGTTCTTGATGAGTTGGAAATACACATGGATCAGAAGGATCAAATTGGTTGAATTTTTTGTCAATAATAATAATTTTATTATTATCTTTTGTTCTTAGTTGACTTGATTGGTAATTCATGTTGCGCAAGTGCCAAAGCATCAGTTCAGGGAGATTTTGTTAGAATAACTAAGAGGGGGGGTGAATCAGTGGCCTTAAAAATAATTCCAATAATCCAACTAAAACTTATATCAAAAATATAATATCCTCTAGTTATCTTTCAGTCCTTCAATATGTATGCTTTATGTAATTCTAACAAATAAAACTGCTTAGTAAGATATATTGTTTATCTTTTTCTAGCCTTTACCGAGTACCAGCAATTAAACTTAGTGTTTACCGATCAATCTTTTTTTAGTAATGTGTACAGGAAAAAATCAAAGCAATGAACCATATACACATTTGACACATAGATTTTTAACATGGAAACCCTATTAAGGGAAAAACCACTTGGGGCCAGTAACCCAAAATTTTTACTCTTCTAAAGTGAGCTCGGTGAAGAGCCAACCCTGTTAAAGGTTACAAACACACTGTTAAGTGAAACCTTATTAGAGGATTCAAAACTAACAGTTTGTCTTTTGACCTATCATTCACTATACTTTCAACAAGACAACCTTTTGATACTCTTAAGTATCTCAATACATTAAGGATGGTTAAATCCCACTCGGTTAAGAGATTTTTTGAATCAATGGTTAAACTGAAACAGTAAATGATCTGTTCAATAATACAAATTTAAATTGAAATTTTTTAGATCTATTGTTAGTGCATAATACCTCCCTGGTCAATGTTCTCTTCAATTCCTTTTCTCCCCTTCTTTCTTCTTTCTTCTTGGTGAATGCTCTTGCTTCTATTGCTCGTTGTCTACAGAATTCTTTGGCTCTATTCTTCATCCTGTATGATCATATCTCCATGAAGACTTCTATCTTCATCATTATTATATTCAACATTCCTCTCTTTCATAATGAATTAATTGTCTCTTTATATAGACATGATTTTTCTTTCAATCTTCTTATTTTCATCGTAGATCACTTTTTGATCCGCAAATCTTGCCATGCTTTGATTTATTTTGTAAATCTTTGCTTTAGTTTTATTCCACAAATCTCTCTTTGTTAACTGTGAATAAAACTAGCGTTAAATCTCCTTCTTATCTTTATCTTATCTGATCGATGAAAATAAAAAAAATCAATCAGTTAACTCTAAATATAGATCCTTCGACTAGCTAAGTGTTTTTTTCATTCTTTATCTTCAGTTCTGATTGGTGATCAACTTCAGTTAGCTTGGTCAAAGACTTCAGCTATGCTCGAGCATCAACTTCACTTAGCTCAGTGACCACTCCAATTATGCTTCAGTTACTATGATGTTCAGTATACACTGTGAACTGCTTGGTGTTCTCTATCTATCGGTGTGCATTGTCCATCAGTGTTTACTGTCACTCGGTGTATACTAAAATTTCATCTTTTACCGATAACATAAACTTTATTTCTTTGATCTCTTCAAGTGTATGAAAATATGTATATGACCAATTAGATTATATCAAGTTTACATCAATGACAATACAATAAATCAACTTATTTAATGTCTTGCATTAACTTTTGCAACTCGGTGATCATCAACTTATCATTTTCAAACATTCAATCAGTTATAGTTCATCAATCTCTCCCTTTGGCATTGATGGCAACACAATATCACACAATATGAAATATGCCATATCATACCAAACTTATTGTTCTATAACCAATTCAATTATATGACTCTTGGCAAGCTCTTCAAGCTTAGATTTGATTCTTTTTGACTGCTCTCCCTTTCTTCATTCCCTTTTAATGGATAGGTGTAGCAATTCTTAATCTATCTCTCTCTTTCTTGTAGAATCTCTTTTCCCTTTTCTAGATAAATATGTTGTGTTAACTTTTCTCCAATTCTCTCCCTTTGATGGATGGTTATTTCATTGAATCTTTCTCTTCATCATCATTGGATCTTTCTCTCCCTTTGACTGATGTTCTTCTCCCTGATGGGTATTTCTCTTCTCTCCTTTTGTATGATCGTGATAGATATTTCATTGAACACTTCTCTCCCTTTGACAACAATGCCAAACATAAATCTATCATTGAATCTCATGTCCATTAGCAATACATCTCTATAGTAGCCAACAATCCTTTTCTCCCTTTGAAGCTTTATGTCCCTTGAGTGGACTGATATGCAATTGAAGTCCATATCTTAGCTTGTATCAACATGATTGATCTTCAATTAATGTGTAGGTTGATGCAACCTCCTAGTCAGCTTAGTGACCAGTAGACAAGGGATGAACCCCTAGTCTATTCCTGAGTTACTCAAATGTATCCTTTGGCAATGTTTTTGTGAATATGTCTACTAATTGTTCTTTGGATTGTACATATTCTAGTATCACCTCTTTCTCTTGTACTTGTTCCCTCAAGTAATGATACTTAATAGCTATGTTTTTTCTCTTAACATGCATCATAGGGTTCTTTGAAATGTTGATAGCACTTATATTATCATAATAGATAATTACTGGGTCAAGAATTTCCATATTCATACCTTTCAACAATTGCTTGATCGATGCAATGTTAGAGAAATTTTCAACAACAACCACATATTCTGCTTCTGCAGTTGATTGAGATATGCATCCTTTCTTTTTACTTATCCATGTGACAATTCTATCACCCATAAAGAATGCTCCTCATGTTGTGCTCTTTTTATCATCTATGTTTCCAGCCCAATCAACATCTGTATAAACTTGTAGCTCAAATTTTCCTTCTTTATTATACTATAAACCATAGTCTTCAGTATTCTTTAGATATCTCAATATTATTTTAACAATAGTCATGTGTGATTCCTTAGGATTAGCAAAGAATCTTGCAACTATACCAAATGCATGTGCTATATCTGGTCTAGTGGGAACAACATACATTAGTTTTCCAATCATAGATCTATATAATGTCTAGTTTACCTTGGTTTTCTTGTCTTCCTTTGTCAATTTGCATTCCGTTGCCATAGGTGTTCCAACTGGTTTGGATTCTTTTATCTTGAATATCTTAAAAACTTCTTTGATGTATTTGGATTGTGTGATGTAGATTCCTTCATCTTATTGTAGAATCTGTAGACCAAGAAAAAATTTGATCTCTCCAAACATTGACATCTCAAATTCTTTGCTCATTTCATCAGAAAATGACTTGCATAACATATCATTACCTCCAAATATAATATCATTAACAAATATCTCAGCAATCAGAATCTTATCTTTAGTATCTCCTTTCAAATACAGATTACTACTATCACTTGTTCTAAAAAATCCAATACTAATGAGACAAGAGTGAAGTCTTTAATACCATGCTCTCAGTGCTTGTTTTAATCCATACAAGGCTTTGTGTAGTCTAAAAACCATGTTTTTCTTGTTAGGATCAACAAACCCTTCAGGTTTTTCAATGTATACCTCCTCTTCTAGTATTCCATTCATAAATGTAGATTTAACATACATTTGGTATACTTTGAATCCTTTAAAATCAACATAAGCAAGTAGAATTCTTACTCCTTCTAGTCTAGAAATGGGTGTAAAGGTTTCTCCATAGTCAATACCTTCTCCTTGTGCATATCCTTTGCATACCAGTCTTTCTTTGTTCCTTGTGACTTCTCCATTCTCATTCAATTTTTTTCTGAAGATCCATTTGGTACCTATGACATTTTTGTAACTCGGTCTAGGTACTAATGTCCATGTTTTGTTCTTCTCAATCTTTTCAATCTCTTCATTCATTGCACTAACCCATTCTTGATTCTCATGTGCAGTATTAACAGATTTTGGCTCAAAATCACAAATCAAACATCTAGTGTTAAATGACTTACTTCTTGTTCTCATTCCATCTCTTTTGTCTCCAATAATTTGGTCCTGTGGATGGTGTCTTCTGACATATTTAGCGAGTAAAGGTTCAATTCTTTGTTCTTCATTTTGATCATCATTGTGATCTTCATTATCACTTGGTTCAACATTGTGATTATTTTCTTGATTCTCAGTGTGTGCAGCCTGTTGCTCAGTTGCATTACATTGTTGCTCAGGCAAGGTTTCAGGTTCATCAATGTAGAAAAATCTGTTATAATCTTCTGGTTCCTTTATTCTTTCTTCATCATTTTTCTTAGTAAATTTATCCACTTTAACATTTGCACTTTCAATGATTTTGTTATAAGATTTGTTAAGATATTTATAAGCTTTTCTTTTGGTAGAATATCCTAGCAATATTCCTTCATCACATTTAGAGTCAAGTTTCCCATTTCTATCATCTTTGGATATATAAAATTGACTTCCAAAAATTATAAATTAACTTACATTTGCTGTGTATCCATACCATAGCTCATAAGGTGTCTTATTGTGTCTTTCTTTAATTGAATTTGGTTTAGTGTATAGATAGCAGTACTTACAGCTTCTCTCCAGAATGTTTGTGTGATGCCTTTTTCAATCATTAGTGTTCTCGCACAATCAAAAATTGATTGATTCCTTCTTTCAGTAATCCCATTTTGTTGTGGTGTCCTCAGTGCAGAAACGTGTCTTGTAATCACACTTTTATTTTAAGAACATGATAGTCATCATCATAGAATAGTCATCAACAAATAGAATGAATTATCTATCACCATAATAGCTCTTTGTTCTTATTGGTCCACATAAGTTATTATGGACTAACTCTAGAATAGAATTAGATGCGTATATTTTTCTCTTGAAACTAGACTTTGTCATATTTCCTTTTTGACAATGCTTACACATAACATGGTCGGGTTTTGACATACTCGGTAAGCCTCTTATTTTTCTTTTCATTCTTATCCTAACCATGTTGTCAAAATTCACATGACATAATCTTTTATGTCACAACCAAATATATTCATTTCTAGCTAATAAACAAGTGGTCTCAATATTATCAAGATAGAAAATATTACCTTTTGTTTGTTCACCAGTACCGATCAAATTTCTTGTTCCATTATAGATCTTTGCCTTTTTGTTCTCAAATGCAACTTGGTGTCTTTTGTTATTCAGCTGTAAAACACTCAATATATTATAGTTAAATCCTTTCACCCAATATGCATTTTTACATCTGAATAGATTATTCAACATGATGTTTCCTTTTCCTTCAACTGGGCAAGGTGAGTCATTACCCATCCTAACTGATCCACCATTATAATATTCAAAAGTTTCAAAATTTTCTTTATCTCCAGTCATGTGGTGAGTACATCCACTATAAACAATCCAGACATCATTTTTTCTAAATTTAGATATGAGTACAGTTTCAACATACTTTTCTTCTTTGTTTGAATTATCCTTCATAGAAACAAATACTAACTCAACATCTTCATCAGACTCGGTGTCACTATTTTCAGCTTTGTTCTCAACCAGGTAAAAAGCCTTATTTCCTTTGTCCTTTTACTCTTGGTTATCTCTTCTGTCAGATTATTAGTTTCTTCTATAGTTTCGGTCATCACTTCTGTCAAACTTATTTTCATAATATCTGTCATTTTTTCTTTCATCCTTTCTCTTGTTAGGTCAGCTTGCAGCAATATGTCTAATTTCTTTGCAATTAAAACAGACCAATGGTAATTTACCTTTGTATCTTCCTTTACCTCTTTGCAATATTATAGCCATTAGTGCTTCAATTTCATCAAGTTCTTGTTCATCACTATCACTTTCACTATCATTTCTCATAGTGTGTTTGTTTCTAGATTTGCTTATTTTTAGAGAAGATTTGAATGTAGACTCAGTAGTTGGTAAGATGCTTTTTTCATAGTTGTTCATCTCAAATTAAATAAGTCTACCAATCAAACTATCTAGAGTAACATTGTTATTTTCCACTGCTCTCATTTCTTGAATTGTAGATACTCTAATATCATAAACAGGCAGTAAGTCTCTCAGAATTTTACTTACCACTGTTTCTTCCTCAAGTACTCCTCCTACTCCACGGATAGCATTAACAACTTATTTGATTCTTCTACTGTACTGAGTGATTTTATCTCCTTCTTTCATTCTTAGGTCATCAAACTTTCCTCTTAGGCTTTTAGCTTTAGCTCTCAGCACATTGGTGTCTCCTCTATGTACTAGCTTGATTTTGTCCCACATTTTCTTTGCAGTGGTGCATGTTTTGACATCTTCAAATTCAACATCGGATAGTTAAGAAGCAAGTTCTATCATCATAGAGTTGTCTTCATGTTTGTCTTTTAATTGATCAATAGTCAGAGGTCTAGTAGGTGCAACATACTTAATATCCAAGTATTATGTAACATCATTTCCAATACCTGATAAATGGAGTCTTATCCTACTTTTCCATGATACAAAGTTGTCCTTGTTCAACTTAGGCACATCCTTTTTACTCATCTTGTGATATTTGGCTTAAGTCCCTTTAAATTTTTCTTTAAGCACCAAAGCTGATACCAAGTGTTAGAATAACTAAGAGGCGAGGGGGGGGGGGGGGGGGGAANGGGGGGGGGGGGGGTGTGAATCAGTGGCCTTAAAAATAATTCCAATAATCCAACCAAAACTTATATCAAAAATATAATATACTCTAGTTATCTTTCAGTCCTTCAAGATGCATGCCTTATGTAATTATAACAAATATAAACTGCTCGGTAAGATAGATTATTTATCTTTTTCTAGCCTTTACCGAGTAGCAGCAATTAAACTTAGTGTTTACCAATCAATCTAGTTTTAGTAATGTGTAAAAAAAAACATCAAAGAAATGAACCATATACACATTTGACACATAGATTTTTAATGTGGAAACCTTGTTAAGATAAAAACCACTTGGGACCGGTAACCAAAAAATTTCACTCTTCTAAAGTGAGCTCAATGAAGAGCCAACCCTGTTAAGGGTTAAAAACACACTAATTGCAACCTTGTTAGAGTATTCAAAACTAACAGATTGTCTTTTGACCTGGAATTCACTATGTTGTCAACAAGAAAACCTTTTTCTACTCTTGAGTATCTTAATACATTAAGGATGGTTAAATCCCACTCGGTTAAGAGATTTTTTAAATCAATGGTTAAACTGAAACAGTAAATGATCTATTCAATAATACAAATTTAACTTGAAAATTTTCAAATCTATTGTTAGTCCATAATACCTCTCTGATCAATCTTCTCTTCAATTCCTTTTCTCCCCTTCTTTCTTCTTTCTTCTCAGTGAATGCTCTTGCTTCTGTTGCTCGGTGTCTGTAGAATTCTTTGGCTCTATTCTTCAGCCTATATGATCATATTTGCATGAAGACTTCTATCTTCATTAGAATTATATTCAGCATTCCTCTCTTTCATAATAAATTAATTGTCTCTTTATATAGATATGATTTTTCTTTCAATATTCTTATTTTCATCGCAAATCACTTATTGATCCGAAAATCTCGCCATGCTTTGATTTATTCTATAAAGCTCTAATTTAGTTTTATTCCACAAATCTCTCCTTGTTAACTATGAATAAAACTAGCTTTAAATCTCCTTATTTTTATCTTATCTGATCGATGAAAATAAAACAAACAATCAGTTAACTCTAAATATAGCTCTTTCCAGCTAAGTGTTTTTGTCATTCTTTATCTTCAGTTTTGATAGGTGATCAACTTCAGTTAGCTCGGTCAAAGACTTTATTTGTTCTCGGGCATGAACTTTAGTTAGCTCAGTGACCACTCTAGTTATTATTTGGTTACTACAGTGCTCGGTATACATTATGAACTGCTTGATGTTCTCTGTCTGTCAGTGTGCATTGTCCGTCGGTGTTTACTATCACTCGGTGTATACTAAACTTTAATCTTTTACTGATAACATAAACTTTTTCTCTTTGATCTCTTCAAGTCTATGACAATATGTATATGTCCAATCAAATTATATCAAGTTGACATCAGTGAAAATACAATACATTAACTGATTTAATGTCTTGTATTAAGTTTTGTAGCTCGGTGATCATCAAATCATCATTTTCAAACATTCAATAAGTTATATTTCATCAGATTTATGATATCGAGGCGATTTTGATAGGTTGTGGCTATAATTTGATAATCAAAGATGGATTCGATACATGAGATTTGGCGCGATGATTTGAAGAGACAGAGAATTACGTTTTGCCAACCTAGTTCTTGATATAAGATGATGAATTAAGAATAAATCAAGGTGGAGATCATGGATGTGAATGTTAGAGATTGCTAGAAGAGAAAGAGCCTGATTCAGTGGTGATCGGAAGTGTTTCAACAAGGGGTTGAATATAGATCTACATTGTGCTACATTGGAGTTGTATCAAACATATGGTAGATTTCATTTTCACAGTTCACAAAAATCCCATATCATTGTAGTGATCTTTTATAAGGTAGTGAGCCTTCCTCAAGGTTGTAGCCCAAGCCTTTTCATTTGAGTTCTGAGCTCTAGGCAGTGATCATGAATTCATGTTCATTCCCCATTATTGTAATAGGTTTATACATCTAACAAAGTATTTACTTATTGTGGATAATCGACGACATCTTCACTAAAGGGGCAATACAATACCATGTGCATTCATATTGGGGGGTTTAAAATGGGCAAAAAAGGGGGAAATATATTGCCTAAATAGGGGGAGGGGTTTTTTGGGGGTGGGGGGTTTATATAGGAAAATGGGTGTGGGGGGTATTGGGTGGGTTTTGGAGGGGGTGAAAAAAAAGGAATTTGAGACAATATTTTTTGAAAATAGGGGGATTCTTTAGTATTCCATGAATGCATGTGTTATGATTTAGGTTCACTAAGTAAAGCCCCTATGGAGTAATCAACCCCACTATGTTTTTTCCCCTAATATGGTTTCCACGATAAAAATATTTGTGTCAAGAATTGTGGATGCTTGTATATTTAATAATTTATTAATGAGATCATACCTTAGGAGTTTATGGTTGAATGTTTTGAAGAGTTAGGGTTTTGAATTTGAAGTTCAAGAACAAGTAATTCACCCCCCCACCCTCTTAGTTGTTCTCTTCCCTATTATCATCAATTGGAATCAAATATTTTTTCCCTTGGAGAAAAGTTTAACAGCTTGAGAGAGATCCAATATGGCGGCTTATAGGAAGGAAAGTCATAGGTTTAAAGACACAATTAATTCATATGGAAGGGTCAAATTATTACTCACCTAAGATGCATTGGAAAAGAGTACTGGATAATCACTAAGACATCTTACACTCCTATAAATCCATATGAGAAGAAGCAATTTGAGTACAACATCAGAGAAAAATAAACATCTCTAAGTGCCCTATCAGATTTAGAATATACAAATGTGATGGATTTAGAGACTACTCATCAGGTATGGACAAAGCTAGAGACTCTAAATGAAGGTGATGCATGTGTTAAGAAATCCAGGTTTCAAATCTTGAAAGAAAATTATGAATCTCTGAGAATGTCTAAGGAAGAGAACGTCAACTCTTACATGCAAAAGGTAAATATATTGGTATTGTGCTTGGAGATTGTTGGATATTGAGGTGAGGTCATAAAAAGTCACTTATTTGGTTGTCATTTATGGAAAATAAGTTAGCACAATACAACTAAGTGAGTACATGAGTCATGATATACTATAGGTGAAGTGAAGATACAATCAGTAAGAAGGTAATACTAAAAATTGGCTAAGTCTAGAAGATCGGAGGTCGGTGAGAACATCACTTTGGTGGCAATCATGGTAGAAGTGGAATTATGAGGAGTGGTCATAGATACAACTTCAAATAGTTTAGATTGCAATGTGGTTTGAACCACAATTTGGTTGAGCGACGAGAGATGTTTTAGCGTCATTGACATCAAGACATGGTAGAACACTTATGTTCTTGAGTACCAGTCGGTAGATCACAGATCGGTGAGTGGTAAAATATATGCGATTATTTATAATGATATAATGACGTGGAATACAGTTTATACATTTAATGTTTTTATATTTATGAGATTAATGCAAACATTTAAGTCATATTTGAGGTGTTGCATTGGAGAAGTCAAAATGTGTTTGACTACTTTGGAGATATAACTTGTAGATCTTATATTGACTTAACGTGGTCATGATAAATCATTTTATTCATCAATATTATCAATTTGACAAATTGTGCTTTCACGGGAAAGTAATTTGAAGATCATTTTTATGTCGATGGAAGTTGTTTATATATAGGAACTTCTCATATTGAAAAATTATTGTTGAGAGTAGTTGTAAGAGTTGTTTTGGGTGATTAGGGTTTTGTGATTTCAATTTGAGGTTGTGATTAGATTTCTGATAGATAGAGAGAAGAGAGTAGTTACAGAGTATAGAGAACTTATTATATCTAACAATAAATCAGTGCTACATCCAGATAACTAATCTTGTTGTTCCCTAATAGTTGCAACAAGAAAAATCCCTTAATAGGGTGAACTCTAACAATCTCTTTTTATAAATCCTTTAATAGGGAAACTTCTTTATTGAGGTTTGAAATCCTCTAGTGAGGTAGATCATAGCTGATATAATTGTACTCCTAACAGTGTACTAGTCATGATGCAAGGTAGGGATTGACAATGGGGCCAAAGGCGCTCCCAACTACCAAACTTGCTTGCAGACACACAATGGGGAAGCAACAACAATAGTGAGAGAAGAAACAAAAGATATCCTTTTCATATGTTTCATCAATTGATCAAACTCAATACATTTCAGGCTATAAGGACTTCCCAGTTTTGGCCATATACATTTAGAGAATTATAGAATGATCTTCATACATGCAAGGTCCTAGACCTGCTTACAATATCCTCAAAAACTAATCTTCTATCTAATTCATCTATGCTCTAAGAAATGATACCTAAACTAAGAACATACAAAACAATATATAAAAGAGTCCACCAAAGAGGTTGGTGCTCAAATCCATAAGAGCGACCTAGATTTAGGTCTACACTGATCCCAATGAGAAACCCCACATTAAGTCAGCAACAAAAATTAAATGTAGAAGTCGGCCATATTAGGATAAACATCTCAGGAGGATGGTCATCAAAAATTAGTAACCCTTGATAAGGACATACCCAAGCATCAAACAACCCATCGGTAAAAGCATACCTAAGCATTAAAAAACTTGTTGGTAAAGAGATCACCAAAATCCATCCGCAAAGTACAAACCTGAGAAACAAAAAATGAACAAGCATGCCCAAGAAATAGGACCCAAGAAACAGAGAAAAGCATGCCTGAGTGACAGAACCTGAGCAACAGAGAATTCTCTGAGCAGTCTCCAAAAAAACTAAGGAACAAAAAAAACATATTTTTGGTTGAGCAAGATTGCCAATGACCCAAGCTTCTCCCACATCATACATTTGGGGTAACAAGAAATGATTCCATGAATCATGTATCAGGTCCAACCTAAAATCAATCCAACTTCAATTGAGAAATCCAAGATGAGTCCTCAATCAGTCTTTTCTTCAACTTTACTAGAAACTCCATGTATTCCTTTCCTCTTGTACTTGTACCAATTCTTTGTTTCAAAATCTTCTCAACTTCCTCTATCTTCCTCTTAGGATAATCACTTGGTACTGTCACTTCTTCATTAGGTTCATGATATTCATACAAGTATGAAATGTTGAATATAGGTGATATATCCATTTCATCAGGTAGCTCAACTTCATAAGCATTTCCACTGTCAAATCTTCACAGTATTCTGCAAGGACCAAATTTCTTCATTTTCAATTTACCATATGTTCCAATAGGAAATCTTCCTTTCTTCAAATGAACCATTACAACATCACCAAATTCAAATGTTTTATGTCTTCTTGATCTGTCTGCATTATCCTTGTATTTCTGATTACTTTTCTCTAGCTTTTTTTTTACATCTTCATGCAAGGTCTTCATGAACTCAGAAAATTCCTTTGCTTCAACACTTCTTTTCTCTTCTCCAACAATATCTCTCAAATCTGATATACTTCTCGATTGTATGCCATGAACAATATCAAAAGGTGTCTTTCCAGTGCTTCTGTTTATTGAACTATTGTATGCAAACTCCTCTTGTGCCAAAATCAAATCCCAATTGATTTGTGTGTCTCCAACTATGCATCTCAACAAATTACCCAAACTTTGGTTTACAACCTTTTTTTGTCCATCAGTCTGTGGATGAAATGTAGAATTAAACTTCAACTCAGTATCTAACTTCTTCCAAAGTGTTCTCCAAAAATAGCTTACAAATTTATTGTCTCAGTTAGAGATGATACTCCTCGGTAATCCATGCAATCTGACAATATCCTTAATGAAAAGATCTACTATATGTACTTCATATGATGTTTTCTTACATGGTATGAAATGTGTCATTTTAGAAAATCTATCCACAACCACAAATACAGAATCATTACCTCTTGCTGTCCTCGGTAAGACAAGAACAAAATCCATGCTGATATCCCTCCAAGGTTTCTCAGGAACAATAATTTGTGTATACAAACCAGTATTCTAACTCACTCCTTTTGCAACTTGACAAATTCCACAACTTTTCTCAAATTTATGAACATATTTATACAACTAAGGCCAAAAATACCTTTCCTTTAGCAAACTCAATGTTTTATCAATACCAAATTGTTTAGCCAATCCACTACTATGTTTCTCCTTAATCAAATTAGTTCTCATTGATCCTCTCGGTATCCACAACTGAATACCTTTGAACAAAATATATTCTTGAATGAAATAGTCTTCATACTTACTTGATTGATTTAAATTGGGTGCTTTTCACACTCTCCACTGCTCTTAAAAATTAGGATCACTTTCATACAAATGCTTCATGTCATCAAAACCAAGAACCTCAATTCTCATTTCAGTCAATAAATATATTCTTCTACTCAAGGCATCAACAACTCTATTAGAAACTCCACTCTTATACTTTATCACAAATGTGAAACTCTACAAATACTCTGCCCATTTCATATGTCTCTAATTAAACTTATTATGACTACCCAAATATTGTAAATCCTTATGATCATGATATTTCCTTCTTTTTCAGCTTCATTTGGTGACTCCTCTTGCACCAATGCATTTCTGCTACTAATAGCTTTCTTTCTTGCATGTGTACATTCAAATGATTTATGTCCTTCCTCACCACAATTGTAACAAGTTACTTGGAATCTGCTTCTACTATAACCAGCTCTGGAGTAATTACCTCTTTGTTGGTATGCATTTCCACCTTTTCATTCAATCTTTCCCTTGTCTTGAGATGTGTCTGAATTTGACTTGTCTAGTTCATATCTACTATTTTCACCATGAGATCTACCTCTTCCTCTAGGAAATCTACCACCTCTACCTCTTTGTCTTTGTTCACATCTTTTGTTCAACTTCTCCTAAGCTTTTAGGGAAAATTGATATGTTTCCTCAATGCTTTCCATCTTGACCAAACTGATCTCATCTTGTATGGAACTTCTCAATCCATTTAGGTATCTTGCTATTATTTCCACCTCATCTTCAAGATGTCTAGATCTGATGTCCAATCTATAGAATTCTTTAGTATAGTCTTTCATTGATCTATCTTTCTTCTTCAAACTTTGCATTCTCCTAATCAAGTTAATATGATAATCATAAGGTAGAAACTTGCCTTTAAATTGTTTTACCATCTTATCCCATACCTTGATCTTTTCTTTACCTTTCTTCTTCCAATCCAATTTCAGATGTTCCCACCATAAGGATGCATGAACTTTCAGCTTTGTACTTTCAATCTTCACCTTCTTCTCCTGTGATACATTTTAATACTCAAAATACTTTTCCATCTCAGTTATACAGTCAATCGATTCATCAAAATCCAATTGTCCACTGTACTAAGGAGGATAAAACTGAGGTGTGGATTTCAAACTTGTCAATGCTCTAAGGAACTTCTCTTCTTCCTGATCAATCACAGGTGTAGGTGCAACTTCACCTTGAACCTCTTCTAATTTATCATCACTAACATCTTCAAGATCTCTTCCTCTACACTCGGTTGTCTCAACAACTTCCATGCTAGAATCCATCTATCTAAGCATATCATCTAGACCTGGATCTGCACTTCCTCTCCCATGAACCATCTTGAATCCTTCTACAATTGTAGGTCAGATCACAATCTGCTACCCCACAACAATATCACCAAGTAGGGTTAGGGTTTACAAGAAGGAAATTAGATCTCACCAATGCTCTGATACCACGTGATACAAGGTAGGGATTGATAATGGGGCCAAAGGCACTCCCAACTACCAAACCTGCTTACATACACATAATGTAGAAGAAACAACAATAGTGAGAGAAGAAACACCAGAGATCCTTTTCATATGTTTCATCAATTAATCAAACTCAATAAATGTCGGGTTGTAAGGCCTTCTCAATTTTGGCCATATACATTCAAAGAGTTACAGAATGATCTTCATACACGCAAGGTCCAAGACCTACTTACAATATCCTCAACAACTAATCTTCTATCCAATTCATCTATGCTCTAAGAACTAATACCTAAACTAAGAACATACAAAATAATATATACAAGAGTCCACCAAAGAAGTCAGTGCTCAAATCCATAAGAGAGACCCAGATTTAGGCCCACACAGATCCCAATGAGAGACCCCACATTAATTCAGAAAAAAAAATTAAATGTAGAATTTGACCAGATTAGGATAAACATCTCGGGAGGATGATCACAAAAAATTAGCAACCGTCGGTAAGGACATACCCGAGCATCAAATAACTCATTGGTAAAAGCATACTCGAGCATCAGCAAACCCGTCAGTAAAGGAATCACCAAAATCTGTCAGTAAAGCACAAACCCGAGCAACAAAAAATGAACAAGCATGCCTGAGAAATAGGACCTGAGAAACAGAGAAAAGCATGTCCGAGCGACAGAACTCAAGCAACAGAGAATTCTCCGAGTAGTCTCCAAAAAAATTAAGGAACAAAACAAACATATTTTTGGTTGAGTAGGATTTCCAATGACCCAAGATGATCCTTCATCAAGCCACTCCTAACCCTCTGAAAGGGTATTTGTAGCTCCTAATAGGGAAAACTTATTTACTACAGTATTGGGCATGTGGTTGTCATTCCCACTGTGGTTTTTTCCCTCTTAGAAGGGTTTCCACGTGAAAATATATTTGTCATGTGTGATGAATTTTTGGATGCTTGATATTACTTTATTTTATGTATTTGCATCATTTATATGCTTTATAGTTTGGAAAGTATTTCAATAGTTATTTAGATCGGTGGTTGAATTTGTTTCTATTAATGTGGACTGATTCACCCCCTCTCATTACCTATTAATTCCAAAATTGGTATCAGATCATAGGTCCTCTTGGTGATAAGCCTAACAAATTGGGTAAAATATCCACTATCATGGAGGGTTATAGGTATGAGATACAACTTGAGAATGCAAACAAGATGATCATTAAGCTGCAAGAAAAGTTGAAGAAGTCATTGCCAAAAGGAGAGAACTCACTAAGCAATTGAGTAAAAGCTGAGACTGCATAGAAAAACTATCTAAAGGAAGTGAATCTGAAGAATTTGAAGAGGTAGTATTAGATCTATTGATTAAGAACAAGGGTCTCAAAGAAAATGTGGATAATCTAAAAAGAGAGCTTAAAATTCAGTCTATTAGGATGTGTGAAGTCCTTGAGGAGAAAGGAAAAGTTGCCGATGCAAAGAAGACTATAGATGCTGCCAAGAAAATTGTTGATGATGCCCTAAAGGAAAAATATGAAGATCTTGTCAAAATGAGATATGAATTTAATTTATATCAGATTCAAATGCAGGATACTGCTGTAGAGATTTTTCAAGTAATAGCTGAGAACGAAAGCTTAGGGAGATGAATGAGTCATTGAGAAAAGAACTGAAAAATGAGAAAGAAGCAAATGAAAAGCTGAAGAAATACAATGAAAGTTTGCAAAAGATTGACGAATAATTGAAGAGAAAAATAATACACAAAGATACAATTGGTCTATGTTGTTCAGGAGAGGGAACATTTGAAATCGGAGAGTCTTCTAAATCTGAACCTAAGGAAACATAGAAAGATTAGAAGGTAGATCCAATCAAATCAGGTAAGAAAACTAGAAAACCTTCTTGCTATAACAATGGAAAGCTTGGTCATACTATAAAAGTGTGTAGGACAAAACCGGTGAGACAACTTCACTCTTTTAATGTCTATCGCTATAATTGTCACAAGTATGGTCATACTGCATATGAGTGTCGATCTATCTGTAGTAGTAGATCCAATGGTGGTAACTTTGATGGATATTGTTTTTCATGCAACAAATATGGACACAAAGCTAAGATTACAGGTCAAGATTATATGCACCTAGGTCACATGTCACATCAGTGAATAATGTTAGAAGGGAAAAATAATTCAACACTACATGCTCTATATGTAGTACCTATGGACACCTAGCAATAAATTACATAATTAGAACTCTGAGAGGTAATGTTGGTCCTTGGAATTCAATGTGTATGGCATGTTTTGTCTATCATAAGATAGGTCATCTGGCTAGATAATTTTATTTTAGGAACCAATTTCCTAATCAGTCAAAAGATAGAAAAGGAAACTAGGTTACTAATGTTGACAAAGTCAGAAGTGATATGAAGAAGACATGGGTAAAGAAAGGTGAACTGAATTCTTCTAAGTTGACTGAGAACTCCACAAGTTTAGGAAGTTTGGAGGTTCCATCGGTGAACTAAGCATATTATTTTCTTAGGGGGAGCACTTAAAGAAAAATCCATTAATGATCCCATATATTCAAGAGTAGTAAAGATCTATATGCACATTATGGTGTAAGTTTCTATGATTTGTTTTTGAGATTGTATGTAGACTGCACTAAGATTTCAAGGTTAATATCTATTTGATAGTGGTTATTACTTTTTGTTGAGTATCAAGGAATGGATACGTGTTAACTGGTGATATGAAACTATTCCTATCATTGAATTATGCAATGCCCATTTCTCTAAAATTATATAGACAAAAAAGTAGCTTATTTTCACACCTTTACTTTCATTTGATAATTAAAGAGCTATCTTGAGCTATTTTGTGCAATGGTTACTTTTATGATTGAGATTTTGAGCTAAATAGATATCGATTTTTCATGAAACTCTAACAGGTGTATTGTTGTTGGAAGTCTTAAATGGGAAAGCAATATACTAAGAGGGGGGGTAATCGGGATCTATAAAACTTTTACACTTTTGAAACAGATTGATTCAACATGTATACATAAACATTAACTACAATACTGTAATAGATCTAAATACTAATCACATCCATGATAAACAAATAACACAAATATTTGGTAACCCAAAAACCCTTGAAAGGTAAAACTGGGGTGGGGATGATACTGACAAATCTTCACTATTGCGGTAACAAAGTGTGCCTGTTAGGGATACAAAGTTTTGATCACTTTTTGATGATCTACCCTCTGAGAGGTCTGCCCTACTAAGAGATTATAAATTTATTCAATCTAACTTGATTAAAGTATTTAACATTACAACTAAGTAAGCACTCTGTTAGGAGATTTACAAAAGTTTGTTAGGACTAATCTATTAAGAGATTTACCCTGATTCACTTGCTAGAATGTATCAGTACCTGATCCTTCAGTTTGCACATCAAATAATGATGACAGATCTCCTCTTTCCAACTCTTAACTAATCTTAAAATATGATATAACTCTTTTTTATTCTTCATTGCTATCCCTGGTCACTCTACCTTGTCTATGCTTTTGATATACAAAAACTCTGCTTCTTCTCCATACACACCCGATCTCTTCTCTTCGTATTTGCATACATGATTAGGGTTTTGTATCTTTCCTTATATAAATAATTGATGAAGCTTTCAGATCAATATCAACGATCTAGAATCATCACTTTTGACACTTAAGCATTCCTATTTTTTGATTGGTTGCATTGCATGCATAGGGATTAATGATCTCTTCCCAAGCATAATTAACTCCACTAAATATCTTGAACGATAATTAAATCATACATAGAAGTTGGCCAAAATGGTTTACCTAAGTATTTGTTCCATTCCAAACACATATATCAAAATTGTCTTACTTAGCATATGAAAACTCTGGTGCTCAGTCAGAACTATCTTGCTCGGAATATCCATATGTTGTCAGTCGACACTAATTATTCTATGCAACTCGCCATTCATTCTAATCAAAAACTATTGAGTACTTGATGACCATTGACTTTCTCGGTAGTAACTACTGCTTAGTCTCTACTTTACTCGGCCTTAGTGGGATGGCTTGGTCGTATTGATGACTGACCAACCTTCCTTGATAATGACTAAGTGTGTGACACTAATAAACAACATAACTTTGAGATCAAAAATTGCAAGATACCAGTTTAGTCATTTGTTATATTTATGTGTTATTGCAGTTAATCATAATGGAAAATAATGTTGATACACGAGTTCTGGTGAACATCTCTAAGGATTCTCGACCCATATTCAATCTGCATCTAAAAAAAGTGGTTGAGATTGATGTGTTTGGTACCCTATCCACTATCCCTTATGGAGTGATGCTGATTGAAGATGTTCAATCTTATATCCATAGAAGAATTAAAGAATTGGGAGCTGAAGAAATCAAGAAAGAGTACAAGGACATGTGCATTAAGGGAGTGTTGAAAGATGAGCACAAACATCTACAAGAGAAGGGTTTAACTTATGCAATGGACATTCCCACTAAATTCCATCCTAATTGGATTCTCTATTTGATAAGTTGATTGGATGATCAATTTATATGGATGGATAGACCATACAATATTTCAAAGAAATGATTCACAAGTTTACAAGATTTTGAACACAAGGTTTGGAATGTACATTGAGAATGGTGGCAACCCATTTGGTCACTCAACTAACCAAATCCAAACAAGATGGAAGAGAAATGAAAATCGATAATATTGTATAAAAGTAAGTTCTTTTTGCATCCATGGTGATAGGTTATATATTTTACCAGTCTAGTCGAATAAACAGTGTGCCTGGTGGTGCTATTCACGCTTCATGTAGGATCGTTAAGGACAGTTAAACATATGATCTATGTGAGATGATCAGATTCTAGTTCTTGACAAACATGGAAAGGATAAAGAGAGATAAGAGACAACAATTCAAGTATGGTTCCCTACTGGTATGTATCTTTTTCTATGTTTAAAAATTCTTCCCTGTTAGAGGAAATGTTACATGGTCAAAGGACAAACTGGTTATTATATAGATAAGTGAATTCATAAATGAGTTAGGTAATAAATTCAATAATATCATGGTGGGTTATTTCAAATATTTCCAGTCTAAAATGCATAAACAAGAAGGGATTCCAGTTAGCAATGTAGAGAAGTACAAGAATGATATTTTTTTTCTAGTAGACATCGATTCATGTATTGTGCAAGCTGTGGAACCTAGGACATATTAGATTCCTCCTATGGGTTATGAAGTTGAGGGTGATTTAGTAACTTTGCATGTTTATGAATTGTTGTCAAAATTCTTTGACAACCAAGCACAAAGATTTGGAGCTCGTGATGAAGCGATTTCCAAAATTCAAAAGGAATTGAAGAAGCTCGTCATGGAAAGGAAAACAAGGAGAATGGAATCTAACCTAGAGTGTAAGTTTGGAAGTAGTGATGCAAAAACATCTTGCACTGCTGCAATGAAAACTGAAGATAAGATAAAAACAAAGAAAACCAACAGCTAGTGAATTTAAGTCTCAAGGGGAATCATCAAGGAAGAAAAGTCAAAACATCTCTACTCAAAAGAAAACATACAAGAGGATGAGAAAATCCATAGAGGTAAAGGACGTTCAGAAGGAAACTTATGAAGAAAGGATATAATAAGATGAGGATGCTTCTAAACTGAATAAGAGTGGTGAAACAATGAAGGCCCCTTCCATTGATGATATTGCAAAAGGTATTGTGGAAAATATTAGACTTTCTACTATTGGCAGAAGATACACTTTAGGGAATGATGAGACAAGAAGAATATAGAGGATGTAATTCTGTAGAATTTTCACAAATTTTGTAGAAAACCTTTAGAGATCCATTCTTACATCCCTAATGAGATAGATTAGTTGATTGAAGCTAGATGAAGTGTTTCATTATAGTTGGATAGAGAGATTATGGAAATAGAACTACTCCAAGTGCGACCTAATTTGTATGCTAAAGATGCTAAGATAATGATAACTGTTCACAAGCATCAATTCAAAATTAAGAGTAGAGAAGCTAGACTTTGAATTGATGACACACAAGGTGTACATAATGAAACTATTGAGACATGGAAGAAGATACTATAGATAAAGGAGGTATCAGCACAAGAAGAACAAGTTCAAGTTGAATTCATTGAACCAATGTAGGGAGATGATATATTTTTTGTAGATCATTTAATTGGGAATGTTGTTATTGATGTTCCTAACTTGGTGAAGAACATTGGAACACAAAATATTATTCTATCTCAAATATGTGGTAATGAGATTGAAACTGTAGACATAACATGCAAACAGGATTCATCCTCACCATCGCCTATGAAACATATAGAGGAAATAATTTGTGAGAAGGAAGAGGAGAAAGTTGTAGAGAGTAAGCATGAGGAGACTAAGAAAAAGATTGGAGAAGAACTTGAGACTAAAAGGAAATTAATTCCTAGAGAAACAAGTGAAAGGAAGAGACAAAAATCAGTGACTATTGCAGAAGAGGAAGAAGAGGAAGTTGATGAATAAGAATTACTAACCACACTGGTCAATATATCCAAATTGAAACCTAAGGAATTAATGAAATTTTTAGAATGATTGAGGAAAAAGGTTGTAAGAGACAAGGTGAGATCAAAGAAGAAGAAGAAGAAAAGAGTATTAAGGCAAGCTAGGGACATTCTAATTGAGTTAGTGTTGAGGTTGAATATGATGAAATTGATACTACTATTGATCATATGGATACTCTTATAAAGGAAATTCTAGATCAAGGTCTAGATTTGTAGTCAGTTGTAGTGAAGCTTGCAGAGGAGAACTTAGAGAAGAAGATAATAGGTAGGTTGATGGAGAATATTACCACAAAAGGATTGAATTGTCACATTTGATAAAGTAAGCTAAATCTAAATTGACTAAGGTAGGAAAATTATTTACAAAAGTATCCAGGTATCTTGATTTTGTTCAAGATTTAGAGAAAAGAAAAGTTGAGGTACAAAAGGAGTTTGAGAACTTAAGTGGCCAGCTTGGTCCATTGTTAAGTTCAGTCACTACTTACAGTAGTTAGGTCAAGAGAATTTAGCACAAGGTTAAGAAGATTCATATTTTAGGTCTTGCATTGGAGAAGTCAAAACATGTTTGACTACTTTGGAGATATAACTTGTAGATCTTATCTTAAAGAAAAATAAACAACAATGGAGGCTCTAATGAAAATATTAGATAAAGTGTATGAGAAACCCTCAACCTCAAATAAGGTATTTCTTATGAAATATATATTTAATATGAATATGCCAGAAGGTGGGTGTGTTAGTGATCATTTTAATGATTTTAACACAGCTACTAGTTTGTTAAGTTCTGTAAAAGTAAACTTTTACGATGAGGTTAGGGTAAGTGCACCAAGTTGGTAAAAAAAGTGGCCACATAAAAAAAAAAACCAAATTTTTCAATAACCGGTGTGGGTTATTTCAATTTCAAAACACATAGGGTTGGAAATAATGATCCTTTTCCAAGCCTCATTAAAATAATTTAAAAAAATATTCCTGATAACATGCACGGCTTACGAGGAATATATAGTTTTTTAAAAGCTGCGAACAATAGCATATTGCAATGCCAAAAAAGTGGGAAAACACTTGGTGTAAAAAAAAGCATAACCCAAGCGCGTTCCTTTTCCATTTTGGATTTTCTTGGATTTTGGAATACTATAATACTATAAGGTCCAAGATTACTGAGAGGGGGGTGAATCAGTAATCTATCATATCAAAACTTTTCATAATTCATTCAACAACATTAACAAGATTCATAAACTTTAAACCTTATGTAGTAATAAATAAAGTGACCAAATAAACATCCAAAAATGGAACAAAGTCACACCAGTATTTTCTCATGGAAACCCTTGATTATAGGGAAAACCACAGTGGGAATTAGTACCCACAAGTATTTTCACTCTTATGAAATGTGCCTTGTTAAAGGCCTATCCTTGTTAGAAGCTTACAATGATGCCCTGTTAGGATTCACCCACTCAAGGGATTTATTTCTATCCCTATTAGGATCTTTACCTTATTAGGAGTAACCTTGTTAAAGGATTTAAACCCTAATTAAAAAGACTCCTAGTTAAAGGATTTACTGGTCAAGACCTATCAAGATCTACCCAGTTAAGAGATTTTCTTACAAAACCTATTAGGATTAAACAAGTACACTGATCTGGGTGTAGAAATCCTCCTTTTCTTGTTTAGATCCACTTAATCCCAACTCTTCTGCTTCTTGTAGACAATATTTTCTCTTCACTTGACTGCACCTTCACATCCACGATCTACACTTGCATAATTTATCAATTTATATATAAATACATTAAATGTTCATTAGGGCATTAGCTTCCTTACAAAATGTATTACATTTGAATTTAATTCATTACAATCATTCTCTCTCAATCCTTGAACCCTAAAATGTATTAACAATCTAGAATATTTGATTAAAAATTTAGATCAACTAGCAGATTCATCGCACATCGATTTAAAAAAAGAATAATCAAACTTAATTTGACTTCCCAAACATGCTTCCAAAAATTGATAAATTTGATCACCTCAAACAATGAAATAGAAGATAATCATTACAAATCTGTTATACTATGACACCTTGACACCTAGATCACAAAACAACCACTATAGCTGATTGCATCATCACCACTCACAGATCTAACATCAATTGCTCAAACTTGTTCAAACATTTTGCTAGCTTGCATAGAATTATCTTATGTCAACTGAAATGATGCTTTGCAATACTTCAATCGAGTAGCGATCATAGTATCAATAGTATATCCTAGTCAATATAATCATAACATGACCACAATAATTGGATCCATACTGATTTGATAGAACAATCAAATCATTCATTATTTGTCCTTTTATTTGCTATGTTACTCTTCAATCAATGATAACTTGCTTCATTCTTGTTTCTAGCATACATAATCATACATCATGCATCATGAGACATCCTTGAGTCTCTAAAAATGATCACACTCCAATTCCTACTACAACATAGAATTCATCTACACAAATACTTAGCAACACATCAGGAAAACTGTCAACAAATATAACACCAAGTTGACATCAATAAAAACACAATAACTAATCTTCCTGTCATCAATCCTATACCAATCAATACTCAATAAATCTCTCCATTAGTTGTGACAACAATCTCCCCCTTTGGCATTGATGGAAACACCACATTGATCTGATAACAATTTCCCCCCTTAGCTAATGCACCAAATTTATTTTCTTGATCTTTTAAGACCATAAAAAGTCAAAAAATGCATATATAGGTAACCAAAAAACCCTAAACAATATGCAAACCCATCTAATCTAACATTAGATCCATTGAAATGGGAATTCAAAAATATATGCAAGAAACACATAAAAAACCACCTTCAAATGATGCTTAAATGCTCTCCTATCTTCTCCATGTTAGTTCCTTTTCTTGTTGATATGAAAATATTCTCAGAGGGCTTTCTCTACTTATCCCAAAAACTGACCATGCAAGACATAGAAATGACAGAAATAAGGTTTTTAAACCTCCTACACTTTGAGCTCCATTAACTCAGGCGGGATAACCCTACTAACTCAAAATAATTGAATCACTAAATTATTCCAGTAGAAAATGAATAGAATTATAGGAGTTGATCACTATAATATTTATTGAAATAGATCAACACATAAAGGTAAAGATCAATTTTAATAGTGATAGTCACATATTTCGAATCGAAATAGACCAATGCTTAGTCCTAGGGCATGGAGTCACTTATGAACAATTTTAACCAGCTTGATCATAAACATGAACTTAAAAAAATTATGACATCTAACATAAACATAGATATACCTTATATATCTATCTTAACACACACAAAAAATTAATTCATCAAATTCATTGTATACCCTGAATCTTACTGAAATATTCCTAAGGCAATTTTAGTCTTTCCTTGAAAGAACCCTAAAACTATTTCATAATCTACCTGACAGACATATAAATTGGACATTCTTTGAATATTCAATTTAACTAAAATTCAGAACACCAAACTGAAGACACAATACTCATTATATGATTCAGACACTATCAATGGATTTCATTTTCATTCATAATCAAAGTTTCTTGCTACATTCAACGGTAATTTTCAAAAACCCTATTGGATTGGTCTTGAACCAGAGTTTATACAATTATACTTGCATTCTCAAAATAAAATGGCTATCCCCTTCCCAGTAGTCTTGGAATCCTTTTATAACTAACGATGCAACAAGATACATACTACATGGGAAAGACTTAAAAAATCTTTTGCAACAACTTTGCAACTAACATAAAACAAAAACTTGTAACAGAACACAGGTGGCAGGTGTTGGTGAAGTCTGAATAAAGTTTGTTGTTGCTGTTGATAGTATCCTCCTTATTCTTTCATCTTTTCCTCCCACTTGTTCACCTCTTTAACAGTGGGCCAATCAAAGGTCTTTTCCTTCTCCAAGCTTGCAACAAATTCTATCCACCTGGCATCAATGGTGGGTCTGGCCTCAGAAACAAACTTGGCCATATCTCTCTCAAGATTGAAGAGGTTTTCAATTAACTTGTTGCAGTACTCAGCATTTACATCCTTTTCTAAGCATTACTTCAAATCTTCATTTTTGAGTATGCCATCAAACCCAGCTATCCAATTTGATTGTGTTTTTAAAACACCTGCTTCATCATAAATTTTTGGGATCAGGGAGTGACACTGATCACCAAATAGCTGCAGCTTGTTATCTATCAAATCAGATTTACCATTGAAAAAGGCAAAGGTGTTATTCAACTCACTAATCATCTCCATAGTATCTGTTATCTTATCTTGGAAGTCATCACTATATAACATAGCGGTTTTCAATTTATCCATGAGCCTTTCCCTTCCTGACCAAACTTTGAAAGTGGGTTCCAATAAATTCATAGCTTCTGCACCTGTCTTCGAAGCTTCTTGTAATGACCCATATAGTGTATATATTATGTCAATTTTTTTTTTTAAAACATCAATCCTATGCTGCAATATGGGAAATATAATAGACAAAACATTTATGTTTTGCTCCTGTGATAGTTCTTTGGATTTTCCTTCTGCCAATGCTGAATCCTCCTTTACTCCAATAGAAACATCTGTCTCAACTTTTTCTATTTCTATAGGGATTTGGGTCTTTTCTCTTTTACTTGCTTCCAATTCTACCTTCAATTTCACAATTTTCTCACCTAAATTGTGCTTATGAATTACCACTTCTTCATGTTTTTTTGCTACAGCCATCATTTAGCCAAAAGTTGTTTCATACCTCTTGGACAGGTCATCAACCTTTCCCAAGTTCATTCAATGAAACTTGTGTCTTCCCTCTTTTCCATATCATTCTGTCTACCCTCTTTTCCTCTTTGATAGTCATGACCAGAGGCCTTTGTGTGGCAGGGGCCAATGACCATATAGCCAGAGTCTTGGATTTAGGATCAAATCCTGATCCTTTCAACATTTCATCCATCTCGAACTCTATTTTTAACAGGGGATCTTATTTCCTCCTAATTTGATCAATGACAAATGTGGATAGTAAGTCCCAACTAGGCATCAACATCAATCCACTATTTTGTACCAACAACCTGGCTTGCTCCATAGTGATTATTTCACTCTCAGGATCATAATCCTGGAGTGTTTTCACAATCTCCTCATTCTTATCTGATTGGCCTTCACCTGGAGTCAAGCCTTGTTTCAATTCATTTTGTTTCAATTTTATCAGAAAAGTCTTAAACTCCTCAGACTTTATAAATTCATCATCCTCAATGAATTCTTTTTCCATCATTACTCTTTCATCCATTTCCTAAAATAAAACCATTTGGTTATCACCTTGGCCTTCTTTCTGTGGCTCCTTTTGAATTTGTTTCTTTAATCTTCTGAAGTATTTGTCATGTTCAGTAATCATGGCCTTGGAAATACTTTTCTTGTCCTACACCATCTTGTGCTCTTTCTTTTGTTTCTTCCTAGGTGGTTTTCTAGCTGAGGTGGCTTCCTCACCGGCCTCTTATTCTTCCTAATGTTCTTCTTCCTGTTTCTCCTCTTCCTGTTGCTCCTGATGTTCTTGGTCATGCAATGCAATAGGAATTGGGGACCCTTGAGATTGTGCATCCTTAGGACTGAACTGTGGTACCTATTCCATTAGAGTATTGTAGGACTTAAGCATTTCCTCTATACTTTGTAAGTATGGGAGATCAGGGAAAAAACTAGAGAAATAATTGTCAGACTCTTTCCATTCAGCTTCTTCCCTAAGGAGGTCATTCCATTTCCTTCTCCTTTCCTGGACTTCTTGCTTATTTAAATTATTCCTTGCAACATCTTCATCATCTAGTGGCTCATGATCTTTAATCTTTTTCCAAGGAGTCATTCTTCTCAAGGTTGTTTGTATAAACTGTTCTGGATCGAAAAACCTGGGAACTACTGTATACATTCTATATTGCTTCAAGAAGTCATTTATCAAATCAAAAACCCTTTTCCCAATGGAGAATTCAAAACCTACCCATAATCTAGGGATAAAAGTGCCCTTCTTATGTCCCTCTAAAAATTCCTTATCAACCCAAGTGATTTGCCAAATAAATTCTAAAAATGCAACCCTAAGAGGAACAAACTTGGGGAGAATGTGAGGTGGTTGTGTAGAACCATATACTCTGATGATAGTAATGTAATCAAAAAAGAAAAAGTCAGCCCAATTGTGAGAGTTAGGCCAGTTTGGAACATAATCCCAAGGTCTCAAAACTTTTCTGATTTCAAATGGAAGTCTATGCCTATCTGTTCCCAATAAATTAAAAATTAGATCCATAATCCAATTACAAAAGCATACAAATGATGAGTTGATGGATGAACTATCCCATACCTGAGTCCATCTTTGGTTTGGTGCATCAACACCATACTATGAAACAAAAAATTCAAGCTCTTTATCCATAGATGCCCTAGTATAATATAAAATCATATACATCAGATGAGAATAATGCTTGAAGGTAGGTACTGGGGCATCTGACTGTATCTCCACTAATGCAGCATGAATAGCATCAACTATGTATCCCACATAGTCATAATCAGTATTAACCTCCGGGTGCTGAATCTTCATAGCCATCATAAGTAAATCTTGAGGCACTGTAGAATCTCCATCAAAACCTAAAACTCTACTCAAACCATAGACCGTGAACTTTATGTAATGGTGAAATAAGGATAAGTCAAAAGGTGATTTGAGATTGTCTTGGATTTTCACCAAGTGCCTATCTACCCTGGGCATGAATTTGGGCATTTCATATTTCTTAATCAAATCCTCTCTCTTGATATAATCTTCCTTAATTTTATTTAAATCAATATCTATGCATAATGCACCAGTTATCCCTAAAACTTCTGCCACTAACCTCCTATCTATGGAAACTAGGGTCTCTTTATTTTTCTTCCTAATTACCCTAGCTACTGGGCAGTAATTCTAGGCCAGTTCCCTAATAAGGCCTATGTCAATATAAACATCAAGCACAATAAATTTCACCATATTCAAATCCCATGGATTGAAAATGGGAACTTCTTTAATCCTATTACTCCAGAAATAATGGAATAAGGTATTACCAGAATAATTTGGGGTGACCGGGCTTCTGCATTGGCACCATTTGTCTTTCCATTCATCCCAATTTGCATTGTTTATATTCAAAGTCCCGGGCAGAAACTCAGAAAATTATTCCACATACTTCTTTAGTGTAACCTCCTTGTTCTTCTTAGACCCTTGCGAGGTAGTAGGAACAATAGCTTGACTCATCCTCCTTCAAATTACTATCTCAGACAAATTATTTCAGACCAACAAGCCTTTTCTCTCCTTATAGAAGATCTTAGAATACATAACTGAGAGCTGTACAAAATCAAGCTCAATCATTCAAACTTATAGTCATCAAATCATTGTCTTGTCCAATTGAATTTCAAATTCTTACACTTGCAGAATTATGCAATCATCTCTCTGTAACTAATGCTGCCATTAATTGTAGTTGTATGATCCCTGCTAGAAACAGTACACACCTTTTTTAATTTTTTTCCCTCGTAGGCTTGAAATGAACCACATGTCAATTTGTTTCCAACTCGTTGTACCTTTCTCATATTCAAATTTGTTCTCATGAGTGAGCAACAAGACCTTTTTCTTCATTTAGTCATGCACTTGCACTCTATCTTTTCTTTGGCTTGTATGCTCCTCGACTAGGCGATGACCTAACTGATAGCTTCATTACTTCTCAAACGCGTAGTCGCTATCTCTTAATGCTTTATGTTTGTATTTGAGTGAGTAAGCGACATCATTCTTTCTTTTCATCAATCGCACACTTGTTGTTCAGGACTTTATTTTCATTGAAATTTTGCAAGTGGGTGACATGATCTTCATTACTAAGTCATTTCTTAGTCACACACTCACTGATCCTCACTTATCATGTCTTTTCCTTGAGAGAGTGAGCGGGTTTTCAAAACAACCATGTATTATTTTCTAGTAGCATAGTCACTATGGCTTTCTGATTTGTCTTTATATCTCAATAGGTGAGTGATGAATACTTTCATTATGCATTTTAACTTAATCGCTCACTCACACTGCAAGATTTTTCATCTCATAAGCATTAGTGAGTGAGCGATGACCATTTTCTTCCTTTTATCGCATACTCGCAGCTAAGATTTCCTTATAGATGAATCCTTCGCAATTGAGCGAGTGATTTCATCAAAATATTAAAACTCACTTATCGCACACTCGCTAACCCCTTTTTCTTTACTTCAATCTATGAGCGGCTGAGTGACAACTTCATTTTTTCTCCATCGCGCACTCGCGGGCTTGAAAACTTAACTATCTCATCAACTGCGAGTGGGCGGTTGCCAACATACTTTCTTCAATCGCATACTCGCGAGCTCATTTCTTTAGACTTCAAATCATCAGTGGGTGAGAAAAAACACAAATGATTTCATAGTCGCACACCCTCACACCTTTAAAAACATCGAATACACCTTGGCGACTGAGCGATAAACTTTCAACTGATAACTTCCGCACAGCGAATCGCTTACTCGCACTGCAAAACACATATGAGTTACAACTTGAATGAGTGAGTGACATCTACAACCTGACTTCCTCGCACAGTCCCTAACTTAAAAATTCATACATGAAAACCTAACGCGGGTGTGCGACCTGACCCTTTTTTAAAACATTTGCTTAGTCGCCAAGCATAAAGTTAACAACATAATATCATAGCGACTATGTGACACACAAGACTTTAAGTTATCACGGACTCACTAGACCTTTTTCTTCATTAATCCCTTGCAATTGAGTGATAAATAGAACCATTTCCAACTCGCTCAGCCCCAATCTTATGACCCGACTTTAAAATTACATCGTGATTGCACGATTTACACTTCTTAACAACCAAACTGCTCACTCGCAGTGCTAAGACAACTTGACATAATTTTACCGTGACTCCGCGATTGACACTAAAATGACTCACCGCTCACTCGTACACCTTGAAAACATGTTAAAAGACCAGCACGGGTGTGCAACCAACATTTGAAACAAAGCATCTTTGATTATTTTTTACCACTATTTGACCTTTTCAGCACAGTAAGACATGGGATTTGAACCAAAACACGCGGGGAAACTGCCAATGCTAGGAAATTGAAAATTTTCTTGGTATAGTGCTAACACTCCATAGAGTAGATTATTGTTTCTCTTTTTCCTATGGAAAAAATGCACAAATATTGAAAGCCAAAGTGATGTCAAGAATACTAGGAGATAGTGGTTCTTGAAATGAAGGAAAAATGAGCTCAATTTATAGGATTTGAGAACTCAAATTGTAAAAGTAGCAATTAGATATGCAAATTGGAAACTTGCATTGATTGTGATAAAAATCTAAAATGGAGAGGGAAATATTCCATAATTATGACAAGTTATGACGCAATGGAAGCTAAATTAGTGAAAGGAAATATGCAAGAAATATGAAAGAAAAGTGTAAGAGTTGAAGCTAATTAATAGGAGATGGGAGTTAGAAAATAGAAATAGAATAAGTGAGGTGGATTTATGAGGATTTAAATTAACTAAGAATTCAATGTTTATCACAAAAGATAATTAGCATTTATGAAATTAAAAATTCCATAAATTGGGAATTTAGCCAATTAATTAATTAGAAATTAATTAATTGTTAAGACTTAGGAAAGAGGGATGAGTGGATAATTAATTTTTAAATTAATCCACTCATGTTAGTAAATTAGTAATTAGAAAAAATGAAAAATTAGAAATTAGGAAATTAATATTAATTTCCAAATTTGAAATTAGACAATTAATTAATTGTGGAAAAAGGGGGAACATTAGAATAAATAAATTTTATTTATTTATCATAGGTTAGGAATTAGGAATAGGGAATAAATTAATGATTATTTACCCCTATAGAAGATGAATTAATTGATTGACATGATTAAAATGATCAATGATGAAAAATGACATTATTAGACATGATCAAGAGATTGAATCGATCAGAATATGATGATAATTAGGGACAAAAATTAGTAATTAGTTAAATAGTTTTGATTATTTAATTAATAGAAGAATGATACAATATTGGTGATAAAACACGCAATATAGAAGATATGTTAAAAAGGGGGCATAGGCATTGAACCATTTTTAGGTGTCTACATTTTTCCCCTCTTTGATACAATGTGATTATGAGCATTGTGTCAAAGAAAAATGAAAAATCATGCCCTAGTGAATTGACATAATGGAGGTAAGATGCGCTCTCAAAAAATTGGGTAGAAATTGGCAGGAGGACAATTTTTTGAAAAGAGAAGTGATTGTTGGGATTGATGGAAGAAATGTTAGGAGAAAGTAGAAATTAGACAGAAGAGAAGAATAATTAGTAATGATGAAACATTGCTTTCATAAGTGCATTATTGTCATAAGAGCTTTATTTGATATGGAAAATAGATGCTTCGCGCCATGACATAGAAATTCAGGGTGATAATGCGATCCCTTTGCGTCAAAATAAAGACAATGCAGACAAGGAATGTTTCCATCCATCCTGAAGCATATGACATACATGCCCCATAACTTTATGAAGAACATCCCACAAACAGAAGACAAAAAAAAATAAAAGACCATGAGCCATCGTGACCACTCTCATCACTCAGTGATATCATTGAGTAGCATAAGAACATGATCGAAGATAAATCAATAGAAGATAAGACTCACTATACCAATCAAGTTAACAACCATTTTGACCTTGTTGTCAAAGTGGATAGTTTGGTTGATGATGATAATGATTTTTGGTTTCAGGAATGAAGTACCCCATCTAAGATAGGTACCGTCTAGTTTCGAGTATACCACACCTTGTTTAAGACAAAATGATGATTGATAAAGGACATATTAATGATTGATTGATTGATAGGACAAGTTTGATCTGACTAATTGTTGAAGTGATTGGATAGATTATCTGTTGAAGCGTGATTTCATTAAGCATAAAATTTAATAAGTTTTTAGATTGCATCTGCTCAAATGTCTGTCTTGTTGCAAAGGAATGATTTATTGAAAACAAGAAATGATTAAGTGCATGGTGAGGAAATAAAATGAGTGTGATAAAATGACATTTATTACTATTTTTTTAATGAATTTTCATTTTTAAGGATTTTTGAAATATTTAATTTTTTTTTAGTTTTTTCAAGACTTTTTACAATATTTTAGGGTTTTTTTACGACTTTTTATACTTTTTAGAGACTTTTTTCAGGTCTTTTTATGTTTTTAATTGATTTTTTCATCATAATATTTGATTTTTATTGATATTTTCAAGGTCATAGTTGATTTTTTTTATTTTTTGAAATTTCCCCGAGTGTCCAACAAGGCAAGGACATTGTGAAAGGAGAAATGGATTGGAAGATGAATGAAGGCCAAGGATCACTTGCACTGGTTTTGTTTGGGTGCCAAGGAATATCCAATAAATGGGATAACATGTTTTTGTGCCAAGCGGAAGGACTAGTGAAGACAATGATAGGATATTGAAATAGCGCACTAGATGGCATGTGAGGAATGGACATGTCAAGAGGTTTTTTTTTTTAAAAAAAACATGTTTTCCATTTAATGTCCTTATTTTATGTCAAGACCAAGGGAGGGATTTGGAAAGGACAATGATAGGACATAAAAATGATAATGACAGGATATGGGTAGGATAAGAGAGATCAGGAATGGGATACTAGGAAGAGATATGGAGTATGGATGAAAGGTTGCAATAGGATAGGCAATGTGGACCAAAGGGGATGTGAATAATATAAGGTAGATAGGATATGTGATGCTTTTAGGAAGATCCCTAGCCTTCTCAAGATCAAAGCGGGAAAAAGGGAATATGGTTTTCTAATAAGATAAGGAATATGACAGACATAGGATAATGGAGGAAATGAAAAGGGGTAATGAAGGATAACGTGAGTGAAACCTGCCCCCAAGTATAGACTACAAGAAGTTTATAGAATTACACATGATGCCTGTTTTCCATGTTTTCATCATGGTACTTGCCCAAAGTGCCTATTTGCCAATTTTTCACTATTGGATGAAATTATTTTTCTTTATTTTTTTTTTGTGTTACCACGACGCGTGTTTGCCAAGTTTTCATCAAGGAAATTTTTTTTTGACTTTTTGACATATGAGGAAGAAACCTAGATGCATGACATGACATGGACGAAGGACTCAAGCGTCTGTATTCTCTAAAATTTTCTTTCGAAAGATATTGTGTACAGACGTTGGTAGGGTAATGACAAAGGGATATGAAGTGGATGATTGGATAAGGACGGATAAGGTTTATGAAAAGGATTGGATAGGATGGAGGAAAGGTTGGAAAATAGGTCTTCAATAACTAAGGGAGTGGAAGAAGGCTTGATTTTGAATGGATGGAAATGGATACAAGAATCACATTGGCACACACCTTAAGGGGTGATGGAGTGATGGAGGAAAATAAGATTTTGGATTTTGAAGGCTTAATGGAGAAATGAATATGGATTTTGGGACACAAGGACCCAAAATAGATTTGGAAGGTGGAAGTCATTTAGGAGGGATGGAAAATTTGGATGCCAGCTTTGATTTTTCTTTGGGACTTTGTGATGTAAGAAGCTTCTTGGGAACCCACATGCATTTTGATTTTTCATCCTTTTGTGGGTCCTTTGAATGCATTTCTTGCACAATGGATTTTGGAACCCATATGGCTTTTGATTTTTTTTTTTGCTCAATGGGCATTTGTGGCCTTTTGGAAATTTCATCTTTTAGGATCATATCTTGCTTTGTTCTTACATGTCAATTAGACTAGACATGTTGATCCTTGATAGCATGTGGATTGCTTGACTTATGGATTTTATGCTTGGCATCAAAATTGCTTGGAATGGAATTAATGGATGGATAGGGATGATGTGGAGGATTTTTGGGTGGATGGAAGGTTCTCAAAGATGTGTGCCTTTGCTGACTTGTATTTGGGAAAGGGTATATGGATTGTGATCTAGTGGAGGGAGGAATATATGGACCTAAGATGGATGGAAGGGTTGAAGGGAGAGTTATACATCTGGATTTGGAATTTAAAGGGATACCAACACCTTGAGATTGAGATTTATTATTAAGACCATGGCCATCAAAATTTTCTTTTATATGAAAGGGTTCTAGTGTAATTTTTGCATGGAGGTATAACCCTTTGACTTGATAATTCTTTATTTTACTAGTAGGATACTTTTTACAAGATGCAAGTCCATTATTATGAGGTGTGTATGATATGAAAGGACTTATAGGACCATGAGGTGGACTAGACTTGATAGAACTAGGGGAACCCATTTGAAGTGTAAGGGGTTCATGAACAACTTGCATAGATGTGCTTGAATCATAAGGGGGATTAGGGTGAATAATGGGATCCTACGATGGATTAGGAGTAGTGACATGATCATCTGGTGGGATAGGATCTTGTGGGAGATATGGAGGAGTAGGACAAGGAAATGAAGGGACAGTGGGATATTTTGGAGGATTTGGAGGAATAATGGGATCTTGTGAAGGACATGAAGGTGAAGGGACACCTTGATCTTGACTTGGAAAGGGACCTTGGGAAGAAATGGAAGGGAGATCATGATCTTTCTTAGGAAGTGAAAGGTAAATGGGACTTGGGAGGACATTTTGGTCTTGATAGAGAACAAGATCAATGTTGATAGAAAGGACATGAATGATGGGATCATCGTGAGGTTCAAAGGAAATGGGATCATTATGTGGCTAAAGGGAAAAGGGATCTTGGTCAATAGTTGGAGGGAATTGGTCATCATTGCTACCTTGGTCTTGATTTTACTTAGGACATGTTTATGTGTGCTTTGGACCATCCTCGTGACATGGGGTATGACTTTGAACATGTAAGGGAGATTCTTGAAAGGGGTCAATGTTTTGACATGGAGGAGATGGAATTTGGAAGAGACTCTCATGAATAGGCTTGATTATAAATGAAGAACATGGTGGAATTGTCTTAGAGGTTTCCTCAACATAAAAGGTAATTAGGTTATGAAGAGGACTAGCTTGGATTTCTTTTGTGAATAGCCCTTGGAAGGTTGAATGACTAGAAGAGTCACTCGATGGAGATGGATGAAACTACTCTTGGGAGGAATGTAGGGATGAAGGAGTAGAGGAAAACATAGATGTTTCTTGAAGGTCAATGTCTTCAGAGGAAATAGGTATGTCATCCATGTGATTATTTTGGGATGAGCCATTGCTAGACATGGGTAAATTATTTGTTTGATCCAATTTTGGAAACAAATTCTTTACAATTTTGGATTTAAACTTACGTTGCTTGATTGATCTTGTTGGTAATACCTCATCATTATTTACATGTTGGAAATTTTTTTTGGATTGAGTATGTTCAACAAAAGGTTTCTCATTGATTATGCTTGGTTGATGTTCAAAAGGTGTCACATTTGAATTTGTCTTTGTTTGAGAAGACCTTGGTGGTGAATTGGAGGACACAAAAGGTCCCTCATGCAATGTTATTATTTTTGATCTTGGTATTTATTGTATTGTTTGAATGATTGGCACAAGAGGTTTTGAAATCGTTTGAAGATCACTTGGCTGTGTTGGAATGAAGATCAGTTCACAATTAGGTGGTGGCCCCAATTGAATTATTCCACGCATTGGTTGAAATGTTTTTTGGGGGACTTGGTAAAATAAAGGTTGTTCTTGAATGTGATCAAAATGGGATTGATCTGGGACTTGGTGGGAAAAATGTTTCTCTTGCACATGATTGGATTGGAATTGATTGAAGATTTTGTTTGATTCATTCATTCATGAAATAAGTTTTGGTTTATTGGATCTATGAATAAGAATTTACATGTCAAAGTCATGAAAAGATTCATTTGGATGTTTATTATTCATTATGTCTTCTAGCTTATCTTCCAATATTTTCTTTTCTTTGTCCAACTTTGTTTGCAACTTCTGAATCATGTTTGCACGAACTTGATGTAACTGATTGCTTGGTTGTGTTGATGTCATTTGTCTTGGCTCAAAATATTGTTGTTGCAAAGGTATATCTTGTCTTTGATCAAAAGGTAATTGTGATTTTCCTTGTGATGGAAACACAAATTGATAAATTTCTTGTTGCCTTTTGGATGCTTGGAACCTAGTGAAGATCGACATGACGACTATATGAAAA
Organism: Thuja plicata; assembly: GCA_018584345.1. Taxonomy (NCBI): domain Eukaryota; kingdom Viridiplantae; phylum Streptophyta; class Pinopsida; order Cupressales; family Cupressaceae; genus Thuja; species Thuja plicata. Next base: position 668,171 of record MU226000.1, read on the forward strand.
CACAATATTGTTTTGACTTTTTTGAGGGACTTTGAGGCTGAAAATGAAACTTAAGGTATGCAATGAATTTATGCAAAATGCAAATATGGACTTTGGATGTTTTTATGCAAAGTAACCTATGGATTAATGCAATTGATTTTTTTGGATTTGAAAAATCTTTGGAAATTTCAAACCTAAGAGCCTAACCTTAGGAAAGCGAATAAGGTTGTTGACTTTAAAAGGGTTCAATTGGATAAAGGGATAAAAAGGGATTAGGTCCAATCCAACATGACAGAGATGGAGTGAGACCAAATGATAGGGAGGTTTGAAATTTGGGAATAAGGGACCAAGCCAAGATTTTTTCTTCAATGACATAGGGTAAGACTAAAATTTAAATTCCTTTGGGATTTTACACAGTTTTTTGAAAAAGGTTCTAAATGTAGTATGAAGATTTTGCAAGGCAATATGATTTTATGATGCAAGCTTAATGCAAGAGGATTAATATTGAAAATGCAAGGAAACTAATTTAACGTATGCAAATGGGATTATGCTATGGATATGCGAGAATGAAGCAAACCACAAGGCTCCAAGATAAACATTTTTGGTCTCCATATGCTCACAAAGTTTTTAAACAAGGTGTTTTGGGAAGAATCAAAGTGTTCAAGAATGTTTGGGAATGTTTAACATGCAATTTTAAATGTTTAGGAGTGTTTTTGAATTCTTCTTTAAAACTTTTGAAACACCCACAAAAGACACATCATGAAGAATGGTTGTTGTAAAATTGAACGAACACATCACAACCTAAAGATGGAAAGTACATTTTTGTTTAAACCCCACTTGAACAAAGTTTATCCATGCTTACTAATAGCGAACAACTTAGAAGCTTGGAGGCATGGGCTCCTCCTTATAGTGCACTAACTTCTTAGGCACACCAAGCTTTGAATCCCAAGGGTCATCACTTCCCAAGGGAGTATTGTCTCTACTAAGAGCCACAAAAATTTGGGGTGTCTTAGTTGGTCTCTGACCTTCCGTGCCAATAGATAGAGGGTTTCTAGTCACTATAACAAGGTTTTTAGTCAAGGCATCTATTTAGGTGGTTATGCATGCGGTAGATTATCTCTGTTATGGAGGCCTCCCAGTCTACAAAAGTTGTGTTCTGTAGGTTTTTACGCACCACAAGGGTACCGAGGGAGATCTTCTTCCCAATATAACATATTCAACACTTGTTCACTGTGAGATTAATCATAGTGACATTTTTTATATACTAGTTTGGAAGACCTTGGCTTTAGTTTGTTACCAGTTGGGCAATCCACTCTCACTGACTCTGTTAAAGCTCTCGGGAGGTAGCCATGCTAAAAGATTTGTATGAATTTGTCTTACACTCAAGATCGACAAAGGAAAGGGGAGAGGATACATTCATATAATTCTTTGGATTACAATCTAAAAGACACTTCAAACACATAAGAAAAGTGGTTCCTTTTAAGCACCAAAATTGAAGTGTTTTTTAACTACTAAACAAGCTTAAAAGTTTTTAAAGTCACACAAGGTCTTCGCCAAGCATCCTGCATCAAAAACATTAACATTTTATGATTATGTTCTTCATCCCATGATTTCAAAATGCTCCATAGATGATATGTAACACAAAAATCAAACATACCAAGTGCAGAAACAGATTTAGGAATGAATAAAATCATAAGCTTGCATGAAAAACATCCATTTTACCAACTGCACAGGAACAGGAACAGGCTACCAAGTGCACAAAATTAGGCTACCAACTACATAGAATCAGGCTACCAACTGTGTAGCTTAGGACCAACTATGTAGGACCTGTAACCAAGTGCCCAACAACTGATCAGAAGCCTAAAAGGTGGTGAAAACTTACAAATTCAAAGGTTTTTTTCACATCTAAGCATGCAAGGCTATCAAAAATACAATTAGGGTCCATTTTTATGCCATTTATGATTGATTTGGAGAGATTGAATCAATTTTGAAACCCTAATTATCTTATGTGAAGATTGAACAGATTTGTAAACACCTTAAACACGAAATTTGCATTTGATCCTAAACAAGTTCAAAGATCTTTTTATATCCCCAAATCAAGTGTGAATGTTCATTTTAGAATTATTTCCAACTTAAATAACTTGATTTTGCATAATGAATTCCATTTGAACCGCTAGCTAGACTAGATTGTGACTTTGATTGCAATCGGAAGAACCTTAATTGTATTGAACCCTAAACTAGGTGAAGTTTATTTTAAGAGCCAAAATTAGATGTGAGAGTTCATTTTAAACTTCCAAATTGAAATATGAGGTTCATTAATCAAGTTAGGGTTCATTTTCATTGTTTAGGATGCATTTTACCTTTGTAACTGATAAAAATAAAAGAAGAAAGCATGAAATACATAAATGCTTCCTAAAATTGCAAACTTTGATCCTAAACCCTAAAGACCTATCTCATTTGACCAAGTGTGAAGCTTGGTGACCAAGTGCGCAGCTAAGAAGCCAACTGCGCAGGTCCGGGTACCAACTGCGCAACACTTAACCAACTGCGCAACACTTAACCAACTACGCAACACTTAACCAACTGCGCAACACTTATGACCAACTGCACAAAATGTGTGACCAAGTGCGTAGAATGTGTAATCAAGTGCATATAATGTGTGACCAAGTGTGCAGAATGTGTGACCAAGTGCGTAGAACATGTAACCAACTGTGTAGAACCTGTAACCAACTACGTAGAACATGTAAACACAAAAATCCAATCAATTAGACATGTTTCACGTTGGGTTCACCAAATGTAAGACCAGAAAAAGGCAAAAAATGCATATCTAGGTAACCAAAAAACCATAAACAATACGCAAACCCATCTAATCTAACATTAGAGCCATTGAAACAATAATTCAAAAACATATGCAAGAAACACATAAAAACCCCCTTCAAATGATGCTCAAATGCTCTCCTTTCTTCTCCATAGAGTAGATTAATTTTGCTATTTTTCCTATGAAAAAATGCACAAATATTGAAAGCCAAAGTGAGGTCAAGAATACTAGGAGATAGTGGTTCTTGAAATGAAGGCAAAATGAGCTCAATTTATAGGATATGAGAATGCAAATTTTAAAATTAGCAATTAGATATGCAAATTGGAAACTTACATTGATTGTGATAAAAATCTAAAATGGAGAAGGAAATATGCCATAATTATGAAAATTTATGACACAATGGAAGCTAAATTAGTGGAAGGAAAGATGCAAGAAATGTGAAAGGAAAGTGTAAGAGTTGAAGCTAATTAATAGGAAATGGGAATTAGAAAATAGAAATAGAATAAGTGAGGTGGATTCATGAGGATTTAAATTAACCAAGAATTCAATATTCCTCACAAAAGATAATTAGCATTTATGAAATTAAAAATTCCATAAATTGGGAATTTAGCGAATTAATTAATTAGAAATTAATTAATTGTTAAGACTTAGGAAAGAGGGATGAGTGGATAATTAATATTTAAATTAATTTGACTCATGTTAGTAAATTAGTAATTAGGAAAAATGAAAAATTAGAAATTAGGAAATTAATAGTAATTCCCAAATTTGAAATTTATTAATTATGGGAAAAAGGGGGAACATTAGAATAAATAAAGTTTATTTATTTATCATAGGTTAGGACTTAGGAATAGGGAATAAATTAATGATTATTTACCCCTATAGAAGATGAATTAAATGATTGACATGATTAAAATGATCAATGATGAAAAATGACATTATTAGACATGATCAAGAGATCGAATCGATCAGAACATGATGATAATTAGGGACAAAAAATAGTAATTAATTAAATAGTTTTCATTATTTAATTTATAGAACAATGACACAATATTGGTGATCAAACACGCAATATAGAAGACATGTTAAATGTTGGAATTACAATATGGGAAACCAAGATACTAAGAGGGGGGGGTGAATCAGATCTTCAACTTTTATCCCTTAAAACGAACTGATCCACAATCATGCATAAAAGTAGTTGATCTATTATCTAGTAGCATCCATGATAGTAAATAAATAACTCATGACACAGAATTTGGTAACCTAGAAACCCAATGAGGTAAAACTGGGGTGGGGATGACACCCACAAAAATATTCACTACTACAACAATAAAGTGTGCCTGTTAGGGCTACAAAATTTGATCACTTCTGGTGATCTACCTGGTTAAAGGTCTACTCGATTAAGAGCTACAGAACATTACAATCTACCTTGTAAAAGGATTTAAACTTACAAAAAAGTAAGCACTCAGCTAAGAGATTTAGAAAGGTATGTTAGAACCACACTGTTAAGAGATTTCACCTGATACACTTGTTAGAATGTCTCAATATGTGATCCTTTGATATGCACTATGACGCTGATAACGAATCTCCTCTTTTCAATACCTTCTCTAATCTAATAATCTGATATATCTTTACTTTGTTGTTCAATGCTCTGTCACTCTACTAGATGTATGCTTCCTCTCTCAAAACAACCCTTCGCACATCTCTCATGTACACATACACCTTTTCTCACAGTACTCTCTAATTAGGGTAAGAAGCAATCTTAATATACTTTACGAATCAGGCAATTAGATCTAGATCAACGATCAGGATCAAATGCTTATGCTGCATGGACAATCCAATTTATGATTGGCTCCATGCCACGTAGTGGGATCAAATAATTAAATGTGTAATTATCCCATTGAAAATATTAAATTCTTACCTAAGTCGGCCAAAAATAGTTTACCTCAAAATTGGTGTCATTCTTGACATACATAACACAATTGTCTTTCTCAGCACAAAAGGACTCTGGCGCTTGGCATGGACTAAACTTGGCAACCATGTGACTCAACAATTATTATCTGCTCATAAACGACTGTGCTTGATAGCTCCACCTATACCAGATAGCTCGGCCGCAGTGATGACTGACTAAAACTGCCTAGATAAATGACTAAGTGTGGGACACTAATGATCAAAAATACTTAGAGATCAACAACCTCCCCCTTTGATATTAGTAGAAAAAATGCTTATCATTTCTTTTACATCCACAAAATTTTCCTAAGTACATAATGTACTCCTCCTTATATTATACTTCATACTTCATACACTATCTACATAATATACATGCCTTCAACAAAGATATTTATACCTGGTTCTGGACATCTTTTTATGTTTCCTATCTTATTTCCCCCTTTTTTTTTTCACTAATAGCTATAGGGGTTAAGTTATATTTGTCCAAAAATGGTTTATGAAGCTCTAATATCAATGCAAATGATGTATCCCAACTATCATTAACAAACTTCATAACCTACAACTTAACTTCTAGCTTGACAACTAGACTTACCAAACTATCTACAGTAGAGAGATGAGAATCTCTCTTGACTAATTCTCATGTAGTTGTTAGTTCCTTCTGAATAACCTCCATATGAGGTATCAAGTTAGCCTGAATTTTTATTAGTTTGGCCCTAATTTGGCCATCTTCATCCATAAGCTCGGCTAATCTCCTCTTTTCATGAGTCAACCTATCAAAATGTATTGAGATAGAACTAGCATCCATGCTCAATGAACTTGATGTTGACTTCATATCTAAATGAAACTTCTCAATAAGCTATTGATTATCCTTTGTAAAGAATGTTACATCACATAATCTTTTGTACAAATAAAAAACATTATTTGCAACTTCCTCAAGAATCTCAACAAGAGAAGAAAGTTCAACCTGTTTGGTAGCAATCTCTTTAGATATCTTCTCCAAGACTTTGTTCTCAAATCTTCTCTCGGACCATTGCAACAATTTTTCATTTGCCTCAATATTTTCATCAGTAACTTTCTACACAATATGAACTAACTATTCTAGTATTGGTGCTTGGTCATTTACATCTTCCATATCAAAAGATTTGACAAAAATGTCCTTTATGTCATGCAGAACTTGATTCTACTTTTGTTCCCTCTTCATTTCCTCTTGTCTCTTCTTCCTCTTCAATAGGTCTTGAAGGGTCTGAATCTTCTCATATGTCAAACTCTCAGGATCCCATTTAGGAATCATAATAAGTTTATCCAATGTGACATTTAAGCTTGGTGAATTTTTCTTGTTTAGCTTCCTCTTCTTGAGCTTTGGTGAGATGATACTCAACTTAGATTCTATGATATCATTTTCTTTGTCAGTGTTAATTTCAATTTCTTCCTTCATCTGAGTCAAGATTTCCTGCTAATCAAGTATATTTCCCATTTTGGGTCTAGTGGGAGTAAATGATACAGAGTGTGGTAGATCCACCAAAACTTGTATAGCCTCTTATTTTGTAGGCTTACTTGTAATTTATTCCATCTTATCTCCACTATATAAAACTATTTGTACAACCTCCAAAATAGGTGGGTTATTATTCGTTACCTCATTTTCTCCTTCTTTCTCTATCTCAGCCTTAGTTGCCTGAATGGGCGATTGCATACTTGTGTCTGCCAACTCATTCTGATCCTTGGCATCCAAATTGCTGTTATCTCCAAGTCTAGTGTCAATGGGACTGTCCATTGTCAAATATACAGTTTTCCCTTCACCTGTTTCCTCTTGTAGTTTTATCTCAGTCTCTGCTTGATCAGTAGCAATTTGGTCTTCTATTTCCTTCTGCTCTGAGGTGCCTTCACCTTTCTTATCTACCTTCTTAGTTATTAACCCAAAGATTTCTTTCCAAATTTTGGTGCTATGTTGTACTACACCCTCAGCATCATTTTTAAATATTGCATAGGGTCTTTGTTTAGGAATAAACTTTCTTTGAAATTTTTCAATAAATTTGGCTATCTGTTTCTTTGTTACTCCAGTAATGACCTTAGCTAGCATTCCTTCTCTTACCTATCTTTCAGTCATCAAAGCATACTGCCACTTTTGTGATAAAATATCATAAAGCTCTGTAGGAACAAGGTTTCCTATCTCTACAGGTGTCATCTTGACTGTACACATCATATCTAATAGTGCTTCCTGAATCTTATTCTTGTCTGTTATGCTTTGCTTCTCATACTTGATAAATTCAAATCCCGCTAAACTAGCTATACTTATAATATTCTTGCATACCACATCAATATTGGTCAGTGGTTTATGTGATGTTGTAGGTATGTTGCTAGGTTCATCTGTATATGTCTTCTCCTCATCATCTTCTTGCTCCAAGATTATTTTTCTCCTTGGTCTCTTCTCAAGTTTGCTCGGCACTACTTTTGTTTCAACTTGTTTTATCTTCCCTGAACTACTCTGTCCAGCATTCTTCTTTGTATATACTTTTGTTGACTCGGCTTGAGTTGAAACTATATGCCTCCTTCAATTGTAATCCATGGTTCCCAAGATTTCCAAAGGCAAGGGTTAGTAGCAAAGGTTTTACAAATGATATAAATCAAGTACACAATACCACCAAAATGAATAACAATGAAACGTAATCAATAAAATGTACAAGCAAGAGAAAGGAAAACAAATAAATGCAAACTCCACGATGCTTGAAGCTTCTATTTTTTCTCTCTACTCCTTCTGAAATGTTGTTCTTGATGCTCAATATTGGCGGGGCAGCGTCTATGACTTGAGAAGTGTCGAGAATTTGCTAATTGAAATGAGTGTGTGATCACAAGATGGCTTGAATGCTAGAACCAAACTAGCATAGTAATGGTGCACGAGAGATTGAAATCCTAGATCCTTCAAATGGTTATGAAGGGTTTATTATATAGGAATTGGTGATGATATGAATGGTTTAGATCAATCCCAGAGGTAGGGAGATGAATGGTTGAGATTAAAAGGAACTGGAGAGGCCATCAGTAAACTCCACCTCTTCAATTGGTAAAGAGGAGATAGAGTTTGGTTGACTGAAGAGCTAATGGTGAGTTACCTTTTTGAAC